>JAZKJV010011541.1:0-491696 GCA_037367405.1 Ottelia alismoides
TAATTATCTCCTTCAAAATTCCACCAGACCAACACCCGAAAAGCAGACCCACAATTGTTTTCCAGTTGATGTTGTGCTCCCATGCATCCGCTTCACCTGGAGTATCATCAGTCGAGGACCAGTTGTGGGGAGAAACGTTGAAGCTCAACTAGGGCTGTCAGAAAAGCTCGAGCTCAATGAGTTCAACTCAGGCTCGGCTCTATAAGAGCCCGTGAGCTTGACTCGAAAACCTAATGACTCGGAGCTTGAGTTGGATATGTGACTCGTAAGGTTATCGTGTTGAGCTTGAGTTAGGTCATGCTCAACTTGCCAACTCGACTCGATAACTCAATTAATTTTTATATATTTTCCATTGTATATAATATAGGTATGGGTTGTATGGCTATTGGCTTTCTTCTTTCCCCCTATATTCCTACAGCCATGCTTCCTTCTTTCCCCCTTCCTTCTTTCACCCTTCACTTGAACCATTCTCCTATGAGCCCTAACCATAACCATCCCTCTCCGGATTATTCACCTCCTCCACCTGCACTCCTCTCTATCCTCCTTCTCCATTTCTTCTCCCTCTCCTCGAGTTGTGGCTTTCATAGTTGTTGTTGAAGCTACGATGGAAGGTGGCAGACTCGCAACGGCCCCTACAGTTGCCACCCTCTTCTAGGATTCTCCTTTTCATGTCTTCCCGATGTTGTCAAATCTATATATCCATCTCTCTCTTTTGAATCCCTAATCTTTCAAAGACACTGGATGTATGTGGTACCTCGTGATGCGAAGGAGGGGAGGCTAGGAGTGTTATGATTGATGGAATGAGGTCTCATCTAGGAAAAATCGAGAATATCACAACACATCATGAACATTAGTGTTAATTTTCAATTGTTTTTGCTTAGGCTTTTAATCGAACACCTTTCATGCATGTATCCTAACTTGTAAGTTACAAACCACCCCAAAACCAAATCATTTGACAATAAAGATATCATGTTATGAGTTTAATATATACTACACTAATCATAAACTTGGATTATTAATAATAAGAGTAAAGCTTATAACAATATTACAAGGCATAAACCATCCGTATTATTACACAAATCGAACAAAACAAGGAAAAAAAGGGATAGTCAGACTCACAGTACCTCGACAAGATAATGACATGACGAGTTGAGGCAGATGAGACTTCGATGGTGGAGCTGAGGCATAGAGAAGATCATTGAAGAGGAAATAGGATGTAAGTGTGCAAGCAGAATAGGGAAGAAAGAGTCGAGCATCATCATGTCTATCAGGTTTGGAGAGGATACTTTTGTCCTCATCGTGCCATCGCTTACTTCTCTCCCACTTTGAGTCATGCACTAAGTCGTGTGTATGTGTGCGGAAACTCAAGTGGTCGAGGTCAATGAGGGAGCACCATTCTGTCCAAGTGCTCGCCCATGATTTGGCGATGATGATTGCTCCCCTAGTGCTTGCCTAGGTGTGCTCGCCATTTTCTCTTCTTCTTGTATTGTTCATTTTCCTGCAAAGCAAAGGTAAACGGAAATTAAGCAAAACAACTAAAATATAAAGAAAATGAAGAAGAAAAGGGGTGAATTGAATGACATCGGAGTCGGGATCCTCAAGACCTTAATCTTTGCCCCATGGTGTGACATTGTTGAAGATCTAAAGCGAGCATCTACTACATGATGCAAGGAAGATGAACCTCCTTGGACCCCCTCCATCCTCACCGTTGATCCTACAACGTTGTCACCATCATGTAAGAGATAAAGTTTTGGTGATTTAAAGGTGCTTTCAAGTGTTAGATGTTGTTTTTTTTTGGGGGGGGGGGGGTGGATCTAGTGATATAGGACGAACTAGGCTACAGTTAGGGATCATTGTGGCCATTATTTGGGGGTCGAGATGGTGGCTAGAAGGGAAAGGAGTGGAAGGAGGTGATGCGGGCGAGGTTGGTGCCATTTTGAAAGAGTTGCATAGAGGGAAGAAGATACTATTGAGTCAGTTTCTTTCTATTTCTTGTTTCTTTTTATTTGGCATCCTAAATTAGAGTTTAGGTCGCATACATGAGATCCCTCTATTTACCCAGATAGATCACTAAGGATCATTTAATTATAAGGTCTCATATATATATATATATTTGTTCCTCTTTGTCATTGTGACTTTATACAGATATAAAATGTTGAAGGAAAATGGGATTCCAAGACTTGTTAAGATGTTTGTGAGCCAAATCGAACTCAACGAGTTCGAGTTTGAGCCAACATTTCAGGGCTCGAACCTTATTGAGTATGAGCTTGAGCTCGAGTTTGGTCATCGAGTTCGAGTCCAAGTTGGGACCGACTTGACTCGTTGAACTCCATAAACACCCCTGACTCGACACAAATCCCCAGCCACACCCAAGCAGAAAAACCACAATATCAGAATATGTGCTCAGAGGTTTCCAATCTATAGCTTCACAATAGACACTTCAAGGTTGCGTAATACCCAAACTTAATCAAGAATCCCCTTAAAAGTAATTTGTCAGGCACCACATGATAGAGACAACAAACATGTTTAGGCATGACTGAGGAACACCGTACCTCTCTCCACTGATCTAGCATCATTCCATGTGGATGAATGAAATTCATCGCAAAGAGGAAAAAGAAGCAAGGCACATGGGGGATCCAATAGTATGGGGGTGAGCTGCCACCAACTACTTATCACAAAGTAGGGCAAATTTGTAGAAGGTACCTCCATAAAGGAGAAGAAAATGCCGTAACCTAACCTTCCCAAAATGATAGTAAATAAAGGTGTATGGATTTCAGGTAGGATACTCAAAGCAACTGGTGGGAGATCAGAGCTCTCCGCACCTATGAAAGGGTTGTGGATTTATAGAGATCCAAGAAAGAGCACATTCCCATTCCACCTTATTTCTCAGGCAAGCAAACCTATATTATAGCTATTTTGTTACGTTTATAATTTCAAAGAAAATTAAAAACATAAAGAGGAGACATGAATGACGATCAATGTAAGTATGACGGTATTGTCTCCCAGGTAAAGAAAAATCTTGTTAATGGTGAAATTTATGAGTTGGACTCTCCCAACCATCAAAGGAATCTTGATTTCCAAACATGGAGAGTAACCCTATTTTATCTTCTAGAGCATGGACACCCTCACTCATCCCTATATGAGTTCCCCATGGAATATCGAGATAAGTGGTAGGCATAGATTATCACGTAAAACATAGCAACAAGAGTAAACGTGAACTCTCTTTTAGCTTTTTGGAGTAGAACAAGCAGTTTTGGTTGCATTCATCTTAAGTCCTTGAAATCTTGTGAAAGGCCTCCATTACCCTCTCGATGGCACACATAGAATCATGAGAGCAACAATTAAAAAAGAGGTGATCATCCACATAGATGAAATGCAAGGGGGACTTGCCATGAGCCTGCAACCTCCAAATCAATGAGACCAGTTAGCATTTCCATTGTTATTGTGAAGAGCAGTGGGTCTAGACCAGTTGTGATAATCATGGTTGGCCAGAGAGTGGCTCAACGACCACGACCCCATGGAGGAGGAAAAAGGTGTGGGTGACACACGCCCCCTCCCATGCCAAAAATAAAAGAACGAGGCATAAAAATGTGGTATATGCTAACTTTGGAAAAAAAATAAAGCATGAAAGTTGTAGAAGGCTAAATTTCTTATAGCTTTCATGAAGACATCCACCATGTAATTCGGTCGATAGCTCGAGAAACAATTTTTTTAAGTCAATACACGTATCGAATACACGTATTTGATTGATTTTTTATTTCTCATTTTGTTTTTTGTATTTTAGTTAGGTTTTTATATTTTACCATTATAATGTAGATCATTAGTCATATTTGTTGATTTTTGTTATATTTAAATGGAGGTTAAAATCTTATATAATAGATGGGGAGAAGAGCTTTATAGATATTAAATACTTATTAAATTTTTATTTTTGTTTCTGTTGATTGTAAGCAGTTTTATCATTTTTATGTTTGTTAGGTAATTTATGTACAAAGTAAAATATAAATTATGTATAAGTATTACCTTATGCATATGTGCTTGATATAAAATACATAATGTCATGTTAGTAGATGCATAGTACATTAGGATCATTTTTGGATTTTTTTTATTTAGGCCTATATGTATACCATTGTAGTATAATTAGCCCCTCTCTAGTTGATATGTGTTTTGTAAAGTCTTATCATTCTATGAGATTTATGCACGCATTTGCTCGGGAATTCAGGCCAAATTGTTAGTATGATGTAGATGCCTCACATATTCATCACGTCACTAGCACTTGTAGGCCCTTGGAAACATAAAGGATCTTCTATTGGGTACCTTGGATGAAGACCGTCCCTTCTTCGACAACCTCCAAAACCCCCGTGTAACATTGTAGCTATATCCTTAAAAATCCAAGACACCAAGGGATAGAGGAATCTTCCTTAAGTCTAGATTGTGGCAAACATCTGAAGTAGACCTTACAATCTTGTCATGCATTTTTATTTTAAATAAATCAATGCCAATTATTTTTTGTTTTTCATCATTCCCTTTGGTATACCCACTTAATGGTCTAGTGGTGGTACAATGTGTCTACCATACAAAAGACCAGGGTTCGAATCCCACTCTTGTAGGGGTTGCATTAGGTAGTCGACGACCAACGTAAAAAATAGTTGAATCTTTCAACATGGATTTGAGCAAGAATCCATGTAGCTGACCCTACTTATAGTTGGAGAAGGCTTAGTACATTTTTTATCATTCCCCATGGTGATATTTTCATATGAAGAGAACCAACCTCTTTGAAGTGTTATGCGATAAATACAAATAGAACTAATGATCCGCGTATCTGATGAATCTCCATTTCATCACCTTTATTCTTTCATTTGGGCATTAAATCCCTATCTAAATGCATGAATATATCACTAATTTATCAAAATAAATAATATGTAATTTGTATAAAATATTGTATAGTTATTGTATTTAATTCCAAATTTAAAGAATAAATGAAGAAAAGAAAATGAAATGAAATACCATAGGTATTTAATGGCCTTTGACCTCGAGACCTACTCATCATGATGATTTGGTCAACGAGGAATAAAGTAGGAGGAGATAGGGCAGAAGAGTTGTACCAAAAATATAATAAAATCCTCATTTTTAATTCATCAATAGATGATTTTTTGTTTCTATTTTATTCTTTATTACTTATACCTCAAATCAATATAATAAAAGTTGCAGATAAAAATACGTAGAAAAAATACAAGAATTTATTTCATGTAAAAACAATGCACAATGTGCCCTTGACACTCAAATTAAAAAGTCAAAATCTAGACCTCACAAACATGCATCTTCTCCATATTGTATAAATTTGACTAAACCCGCCTTTAATTATATATAAAATTTAATAAGCTATTTAATTAAGTTCGTTTTATTCAATTTGGAGTTAAGATGCAAAAGCTATGTATTGGGCCCTATTATAATTACATGAATAAAATAATCATTTTATTTATTCTTTATATTTTTCACATTTTATATTTTTATAACTTTGTCAATATTATTTATAATATAGGTACATAATTAAAATAAAGTAAACTAGTGAAAAATACAATAAAATAAATTAATATACTAAAATGTATAGATGAATCATACATACATATACCTTTATAATAAATACACCCATTTATTTAAGTGTAAAAACTACTTCAGAAAAACACAATAAAAATATACATAAGTTTATTTAAATAATTATAAATATATAAATTATGTATATAAAATAGTAAAAACTAAAATAGAAAAAATAAAATACATATTATATAGGTAAATATACCTTTATTTGTACCTATAAAAAGTGTCATATACTAAAATAACTTGAAAAAAAATAAAAAACATAATAAATTACTAAATAAAATAATAATTTTTATGTTTTAAATTTTATTTAATTAATTCATTTATCATTATTTATTTATTATTTCCCAGACTATTTATCTTCTAGCGATCCAGTTGGACCAATTGGAGACCTTCGATTGTTGACCTCGGTCAACTGCCTCCCATGGGCATCCGACTTGTCAGATTTGTCGAGTCCCAACTTTTCCTCCATTTTTTTCTGCCTGATTCCCTCATAAAATTGCCTCACGCTCTTCACAAAATATCATCTTGGCGTCCCCATGATTCTTGTCGAAATCATGGCTCCCTTGTAAAATCATGTAAATCCTCTCGTACCGTAATGTCTCGAGCTCCTCTCCACTTGTGTATAAAAGCATCCCCATATCCATCTTTTGAAGTTTGATCCATCTCTGACCATTCTAACCCTTAGATCCTTCGCCTGATGCGTTGAGCAAGGTGACAACGATGCTCTGCATCGATTTGCAGCACGAGTGAGAGTAGGTGTGATCCACACCACGATGGAGCTTCTCCAATGAGGTCCCCTGCTTCTTGGTCCCATGTCGAGTAGAGCTGATTTTTCTTGCTTTTTAGCAGCCTTTAGTTTTACTTTTTATTTCTTGTTGTTAGCTTAAGTTTTTATTAATTACATTAATGTAGAATCCAATTTCATAGTTCACTGGAGCTTCAGCTCAGATAATCGTCCCCACTGTTTCAACACCATTCTTCCTTGTTTCGACCACACCAGCCACCCCATTACCTCGCCCTTCCATTTCTCCATGGTTTGCCTCGCCTCTTGCCCCCATATCTTTCACCATATCTGGACATCGAAGTCCACATCTTCTGCCCACCGTAGAACTTCGCCATCCCCTCCATTTACTCCTTCGACCTTTGCCAATAAGATCCAGGACCAATAGCCAACGTCCTACCATTTTTCTTATCTCCTCTACATGTCCTGAAGGGGTCGTATGAGGCCTAGGTACTCCCAAGAACTAAATCCCAGAGCAGGAACTTTCACCTGCCTATCATGACTCGACCAACTACCCCTGGCCTACTTTTTTCACCTCTAGTCACTAGGGACTCCTCCCAAGAAGGTCACGAGAATCTGAGCATCTCCGGAGGAGCTCAGAGGAGGAGGACTCATCGAGGAGAAGCTCATCGATCGAGCTGCTCTTCAACGTTCTTCAGGAAGAGCAGCAATCATTGGATCTCCTCTTAGCCCTGGTTTGAAGTATGACCGTTAGATCAAGGGCTTCCCTATCGTCAGATCTGAGCCTTGGTCTAATCACGAGCATCGACCAACGGACATGTATCAACCATCCAACATCAACCACATGTCCAAGTGAAGAATCAAGAATCGATGGATCACACACCCTTTTGGGGGCAATTGCATCAATATCCCGCATTTTATTTTATTTTCTCTTTAGTCATGTAATTATTTGGAGACATTTACCATTCTATAACCAGCAGCCGACCGGCCAGTATCAGAATTTCCCTCCTCCTCGATACCAATATCAGTCATACTCTCTGCATCAGAATCAAAACTTCCAGCAACAACCTTACTATTACCAACATTAACAAACTCATGTCGTTGAACCATCTGAGGCTGCCCCCGTGAATCCTGCTCTGGATTTCCTGGCTCAATTGATCAATAATATGAATGAGATGAGCCAGAAGATTGATGACCTCACATCTACAAAAATGATCATACATGTGCCAACCCCAACAACTTCAAGCGTAGGGAGCAGAGTGCCCCACCACCCCCGAGTCAGGTACACTTGATTTTATGTTATCTAATGTTGTGAATCTCGGGAGATGTAGGAAACTACAATCATCTACAGATGTGAAGGGAAAAAAGCTTCTTTGCGCAAAATTTGCAAGAGGACCCCTAACTTTTTTGTATATTGCATTTAGGTCCTTACCAGCTCTGCTCACGTGCCCTCCCCCCACATGAGTTGGACATTTTACAAACATAGCCTCATATTTTTTGTAATTATAGTTTAATAATAACAACTTGAATTCCAGTACAAAGTTGTTGGGTAATTTGCATGTAGCCCCCCACCTTTAGTTTTTGTTGTAAAAATACCCTTATCAACTGCTTGAATATTTATTTTTACATTTCAATTTTATAAAAATAGATCTGGTGCTTCAAAAATTCTACAAAAGTAGGTATAGATGTTTGATTGGCGGCTTGTTCACATAATATATTTTATTTAGCATTTTGCATGCATTTACTATTTACTAAGAATAAACAAGAGCTGTTCTATTCCCTGATTGACTTAAAAAACAAAAAATTATAAAAACCTTTCAAAATTTTCCAAAAAAATTACCTACTATTTATTAGCATGTTTTATCACTTTATACCAAAAGTCACAAAAAATATCAAAAGAAACTCCAAAAATAGCAAACCCTTGCTAACCTTAAATTTATAAATTATTTTTTAAAGATCCAAAAAATGGTTTTCTGGCCTATATTTTTATAGATATATTTTTCTTTATAGTAAAATTAGTTTTGAGAAATTTTGAACCTTTTTGCTACTTTTAATTCTCAAATCAATTCGGTCTATTTAAAAAGTCTCTGTTGTGGACCTTTTCTGATTTTAAAAATGCTAAGAAATACTAAAATTCCAAAAAAAAACAAAAGCACGACCGTATTTTAAAAACAAAAATATTTTTTTGAAAATTTTGACTATATTTATATATATTTATAATTATAATACCATATCTAGCTTATATATACATATATACTATTATATAAACATAATAATATTATTAATTATTATCAATACCATATATATGTTTTAAAACCTTTAAAAAAAAGGAATGTTCTTGTATATATTTTCTGATTTTTGTTTATTATATATATTATATACATAGCCCTTATATTATACATATTACATTATATTACATATATATACTTATATATATCACCCTATATACTTGTATATATTTATATACTCATATATATTATATTTAAAAAAAGAAATTAAAAATCAAAATAAAAATAAATAAAAACACATGATTTAATAATAATAATAAATATATTTATTTAATTTAAAATTCATAAAAATATTGAGAACATTTTGTGCATACATATACATACACTACACTTATATTATTACACAATATACCTACTATATCCCTTGTTCCCTATGTTCGACACCCTACTCTATTTGTCACTATACAAATGCTTGTTTGTAGGGTTTATAATAAATTTGGTCCACTTTCTTTTGATTTTTTAATTATTTGTGTGGGTTGATTGTTGAGATTGTCCATTGAGCTTAGCGGTGGTCACCTCAGCGACTGAGGTCTGCTTTGTGTGACCTCAAAATCGCTCCGCTCTACACTTTGGCCTCTTTTAGTATCCTTTATATATTATTGATCCATAATGACATGCATGTAATTATCATCTAGATCATTTTCTCCCCGAGCCATTGTGGTAGCTATTGTCTTCCCTTTCTTCTTTGGACAACCCTTTTTCCAATGTTTTTATTCGTTACAATAGTTGTAAATATCCTTTAGATTGGTCTTCTTTAATTTTTATTTAGACTTTCCCTTATTCTGATACTTCTCTCCATCATCGTAGATACTTCTCATGAGTTGTTACCAACCCAACCTACGAGAGTGTTGGACCCGGTGGCTACCTGACCTAATCCATCTAAGTTTCCAACGATCTAGACACTCAGCAACGACCACATTCATACATCATCATCAACATTATGAATAAGCACAAAAGTAAATGCATCAAAATAAGTAAATATCATTATATATTCATAGTTCCCAACAATTTACGATTTATCCAATATAAACAGAGTCCACGGTATTTTAGATGCCAGAAACTTAAACTACGGAAGCCGCATAAAGTAACAAAATACATCCACTAATAACAACTTACTAGTATGAAGTACTGATCGTTAGGACCTCTAAGATGCTCAAGGAAGCCATACTGAGGAAGAACTCCCCATGAACTCACGATACAAGCTTGCAACAAGATGAATCCATGATCCATCTACTTTATATGGTCATCTTACCAAAATCTTCCTAATATTTCATTAATTAAAACCCTTAACATCAAATAATTAACTTTCATAATTGAACTTTTGAACCTATTATTTTATGTGTAAATATTCGTTATTTTAGTCTAAATATTTATATAAATTATTCTTTAATTAATTAACTAACTAACTTAACATAAAAATCCGAATACATAAAATCAGAAAACCAGAGGAAAATACAAAATATATGACTTTTTATATTTTATGCATATGCTATCTTTGTTGATTTTATTTTATCTTTTTCTAACTTATAAAAAATCTATAAAAAATAGATTACTTATGTATATATTATTTATAAATCAATCCACTAATTAAAATCAAATTAAAAATACAAAAAAATCACAAAATATAAAAATGTGGTATTTTATTATCTATAGAGTACCTCCAAAAATACTTTTTATATAGTTGACCTCTTTTGATTTAGGTCCTTCGCGAAAGTTGTAGATATCATTAAGACTAGCAACTTTGTGTTGAACACTTTTCGATTTGACTTTATTTACTACTTCTTTCTAATTTTCTTTTAATTTTATTTATTTTTATTTTTATTTAATTTATTTTTACTTTTATTTTATTTCCTATTTTCTAATTTTAGCTTTTTAATTTTACCTTTAATTTTTTTCTCCTCTTTCTTCTCTTTTTTTCTTTTTGGCTAACTTCATCTCTCTTTCCCCCTCTCTCTCTCCCACTTCACGGGTCACGTGCCTGACATGTGACCTGCCCCTCCCGCACTTCTCTGACAAGTCACGTGCCTCGCACGTGACCCGCCCCTCCCGCACTTCTCTGACAAGTCACGTGCCTCGCACGTGACCCACTCCTCTCCCCTCTTTCACCTCGGTCATGTGCTTCGCACCTGACCGTCCCCTTCCTCTCGCACCGCCCACACTCGACCGCTCCGCCTCCTCTTGGCCGTTAGCCATCGCCATCATCTCCGTTCGTTACACCCCTGAATGTATCTCCTGACCATTCACCACCTCCATCATTCCGACGAACCCCTCCCTCCTCGGCTATAAAGCCCCCACATCCACTTCTGAGTAGGATCATCCGCCATTCTCCAGAGAAGAGAAGAAAGTTCGCCCCCACCCTCAGGTGACAGCAGTAGGCGTTGCGGCTCAAGTGATGACTTTCGACCTTAGGCGAGATCCAAGGAGATTCAGCTCCTTGTTTACAGCAAGGCCTCGAGCTAAAAAGCTTGGTTTCTTCTATCGTGGGAATCCTCGAGCAAAGACCCTAGAAGAGCTTTGGCTCTTTCCCTCCCAAGAAATCCTCTACGCACCTCCACCTTTGCTCTCGGATTGCCTCACATCTCCAGTACCTGATCGAAACCAATCCACTATCATCAACCACCATACTTCATTCTCTGTCAGTAAACTCCAACTCTAGGTACACTCACTGATTCATCTCCTTCTTCCCCGTTCCTTCCTCTTCTCTGCTCAAATCGGAAGCCACTCTCTCTACTCTGACGCCCACCTCACCTTCTCCTCCTCCTCCCGTTTTTTGTTCTATCTCTCCAATGCCTTCCCACCTCCGACCTTAGCTCAAAGCTTCAATTCATACATCATCTGTTGTAAAGAGCTTCCCCATTCCCCCTTTATTTCTCATACTAACTCCTTGTAGGTCAAATATCGGAGGCTCCAGCTTGAGCATAACTCCTCCATTTGTAGCTCCTGGAACTTCCTCCTTTTATGGAACCCGAGTTTCATCAATCATTGAGAAGGAGCTTAGCCCCAATATCACCATAGCTCCTCCTTCTTTCAACCACCAAGAGAGGAGGGCCGAGATCTTCGTCTCTACTTACCGGGGATCAGAACCAGGAGCACAAGCTCCGTCCTCCTATGCTCAACCTTCACCACAACCGACGATACCAAGCTCCTCTGCCTCGCTGTTCCACCTCCTGTCGTGGGTTGACAGAGGTGGGGGCCCTCGATTACCGCTCGCCCCAGGCTGAGTTGTGGCGCCTCGACTGATCTCCACTGCCACGGAGCCTCCTTTTCCTCTACTACATCACCATTATCATTGGTTCAAGGGCAAGGCCTTGATACAATGGCCCATAATCCCCCACATGTCATCTCCAAGCCTCGGCCCATGCCTCGAGGCTCGGGCTCCCGAAGCAAGGTAGTAAGACACATATAGGCTCGAGCTTTCGAGCCTTTTCCTCCAACCGCGCCTCATGCGCACGTGCTTTGCACATGCGTGGGAGGTAAAATTGTAGGAAGGTACCCATGAGCTTTAACATTTACGCCCAAGCCCTCATCAGCCAGGGCATGCGCAAGGCACGTGCCCCCTTGTGGAATTTGCACATTGATGAATCCACGATTCATTATCTCAATATATTGATCTTAGAAAAATCCCCGACTAAAATCTCAAATAACTGTCCATAAAATCAATAAATTAACAAAATGACTCTTGTAAATAAAATACACTAATTATTATATATTATATTGTACAAAAAAATAACAATAAAATGCCACAAAATAAAGGAGTTTTTCATCTGTAAACAACCCAAAACTTAATGTATTTTTAATAATTCCATTTCAACTCCTTTTCTGCTAATTCTTTCTCTGCCTTGTTTATAAAAATGTATATAAAAATACAAAAATATAAATAAATTCTACCTCAAATAAATACTCCTAGATCCTAAAGATAAAAAGCCGTAAAGTCCAACTTCCCGACCAAATTCCCGCTCCGCATGGACTCCAAATTCATCAAACTCAAGTTTAAAGTTTAAGTTAGAAAATTATCTATCCAATCAAAGTGGTTTCATTAAAATCGAAGCTCGTTTGCAAAATTTGGATTTTGGGACCTAGGTGTACATTGTATATATTGTACATATTTTTTCCTTTCTCGTTTTATTTATTTTTCTTAATTACAAAAATCCAAAAAATCATTTTTGTGTTGTATTTTATTTCTAGTATTTTATTTTATTTTTATCTTGTAAATATCTTTTATTAAAATATAACAAAATTAAAATTAGAAAAGTTAAAAAATGTACATATTGTTTATCTTAATTTTATAAATCCTTCATTTATTTCTATATTTATTTTATTATCCCTTTTTTTAATAGCTTACTTTTATTTAATTCCCATTCTCCACAATAACTTCTCTTATTCCATTAACCTCCATTCAACTCCACCATTCATCTAACTTCCCATTCAACTCCACCATTAATTTAACCTCCCATTCAGTTCCACCACCTTTCTAACCTCCCCTTCTCTTCTCTTTTTATTCATCTCTTCATCCTCATTTTTGCCCATCTAACTTTATGTGGGAGAGAGCCTGAGCTCCTTGAGTCGAATCGGTGATAGTGTGACACCGTGGTCGAGCGACGAACGCCTCCTCTCCAGTGAGATTCGTTGGCATTCCGGCCAACGTCGCAACCACCTCCACATGTTGCTCGAGCTCATCTCTCGCCGGCGATTCGAGCAAAGAAGAGTGCTTCTCGTGAGCACACCATAGGCGACTGTTCCATCGTAGGTATTTTTATTTTCATCTTTGTCATTATTTTTAATTTTTTAATTTTTTTATCACATCACTACCAACCTACCTTCATTTGTTTATTTTATCACATCACCACTTTCATCAATCCATCATATTTGCATTAGTTCATTTCCTGTCTATGAATTTTTTTTTAAAAAATATAAATTTTAAATTAAAAAATTACATCTCAACAACAAAAAAATTTAAAAAAATAAAAAAAAGAAATGCAACAGGTGCCCCCCAGCCGCCGCCGGCCACCACTGCTCCGCCGCCGCGACCACTCCACAGCCATGCCCCCGTAAGGGCCGCTTGCTCTAGCCCGTAGCCGCGGCCTCCATTGCGCATCGCCTGCGACCGTGGTCCACCTCCAGCCCCTGCTCTTTGTTGCGTCTTCCGCCCACGGTGTTGCTCCATCCTACCGTGCCGCCCAGCCCGTGCCGTCTCTCCAATCGCCAAGCGGTCGTGCCTCCAGCGCTCCGCCCAGCCCTCCATTGCGAGCCTCCGCATGGGCAGCACTGCCGCCCGCTTCCACTTCGTGCCCTAGCCGTCGGGAGAAGAAGAAGGCCCATCTCTTTATTTTTTTTATTTTTATAAAATTTACATTATATTTATATTTTATGTTTTCATTATTGCAAAAAGATCCCTATATAGTTGTTTGTAAATTTTTGTTTTCTGAATTTACACAGATACCCCTATGTTCATGTATTAATTTAGATGTCTACTTTGCATCATTTTATTTAATGAAAAATGTCATGTTGTTAAGCAACTAATTGTCTATCATTTGGATATTTATTTGAATTTTTGTGAATCATGGGTAAATAATTAAAAATATTTAAGTGAAAAAAAATCATATTTTACACAATTTGAGGTATTAAAATCATATTTGATCTCACAGTTGCTCCAAAAATTTCACAAAAATCAGAAATGATGCCTTGAAATATTCTTTAATTGTCCAAATTTCATCTTAATTGGCGTTGTCATGTGCCTTAAATAAATTATAGATCGATTTTGGTAATTGATTTTTTATTAAATCCGCATACATTATTTTTAGAAAATTCTAACTCTCCTAGATTGGTCATATAAATATCTTTTGAGATAAATTGGTTTCTGGATGAATTGATATGATAATGTGGATTTATTAAGAATTAAATACTTGCTATAACTCTGTTTGCATTGAAAAATTCATAATAAATTCATATATTCTCGAAAAATTCCAAAAATATTACTATAGACTCATTGTATCATGTTTAAATTCCGGTAATTTTTTCATAATTTTTGCATTCTGTTTGTGTGAAAATTTGTCAAAAAAACCCATTAAAAATGTACATTTTTCTTTGTTGCATTTTAATCCATAAAATTCCAAAAACATATGTGCTACATTCATCACTGGATTAAGTTTGTAGGAAAAAAATATAATTTAGCTAAATTAAATTAAATTTATATTAAAAATAGTTTGGTAAGTTGTGTAACTTGACTCAACCACATTTTGCATTCACGTTTATTTTTACATAAACCTAGACCTAAGTTTTCTGATTTAACCCGAAGTTGTTCCTTTATCTTCTTGTGTTTAACCCCGAACTTGCCCGGGATATAAATTTAAGTCGAGTCCTCTCCACAGGGATCTTTTCTCGGTTCTGACTTATTCACTAAGTACACGTATTACAACGAGTACAAGTTATCATGTATTTAATGGACCCATTAGATGGCATTGTTGCCGTGAGGCAAACGACTTAGGGATTAATTTAGAAAATTATATTTAGGTTTTCTCTCACTCAGGTAGTCTGACCCTCGAGCCATCTTGTAATTACTCCATTTCCCCCTTGTTACCCACAATTAGTTTTCTTCTCATTTTTGTATATACTTTGTTATTTATCTCTCTAATGTACATTTTATTTTCCTTACGGGGGTCGGGTGGACTTAGAGTGCATCGGAGGTTGACGGACGTGACACGCGCCGACTGTTGAAGATCGTAGAAATTTAATTTATTTTGAGGGCATTTTATTTTTTTTAAACTTTTGTAATTATTGTGGTGTAATAATTTAGGTAATTCTCTCTTTACAACATCTCTTGTTTGAGAGCTTGCGCTTGTATCAGGACCAGTCCTACGTCCACTCTTTCCAACAGCCCCCTCCATCAGCAGAGATAGTTGAGGAGGAACCTCCACTGGTTTGGGAGGTGAATGGAGTATGGTATACTCAGGACCCTGCTAGGCAGGGAAGCACGAGGGACCAACAAACCTACCAGTGTCCCCCGACCTTTCACAACACCACATTCACCTCTGCACCACCTCCTTCACAGTAGAGCCCTGGATTCCAGCCACCCCAACAGCAACAACAGTACCAGCAGTATGGTCTACAGGGACATTACCAGGAGGGCCAACATGGCCCGCAATTTCAGTAGATACCACGACAACAGTAGCAGAGGCAGTACCCAGACCAGCGGGGCAATCTTTCTGTTCTTCTTCCCAGTCTTATCCCCTTCCTTCTTCATCTGGTCCCGTAGACATACAACAACAGATACTTGACGGGATTCATTCATACAAGAATGAAATTCACGACTTACGGGTGGATGTTGACTGCCTGTCTAGATGACGAGGCGAGCATACTGCACCCTCTATTTCTATCCCAACCAAAGTTTATGCTAACCCCAATAACCTAAACCGATCTAGTTCTAAGTAGCACTTTGGTCAGATATATTATTCAACATCTCCTAGATCTGAACATGAGATTCTTTCATGTAATGAAGCTAATCATATGTCACTCAGGAGCGGAAGGACCGTGGCCGTCAAGGGACACGAGGAGGGGCATCTCTGGAGCTCTACCTGAGGAGTCTTCAGAAGACGAGGAGGAGAGGCAACATATTCCGGAGCCCCATCAGCACCATTTGAGGATATCTACTCAAGGAGCCGAGAAGAGAAGGAGAGCACACATGCAGCATCAACAGCATGGTTATACTTCCGAGTCTATAGAGGATCTTGCATCTCTGGTTGTGGCGGATACCACTTCAGCTTCTATTCCACAACCTATAGTAGATAATCTAGATTTTAAATATTCTTGTATGAAAAACTATGTTTACATTAATGCCAAGAATGATCTTTCAGTTCATGTTTCAGATTCTTCATCTTATGTTTCCCTAGCTTCAATCCCTTTCCCTCGTACTCTTACGGTAGGAAAGCGCATCAAAAAGATTCAAAAAGATGACCCTGATATGGCACGGTTTTGTAAATAAAATATCAATGTAAAGGTGCCATTTGATGAGTATGTGGCTAACCACCCTGCATTCCAGAAATACCTTAAGGTGAGATGCACACCTACTAGGGTCACCAGGAAGAAAGAGAACCAAAATGTGAAGACACACATCTTGTTAGTAGCTGATGAATCTCCATTTCATCACCTTTATTCCATCATTTTGGCCTTAATAACCCCGGCAAATGCAGGTAAATGACATCAATTTATCCATAATAGCATTCATTATTTATTGTACTAATTGTACATAGAATAAGGTTTTTAATGCCAAAAATATAGAATAAAGAGAAGAAATGAAAAAGGAATAAAATATTGCAAATATTTTATGACCCGAACCCCGAGACCAAGGCCAGCATGGAATTGGTCGACAAGGAATAAAGTAGGGGGAGATAAGGGCCCATAGTACAATAAATACTTCATTCATTTATGCGTTTTTGACACCTATTTTGTATATAATTATTCATTCATCAAATAGAGAAACTTTGTACGTGAAAGTTGTAGATAATAATGTGAATAAAATTACAAAATTGAGTTTGTACAAAAATGATACACAGTATACATTTTATACACAGAATAAAAAGCCAGAATCTCAACTTCATAGACCCATATCTTGCAAATAAAAACTCAAAATCACCCAAATCACCTATAATTGTATATAGCTTTCCAAGAACTATTTAATAAAATTGGTTTCATAATTTTTGGAGTTCATCTGTGAAAGTTAGGTTTTTGGCCCCCATTGTATATAGTACTGATTAAATTATTCATTCTATCCATTATTTATTATTTCTATAAATTGATAATTTTAGAATCTTGTAAATAATATATATATTACACATACATATTGAAATGAGAATAAAACTCAAAAAGAATTTGTGAAATAATATAAGCTTATGCAACACATAGGCAAAAGACCTATGTTGTACATAGATATATAAAATAAAAGGGGACTTCATTATTTTATTCTTTATTCATTTATATTTTTATAATAATGTACGTATTACATATAATTTATTAAAAATACAAATCCATAATAAAAACAAATAAAATACATTAAATAAATAAAGTATATATAATATATTGGTAAAATACCTATAAGTATACCTGCATATACATATACCTATTTATTTAAAAATGTAAATAAACTCATAAAAATTAAACAAAAATATATTTACACTCACAAAAATAAGTTATAATTATATAAAATAAGAAAAATAAAATAATAAAAATAAAATGTACAAAATAAAAATAAAATACACAAAATACATGTAAAGGGGCCTATTAAAATACACTTATAAGCAAAAATTAATAAAATCATCTATCATGCTAAATAATTCATTTCAGAATAAAGGGGCCTATTTTGTCCGTTAGCGGCCTATGTGGACCAGTGAGGAGCCAACCCTCGTTGACCTCTGGTCAACTGTCCCATCGGGACCGGGCGCCTCTGAACCATGCTTTTTCCATAACTTGCGCCATTTTTCCTGGGCATCTCGTCCCTTATTTTCGCTCGCCGCCTTCACGAGATCTGTAGAGGGACCATCCATCTATCACGCATGCTTGTTGGATCGAGGAAATGATCATTGCACTCGCCGGAATATGCGGGCCAAGTAGGGCGCCCAAAATGTGTATAAATTAGAGCCCTCGGCCTCCTCCACAAAGTTGGCCAATTTCCATCCACCCAAAAGCCTTGAATCCGTTCCTGGGAGGTTCCTTGTGACAGGAGGAGCATTTCAGCAACGCGAATCGGCCAGAGAAGGGGTAAATTTTGTCGCGGTGAAGCTCCGGCGTTCGTCCTGCTCCCTGAAGGCCCCCAGGTATAAGAGCTGTTCTTTCATGCTTTTTAGGTATATTTTAATTCCAACATTTCATTCCCGTTCTTAGTTTGGTTTCTAGATCAGTAGAGTAGCGTAAAATAGCTAAATCGAAGTTCACCGGAGCTCCGCTCCGGCGACTTCTGCACCGTGATACCCACTGTTTCCGATCGCCATTTTCACCTCACCTCGTTCCCCACCATTTTCTCCATCTGTCGACCGTATTTGTTCCACCAAGGACTTCCAGTCCTTGCGAATCGGAGCTCCACCTCCACCTATCGTCGGAGATCCTCCGCCTCACCCCATCTTGCACCCAAGCTTCAAAACCCAGGGTCGAGGAGATAACCCTCGCTCCCCTGGTTCTTCCTATGCAGGTTACACAAAGCAACGAGGCCCTTTGGACTCGATTCGATCCAGGAAGAGGCTCCTGGAGGTCCCGACCTTCGTCGACCTCGCCTGGGCTCCTTGGACCTCCAAGAGCCATGCCAAGACCACAGGAAGATGCGGGACGCCTCCAGCTACGATCAGAACATATCAGACGCGAGGGGGAAGCTTGGAGGAGCCCATGGTTCGAGATCGAAGCTCGCCCAGTGCAAGTTCTTCCCGTGTTCGTCCAGACACCTTCATCGCCGTCCGATCAGGAGGAGCGCCCCCAGATTGAACGAGAGCCATCGGATGAAGCATAACCATCACCGTCCGATCCGCGAGGTGGATCTAATCAGAAGCCTTCATCTACGAACCGGTACCAGCCGTCGGATGTGCGACATGTGGCAAGTGAAATCACCTCCGCCGTCCGTCCGCGCCTACTTAAGGGGTAAATTTCACATATGACCCCCCGCATTTTGTATTTAATTTTTAATATTGTAAATAAAATAGCACGTGTAAATAAAGTTGTAATTTTTGCTGAAGGGACCCTGAACTTTATAGAATTACAAATAGGTCCTTCCGCGCCTCACGTGCAGTCCCACGTGAGGCGCATGAAAATTGCATGTAAACCCTGGTGATTTTTGTAAATTGTATTTTAGTTCCAAAAATTAAAATTAATATTTATTTCTGTAGGTATTTTTGCACAGTGCCCCTTGGTATTTATTTTATTTGCAAAAATGCCCCTGTCAGGCCTTGTATTTTTGTATACTTTGTCTATTTATTCCATGCATGTATAAAACCCCAAAAATTCCTTAAAAATTAATGTAAGCTCCTGTTTAGTTGTGCATTCACGCCATATTTTTGCATTGCATTTTTGTTGCTTTTTAATATTTATTAAAAATAAAAAACATGCATTTTAGCTACTGTCTATTTTAGAAAATAATAAAAAAATATTAAAACACCTTGAAAAATCTCAAAAAAATTACCTACTGTCTATTTTATTGTATCCTAGTGTCATTCCAAAAACCCCTAAAAAATTCAAAACCAAAACCTTAAAAATTAAAAAAACCTAAAAACTTCAAAAAAATCTGAAAAATAGTAGAAAAATCAAAAAATAGAAACTCAAGTTCTGTAGATTCCCTATTTTATTATCTTTATTTTAAAATTAATTTGGGAAAATTTTGTTATTATTTGGTATTTTTCATTCCTATTTTAATTTTGGCCAGTAATTAATTCACTGTTTTCCTTTATTTTGCCATTTAAAAATGTCAAAAATATCTGGAAAAATACCCAAAAATCACAAAAACAGTAAAAAATTATATAAAGACCAAAAATATTTCATTTCCTAATTTTTGACTATTTTTACTTATTTCTATAAATATACTATTACCCTTTCCCTTATATTATCTATATATTCTATCCTATTTATAAAAACAAATATATATATATATAATATAAAAAGAAAATATAAAATCAGAAAATGAACAATCAAAATACAAAATTAAAATAATAATAATAAAATAAAAATAAAAATAAAAAAAAATAATTACCCACATAATTAGAATTCATACAAGGATGACCCTGATGTATTTGAACAAGGTGGGCTACCCAATTTTATTGCTCTCTGTGGTTCGACCTCTACATGCTTATTAACTATGCATTTTTTATGGTAGAGTTAATAATGTTAATTTACAATTTTGGGACTTAATTGATTCATTCTTTAATGTGGGTTAATTGCTGATCAACTGGTGTTTTGTGAGCAGTCGCCTCAGCGACACAACATTTTGACCCTCGCAAATTGCCCGTTATCAGATGGCGCCGTTGCCGGGGAGCAATGAGCGTAGCCTATCATAATTTTTCATTCTTGTTTAGAAATTGATTTATCATTGATTTTGTGAGCAGCTATTTATTTGCAATTGATCACCATACATGATTTATTTATTTGTTGTGATTAATTCCTTCATGCTTTATTTCATTGATTGAGCTTATCCTAATTAAATCTCCTTGAGACTTTGTTGCGAGGGCCCACCACGCGAGGATGATTTCTTAGAGAGCCAAGGTAGCTGAGCTTAGAGGAGGTTGATCTTCACTTCATGACCAACCGGAGAGAGCACCAAGGATGCAAGGGGATGGGAATTAGTTATGCCTCAAGCAATTAGGATTATTTTTTGTAATTTATTGTGTGAGAGAGAAATTTTGGCATGTAACATAATTTGGACTCTACTATTCACAACGAGGTCCAGTGCCCAGGTGTCTGTTCACCTGGGGGCCTCGTCGCGGTTTTCTTGTGTTTTTCCGCCTTATTTTCTTTGTTTTCCGTTATTTTGAGTTTTCCACCTTTATTTTATTTTGTTTTGTGTGCATGGAGCCCCTAGACATAGGCTTGCTTGATCGAGTAGACTAGGTCCAAACACCCTAATAATATTGCATGCACCTATAGTATGATCTTGGACTTAGATTAAACTCTAAACAGTCGCATCATCACCTTCAAGCCAACGTGTCGCGAGCTCTCCCTGCCAAGCGCTTCTCCTGAACTTGATGTGTCGAGAGGAGGAGGGGTGAGCCTAGACCGGACTCCTGGATTGAAGGGCGGTGACCGACATGTGGTTCTTCATGCTAATAACAGCTAATGTTTAGGACGATTTTGCCGCTTGCATACCGCCACGTAGATAGGTTTAAAAATTCTGTTTTGCATACCGAATGAAGAGAGCTGGGATGCACTGTAAGTCTTCTAACTCAGCATGCATCATTCGGTTCAATGGTGAGATTTCCATCATGGAACCACTTGCACGACTTTTCCGCTATCTCCCTCTGATTTTGAGCACCTAGGCTTAAATGAAAATCTACAAAATGTTAGGCGCTGTTATGAAAATAGACTCAAAAAAAGTGAAAATCCAAAAAACTAAAACAAGGGGACTGCTAAATAAACTTTGACCTTAATTAAAATCCGTAATGGACTATCATTGTACCGGGTTCATAAAGCCCTCACTGTTTTCAGGTACCTTTGGAGGGGGATCAAAACCCTACTCCCATGAGCGAGGCACGTCCCATAAGGAATAGAGCCAAAATCCCAGTCTGCAACTGCCTTGTGTATCAGCTGGATCTCCGAAGTAATGGCGCTTCTATCGTACGTGACCGAGTAGGGCCTTGTCAGCGATGGTATTCCTGCCTTGTGTGGAACATTGACATGGTCTGAAGTACTGAGCATAGGCCACACCTTCACGGGGGTGTCTGTCTCATCGGTTTGCGTCCTAGTAGGTTCTTGCATTCTCACGGGTGATTCCGTTGCGAGCGAGAACCAAAGTATTGGTTTCGCCTATCGGCTTTCTCTCTCTTTTTCTTTGGCTGAGTAGGAATCCAGGAAGGGTTACAAGGACCTCAAAAAGTACAGACTACAGGTTACAAAGGAGGAGGATAAGTACGGAATTCTCTTCTGGCAGTACTCTCTCTCCTATAGGGTTAGCGTGCTAAGGACTTGTTAAAAGATTTGCCTGAAATAACAACGTTAAAACTGAAAAGATAATAAATAGCCGATCCTTTACGGCTTCACATGGCGTGCGTTGGTGAACCCAATTTTGTATTGCGTTTGTATGGATCTAGATTAAGGTTCAAAGATCGAGTCCCGCACCTTTGCGCAAATTTTGTTGTGTCATTCTCCTTTGACCCCCGCTCAGCCGAGCCTTTCTACTGTTTTGCACTCCTTTTCATTCCTCGTTGACCACCGTATCCTTCTTCCAAAATTCAATCCTCCTTTGTGCTTCGCGAAGTTGATCTATGGATGGTTTCCGTCGGGACCTCGCCGACACCCATATCGATTCCATAGACTCAACTCCGCCAATAAATTCGAGGTGATTCCCGAGAACCCAATCCGGACTTTGCGGATCGATCTCCAGACTCCTCGTCTTCTCCCTTTCTTTTTGACCACCTAATAAGCCGGGATCACTTTTGTCCCACTCTCGCCGTTGTGAATCGAAGTCGATTATAGTCCACATTTTTTCCCATCCACAACATGCTGGGGTTGACTTGAATTTCAGCTTCATCATGAAAGTTGTACAATATTGCAAGTGGTATGATTTGGACTCTCTCATTCTGCAGATAGAAGACAGAGCAAGCCCTGGAGACTACTCCAGAATTCATTTCGTCTGATTCAGACCCTGATATGGCTCCTCAAGGAAAGGGCAAGAGTCAGCAGCCACCCCAACCAGAAGGACATATGCCAGATCAGAATCAGGTTAATGCACAACTGCTGGCGTCTATCCAGGCCATCCAACAACAGCTGACAGAGCAGGCCCTAGCGCAGACATTGTTTCAGGATATGTTGAACGATGTGATGAACCGAGCCGAGGGAGGAGGAGGCAGAGGCAGAGGAGGAGGTGGAGGTGGTGGTCACCCTGATGATGAAGAACCTGAACTACCGCCACCCAAGCCTACACTAAAAGAGATGTACAATCCGGGAGACAGCCAGATGACCGAGTGGATCCTCATACTACCAGTACACGCTCACTTTGAGCTGAAACCCCAGTTCCTTGCTCTTCTTCCAGCATTTAATGGAAACACCAGTGAAGAGCCGTACATCCACCTGCAGCAGTTCTCACGCATTTGCCGCACCACTCACTATCTCAATGTCCCTTTGGACATTGTTAAAATGATGGCGTTCCCCTTCACCCTACAAGACAAGGCCCTCTATTGGGTCAACCATCTGGGGAAGGTTGTGACGACCTGGGAGGAGCTGAAGTCAGCCTTCCTGCACAAGTTTTACCCTCTCGGTCGGCTCAACCAGATGCGAGCCCGAATCAGCAATTTCTCCCAAGGAGCCCACGAGTCCGTACACGAAGCATGGGAGAGATTCACCGATCTGCAGGAGAAATGTCCCCATCATGAGATTCCGAAGACCAGTTTGGTCCAACACTTCTTTGGGGGACTGAACATCGAGAGCCAAAGGCTCGTTGACACAACATGTGGGGGTTCGCACTTCAACAAGGATGAAGACGTGGTCTCGTAGATATTCAAAGAAATGGCCGAAGTAGAGGCCGCCCTCTCTTCATCAAAAGCCTACCAGAAGCAGCCCCAGATCCTCCAGAAACAAGTACACATGGCAGCGTCCCGAGAGGCAGAGGGAGATGAGAGCTCCAACCTCAGGATCATCGGGGGCCATCTCTCTAAAGTTGATATCATTGAGAAGCGATCACAGGATCTTGAGAAACTCGTTGTGATCGAGAAAAGGACCCAAAATCTTGACAAGCTTGATCAGATCACCAAGCATCTTGAACTGTTGGTGGGTACCATCAACTCTATTCAACCGGCAGCACCATCAGAAGCTCCATCTGAGAAGAAAGACGAGCAACAACCACAGCATCAGCCTCAGCCGAGCCAGCAGCCACCGGCAGTCCAGCACGTGTACTACGTGCAGGCGCCCGATCAGGGCCAACCGCAGCAGCAGATGGTTGTGTACCAAGCAGAGTTTCTTTCAGGATCTGATCCAGTCTTCCCACCACCACCCCTGATTCAGGAAGTGAACGGGGTATGGAGTAACGAAGCACAGCCGGCCCGTCCTATGGGACAACCTCAGGGTCAGCCACTTGCCAACCGGCAATACCACCAGCCTCAGGGTGGTCGCTTTGGACAGTCCTCTCAACCACCGCAACAGTATCATCAGCCTCCCCAGTATGCAAATCAATGGAGGCAGAATCAACCATACCAGCATCCGCAATACCGCCATCCACAGCCGTTTCATCAGTATGCGGCTGCTCCATTTCAGCCATTTCAGCAGTATCCTCCTCCCTCTTATCAACAGCTTCAACTTCCTGCACCACCCCAGCACCACCAGCAACAACCTCAGCACCCACATGTGCAACAACAACGTGGTCTGCATGCTGAACCCACTGAGGTACCCCCTGTGAACCCAACCATGGATTGTCTGGCCCAACTCGTCAAAGGGCTGGCGGATATGACCAAGAGGCTCGACGACCTGACCGCCACCAGAACTACTATCCCAGCTCAGGTCGAGGCCAACCCCAATAACTTCAAAAAGAAAGAGCAGGTAGAATGTGATGTCATGTCCGTGTCTGAAAATGATATTACTGTTTATTCTAATGCTGTTACTCTCAGGAGCGGTAGGGCCTTGCCTCAGCCTGCTACCAAGAATGGGGTGAATAAAGAAACAGGTGGATCGTTATCTTCCGCATCAGCCATGCCAGCTACAGGGGCGGGTGAGGAGGAAGAAGAAGGAGAAGCCATTCTAGCCGTCGTGTAGTGCCAGCATCCCCAGCTAAAACTACAAAAAAATCAGCAAAATCAAAACAACAAAAAGAAGTTTGCAGTCGAAGCGAAGCCGGGACAGCCTTGGAGGAGCCGCCAGCAGCAGCCGATCCCTCACCAGCCGACGGAGCAGAAGCTATACTTTTTGCTCGCCCCTCAGTACCAGCATGTCAAGATACTGTTTGTACTCCTTTTTGTAATTCGAATGTACAACATTCTATGGGCGATGATTTTGATGTAAATAAGAACTTTGTTTTTCTTGCTAGAGATGTACATATTCCTTTCCCTCATGCAATACAAAAATCCAAAAAAATTGCAAAAAGAAAAAGTGCTTTGTCTGATCCTGGAGTTGTGGAAATACTAGATAATCTAACTGTTGAGATTCCCTTACTAAAGGTCGTGGAGTACATGCCAGCTGTTAAGAAAGGACTGAAAGAAGCGTGTACGAGCAAGCGTCGCCCAACACAGGAGAACATACGCAAATATGTAGAAAAGCACGTGCTCTCCATGACCACTGTTGCAGCTATCAGCAATCTCCCACAGAAGAAACAAGACACATGAGCACCTCTTATCAGTTGTGATATTTTTGATCAAGTCTTCGAGCGCACTCTCCTCGACAGTGGATCTTCCATCAACCTTTTACCATCATCAATAATGCAAGAGTTTGGGCTGGGTCCGCTCAAGCAGACGCGAATGATCCTTCAGTTCGCTGACCGATCCATCAAGCGACCCCGTGGTCTGTTGGAAGACATTGTAGTTAAGGTACAGGAGATGCAATTTCCAGCTGATTTTGTAGTCCTTGATATGGACTCACCAGCACCTCTGCTCTAGACCCCTATCATCCTTGGCCGACCATTCCTGCGTACCTCAGGTGCCGTGGTTGATTACAGGTCTGGCAATATTACTTTTAGCTCGAACAATAAGCAGATCACTATAAACATGATCAGAGAGCCGAACGCCACGACTGATGAGAGCCATGCATCATCAGAAGCAGACTGTGATTTTATTGCAGAGATCAGAGACTCATCCCTGTCATTGAATGATTCATGGACCCGAGAAATCCTCACTCTCGAGGAGGACTTGGAAAGCACAGTTACCTTATGCTCCGATGATTCTTGGGAGACATATTCTCAGATGCAAGCGCATCTCTTTGAGCCCGAGTATTCACTCTAGACCGAACACAATGAGCCTAGCGCAGAACCGTTCGGCACTTCACCAGGATCTCAACAGAATGATGAGGATGGTAGCTTCCTCAAAGAAATACATCCTATCACCTGTACAGTGTCTGAAGTGACCAACAGGTTGACAGGTCAAAATCAGAACTCAAGCCACTTCCTGCAGGCCTGAAGTATGCTTTCCTTGCGGGTGAAGAATATATGTATCCGGTCATCATCAGCAACAGGCTGAACCCGGATCAGGAATCTCATCTTCTCGAGATTCTAGAAAAGAACCGCAAGGCACTTGGTTGGTGCGTATAAGATCTCCGAGGGATAAATCCAGCTTTATGTTCGCATCACATCTATCTGGAAGAAGACGCCAAGCCGTCCCGTGAATTCCAAAGAAGGTTGAACCCAAATCTCCGGGACGTCGTCATGAAAGAGATAACGAAATGGTGTGAAGCAGGCTTCATTTACCCCATCTCCGATTCAAAATGGGTAAGCCCACTACATGTCGTTCCAAAGAAATCCGGGCTTACCGTGGTTACCAATGACAAAGGAGAGGAAATATCCACTCGGGTACCAACATCCTGGCGGGTGTGTGTTGACTACCGCCGTCTTAATGCAGCAACTAAGAAGGACCACTTCACCTTGCCATTCATTGATCAAGTTCTGGAAAGACTAGCCGGCAAGGAGTTCTTCTACTTTTTGGATGGGTACTCCGGGTACAACCAAGTGCTATCGCTCCTGAAGATCAAGAAGAAGACTACCTTCACTTGCACGTTCGACACCTATGCCTTCAAGAGAATGCCCTTTGGGTTATGTAATGCACCTGCAACATTCCAAAGATGCATGCTAGCAGTCTTCGCCGAGATGGTAGGCAGTTTTCTCGAGGTGTTCATGGACGACTTCTCTATCTATGGTGATAGTTTTGATTCTTGTCTTGAGCACATGGACAGAGTGCTTCAGAAATGCAGTGAAGTCAATTTAGTACTTTCATGGGAAAAGAGCCACTTCATGGTCACAGAAGGCATTGTACTAGGCCACGTCGTTTCTAAACGTGGCATGGAAGTCGACCCGACAAAGGTGGATGTTATTGCCAATCTAGAGCCACCTCAGTCGGTGAAAAATGTAAGGTCATTCCAGGGGCATGTGGGATTTTACAGACGATTCATCAATGACTTTAGCCGCATTGCCCGACCTTTGACAGAACTGCTCTGCAAGGAAACCGAGTTCAACGTAGATCAACAGGTTCTCCTTGCTTTCAATCAGCTGAAGGAGCTTATCACCCAGGCTTCGGTCCTACAGCTGCCGGACTGTTCTCTTCCCTTTGAGATCATGACCGATGTGTCAGACTTTGCAGTCGGGGCTGTTCTTGGATAGAGGAAAGAGAAAGTGCCCTATGCCATTCACTACTCCAACAGAACATTAGATGAGGCGCAAAGAAATTACACGGTGACAGAGAAAGAGTTGCTGGTCGTGGTTTTCCCCCTTGAGAAGTTCAGATCCTATTTGCTTGGATCGAAAGTCACAATTTTTACAGAGCACTCTCCTATCCGGTACCTCCAGCAGAAGAAGGATGCCAAGCCGAGACTGATTCGATGGATCCTTCTCCTCTAGGAATTTGATTTGGAATTCAAGGACAAGCCTGGAGTTCAGAATGTGGTAGCAGACCATCTCTCCAGAATTGAGCAGCATGAACCGTCTCTGAACAGTGCACCCATTACAGAAACCTTTCCTGACGAATCAAT
The DNA here is from genome assembly GCA_037367405.1 of Ottelia alismoides. Taxonomy (NCBI): domain Eukaryota; kingdom Viridiplantae; phylum Streptophyta; class Magnoliopsida; order Alismatales; family Hydrocharitaceae; genus Ottelia; species Ottelia alismoides. Next base: position 27,964 of record JAZKJV010011541.1, read on the forward strand.
CTTAGCAGCGGATTCCCTTCCTTGGTATGCTGATATAGTCAATTACCTCGCCTCGGGTTAACACCATCGGATTGGACGAAGAATCAAAAGAATAAATTTATGTCGACCATCCGGTTCTATCATTGGGAGGATCCTCTTTTATTCAGGGAAGGAGCGGATTGCATTTGGCGCAGGTGCATTCCTCAGGAAGAGCATCATAGTGTCCTCAAGCACTGTCACTCGCTCGAATCTGGTGGACATCACTCTGGAGACCGTACGACAGCAAAAGTACTTCAGTGTGGCTTCTAGTGGCCCACATTATTTAAGGATGCAACAGAATTTGTCAAACGATGCATTGACTGTCAGAGATTGAAGGGTACACTCACTGCAAAAGATTCGATGCCCCTGAAAATCATTCAGATTAGCAGATGTTTTCGATGCATGGGGCATTGACTTCACGGGACCTTTCCTAACAGTCAAGGTTTTGAGCACACCCTTCTTGCCGTCTATTACGTGAGTCGTTGGGTTGAAGCTATCCCGCTCGAGCCGCCGACAACCGAACAGCGTGTCAGTTCTTGAAGAAGGAACATCATTTCGCGGTTTGGGATACTGAAAATTCTCATATCAGACGGGGGTAGCCATTTTATTAACAAAGAGGTCAAGAAATTAACGAAGGAGTACGACATTGATCATCGCGTCGCGTCTCCTTACCATCCTCAAACCAATGGCATGGCCGAACTATCAAACAGAGAAATCAAGACTATCTTGCAGAAACTTGTAAGCCCAAAAAGAAAAGACTGGTCCCCAACTCTTGGACTCGGTCCTATGGGCTTACAGAACCGCGTACAAGTCTCCTTTGGGCATGTCGCCCTATCGTCTTGTATATGGGAAGCCATATCATCTGCCTGTTGAATTAATTCACAAGTCTTTATGGGCAATTAACATGTGCAATTTGGACTCACGAAAAAGTGGTCAGAAAAGAAAGGATGATCTGAACAGACTCTTGGAATTCCGAAACTATGCATACAATAACACATTGATGTACAAGGAGAAGGTGAAACGCTGGCATGACCGGCACATCCGACGAAAGACCTTTGATGTTGGACAGAAGGTGTGGTTATTTGATGCAAAGTTGCGGATCTTCCCGGGCAAATTAAAGAGTAAATGGACAGGGCCATTCCGAGTTTGTGAAGTGCATGACAATGGAAGTATTGCTATATCAGAATTGTCTCCTGACGCACAACCATTCGTCATCAACGGTCAACTCCTGAAGCCTTACCTAGAACCAGATACATTCTTGGCCATTGTCGACTCCATTCAGCTCACGCACCATGATGATATATCCACAACATTGGCAGCATCAGAAGATTCAGACGTTGCACCACAAAAACTGTTTATCTGATTTTCTTCTTTTCTTCTTTTCTTCTTTTCTCTGTTATCTTCGTTTTTCTATCAAGACGTGTTGCCCTTTGTTGTCAGTCTTCTATACTTAGGACGCACATTGCCCTAAGTATAGGGGGGGTATGCACCTCGAGTCTTTTAGTCTCTGATCTTCTCCATTGTCTCCTCTTCTTGTCTATACTTAGGAGTGTCTTGCCTTAAGTATAGGGGGAGACAATCTGAGTACGATATGTATATTCTCACCCTTGACCCTCCCCGCTTTTTGTACAGTCTGCTATACCTAGGATTACTTGTTCCTAAGTATAGGGGGGGCGGTCAACTTCTCATTCATTCATTTCTTTATATATTCTTTAGACTTGTCTATACTCAGTACGAGTTATGTCTTATCTTTTCTCTTCGACCTATGAGGACATAGCTCAAGCTAAATATAGGGGGGTCGTATATACCTTGTATATACTATAAACCATAACTCATACTGGAAAATAAAACGTCACCTCAAGCTAAAAAGTAATGTAAAAAGTAGTTCTATAATAATGAAAGATGATTGTGAGCTCTTCAGACTCGTGGTACTTACACTGATTAATAACTCAGGAAAAGCGTTTTGTGCAAAATGTTTTCTTTGAAAAATATTTTAAAAATTGCTTGAAAAATAGTGTGTACAAGTATTCAACCTTTGTCAATAAGTTTTGTTGGTAAAATTTATTTTCTTTGAGTGAAATAAAAATGTGTGAAAATTAGCCTGCAAATGATTGGAAAATTTGGTCGTGAAATTGTTTTAAAAAAAACTACCTATTCTGTGTGAAAAACCTTGGCAAAAATCATTTCCAAATACGTGTACATGTTTGTAACATTATTTTGGACTATAGTCTTCAAAGATCTTTTGGAAATGATAAGTCTGAGGAGTCTACACAAAAATCTCTCATACAAAAATAAGCAATAATTCCAAATAAAACTTATAAGAGCCTAAACCATGTTGTACATAAAATACAGTTTTTCTTTGTATATATTGATTAATAAATCAGGTAAAATACCTTTACAGCATGATTTGAAAAATAGTGTGAACTGTTTGGAAAACTTGCTGTGACATGTTTTCAACTTGTGTAAAGTTGCTTTGTTTGGAAACATTTTTCTTTGTGTGGAATAAAGGATTTCAAAACCTATGTGCAAATGTCTTGAAAAATGTTTGTAAAAACTATCGTGGAAAATATATATATAGTGTGAAAAATCTTTGCAAAAATAGTTTTCAAATGTGTGTAAATGCTTGTAAAAATTATCGCGTACTATAGTTTGTAAAAATTCTTTTCAAAATAAATATGAGAAATAAAAGCATCATTACAAATACATGCAAATCGTAAAATACATAAAATTATTTCTGTATAAAAAGATAACCTGAATAAATTACTTCATTAAAACCTGTAAAGTCTTTAAAAATCTATAAATTTTGTAAATAAAGCGGCACACCCGTGTAAATAATTATATGTACTTTTTGTACGTGTCAAGCTTTTTATTTGCAAAAATTCTTTGTGTAAAAATATTATTTGATTTTTGTAAATTCTTTGTGAAAAATTTCATCATTCATTGTGCATAGCATGAGCATACCATTCATATTCTTTTTGAGTGAGCTTGATGATTGAACCGGTCCAATACAGTCTAAAATTGGAGCTTGGTTAGACCTTACCGCACTTAACTGCACTGGAACCTTATGGGAACTAGGTTTAAGGTACTTCAGGTCTATGCAGACTTAATTCTTTGAGAAATCAGGGCTGGGTTTAAGTCACCTCAACTGACTAACTAGAACTTTTCGAAACACACGCATGACTCTTGTCGACCGTGACCTAACTTGGACACTTGCACCTTTCACTTGGCTCAACTCAGTTGGAGTGGCGAGGGGGTTGGATTTATCAGTCTGAGATGCACACGTGTGGAAACACTCGTCCTCGTCTAGGGAGGGAAGTGCACCCCAACCTGGTCTAGTAGCCATGAGGTCTAACGACAGGAGAGTGTGGGTTGCAATAAAGCTTCAAAAGAGGGATAGTCTACTGGCTCAAGAGGAAAAACTCCTTATGTAAATGCTGCTGTGAATAGTATAAGAAAAATGGTCAGGCCTGTATAAAAATAAAATGCCTGCAAAGTATGTACATATGTTGTAAAGCCAATAAGCAAGCTTGAGTTCCAAAGTCAAATATGTGAGCCTGCAGCTGGATGACTTGACTACACTGGTCTTGCATCCTAGGATAGGTAGCTACACTGGCTACCATCCATTCTTCTCTTCACCCCCTCCTCTTGAGCTGGTTGCCACTTGAACTTAGAAGGGAATACCCCGCTCCTCGAGGAAAGAGCTGTTGGATTGGGGAATCATTGGGTTGTCATTCTGGAGAAGCTAGTCTCTTTGTCATTTCAGCTGGGAAGAACCACCATCACTTACACTGTACAAGTCAGCTTCATAGTCATAAGAGTTTGTGTATGATGTAGACCAGTTCTGACCAGGCTATTGAGGTGGGTTGAATCGAGTTCTGTGAATCTCGAAGGCTGTTGTGTTTTAAAACTGGTTCCCGACTAGGTTCTACACACATCCACACCCAAGGTCTAGCAGGAGCTCCAAATTTTGATTTTGTAAGGACATATATTGCACTGAAAGCAACCCTATTCACTCTATCCTTCTTCAATTCTCTTTTTCTTTTCTTCTGGTTCTTTATTCTTTTTGAACTTATTGCATAAGTATTTGTTAGGGACTAGCAAAGGCAAGTATAGGGGGGTGATGAATCTCCATTTCATCACCTTTATTCTATCATTTTGGTCTTAAAAACCCCAGCAAATGCAGGTAAATGACATCAATTTATCCATAATAGCATTCATTATTTATTGTACTAATTGTACATAGAATAAGGTTTTTAATGCCAAAAATATAGAATAAAGAGAAGAAAAGAAAAAGGAATAAAATATTGCAAATATTTTATGACCCGAACCGAGACCAAGGCCAGCATGGAATTGGTCGACAAGGAATAAAGTAGGGGGAGATAAGGGCCCATAGTACAATAAATACTTCATTCATTTATGCGTTTTTTGACACCTATTTTGTATATAATTATTCATTCATCAAATAGAGAAACTTTGTACGTGAAAGTTGTAGATAATAATGTGAATAAAATTACAAAATTGAGTTTGTACAAAAATGATACACATTATACATTTTATACACAAAATAAAATGCCAGAATCTCAACTTCATAGACCCATATCTTGCAAATAAAAACTCAAAATCACCTTTAATTGTATATAGCTTTCCAAGAACTATTTAATAAAATTGGTTTCATAATTTTTGGAGTTCATATGTGAAAGTTAGGTTTTTGGCCCCTATTGTATATATGACTGATTAAAATATTCATTCTCTCCTTTATTTATTACTTCTATAAATTGACAATTTTATAATCTTGTAAATAATATATATGTTACACATACATATTGAAATGAGAATAAAACACAAAAAGAATTTGTGAAATAACATAAGCTTATGCAACACATAGGCAAAAGACCTATGTTGTACATAGATATATAAAATAAAAGGGGACTTCATTATTTTATTCTTTATTCATTTATATTTTTATAATAATGTACATATTACATATAATTTATTAAAAATACAAATCCAAAATAAAAACAAATAAAATACATTAAATAAATAAAGTATATATAATATATAGGTAAAATACCTATAAGTATACCTGCATATACATATACCTATTTATTTAAAAATGTAAATAAACTCATAAAAATTAAACAAAAATATATTTACACTCACAAAAATAAATCATAATTTTATAAAATAAGAAAATAAAATATAAAAATAAAATGTACAAAATAAAAATAAAATACACAAAATACATGTAAAATACACTTATAAATACATTATTAAAATAAACCTATAATAAAATACATCAAAAAATTAAATAAAAATCATAAATAAATACTACATTTATTAATACACATTTTTTATTTTATAAGAAAAAATTAATAAAGTCATTTATCATGCTAAATAATTCATTTCAGAATAAAGGGGCCTATTTTGTCCGTTAGCGGCCTACGTGGACCAATGTGGAGCCAGCCCTCGTTGACCTCTGGTCAACTGCCCCATTGGGACCTGACGCCTCTGAACCATGCTTTTTCCATAACTTGCGCCATTTTTCCTGGGCATCTCGTCCCTTATTTTCGCTCGCCGCCTTCACGAGATCTGTAGAGGGACCATCCATCTATCACGCATGCTTGTTAGATCGAGGAAATGATCATTGCACTCGCCAGAATATGCGGGCCAAGTAGGGCACCCAGAATGTGTATAAATAAGAGCCCTCGACCTCCCCCACAAAGTATGCCAATTTCCATCCACCCAAAAGCCTTGAATCCGTTCCTGGGAGGTTCGTTGTGACAGGAGGAGCATTTCAGCAACGCGAATCGGCCGAAGGAGGGGTAAATTTTGTCGCGGCGGAGCTCCGGCGTCCGTCCTGCTCCCTGGAGGCCCCTAGGTATAAGAGCTATTCTTTCATGCTTTTTAGGTAGATTTTAGTTCCAGCATTTCATTCCCATTCTTAGTTTGGCTTCTAGATCAGTAGAGTAGCGTAAAATAGCTAAATCGAAGTTCGCCGGAGCTCCGCTCCGGCGACTTCTGCACCGTGATACCCACTAGTTCTAATCACCATTTTCACCTCACCTCGTTCCCCATCATTTTCTCCATCTGTCGACCGTATTAGTTCAACCAAGGACCCCCAGTCCTTGCGAATCAGAGCTCCACCTCCGCCTATCGTTGGAGCTCCTCCGCCTCACCCCATCTTGCACCCAAGCTTCAAAACCCAGGGTCGAGGAGATAGCCCTCGCTCCCCTGGTTCTTCCTATGCAGGTTACACGAAGCAACAAGGCCCTTTGGACTCGATTCGATCCAGGAAGAGGCTCTTGGAGGTCCCGACCTTCATCGACCTCGCCTGGGCTCCTTGGACCTCCAAGAGCCATGCCAAGACCACCGGAAGATGCGGGACGCCTCCAGCTACGATCAGAACATCTCAGACGCGAGGGGGAAGCTTGGAGGAGCCCATGGTTCGAGATCGAAGCTCGCCCAGTGCGAGTTCTTCCCGTGTTCGTCCAGACACCTTCATCGCCGTCCGATCAGGAGGAGCGCCCCAGATTGAACGAGAGCCGTCGGATGAAGCCCAACCATCACCGTCCGATCCGCGAGGCGGATCTAATCAGAAACCTTCATCTGCGAACCGGTACCAGCCGTGGGATGTGCGACACGTGGCAAGTGAAATCACCTCCGCCGTCCGTCCGCGCCTACTTAAGGGCTAAATTTCACATATGACCCCCCGTATTTTTGTATTCAATTTTTAATATTGTAAATAAAATAGCACGTGTAAATAAAGTTGTAATTTTTGCTGAAGGGACCCTGAACTTTATAGAATTACAAATAGGTCCTTCCGCGTCTCACGTGCAGGCCCACGTGAGGCACGTGAAAATTGCATGTAAACCCTGGTGATTTTTGTAAATTGTATTTTAGTTTTAAAAATTAAAATTAATATTTATTTCTGTAGGTATTTTTGCACAGTGCCCCCTGGGATTTATTTTATTTGCAAAAATGCCCCTACTAGGCCTTGTATTTTTGTATGATTTGTCTATTTATTCCATGCATGTATAAAACCCCAAAATTCATTAAAAATTAATGTAAGCTCCTGTTTAGTTGTGCATTCATGCCATATTTTTGCATTACATTTTTGTTGCTTTTTAATATTTATTAAAAATAAAAAACATGCATTTTAGCTACTGTCTATTTTAGAAAATAATAAAAAAATATTAAAACACCTTGAAAAATCTCAAAAAATTACCTACTGTCTATTTTATTGTATCCTAGTGTCATTCCAAAAAACCCTTAAAAAATTTAAAACCAAAACCTTAAAAATTAAAAAATACCTAGAAACTTCAAAAAAATCTAAAAAATAGTAAAAAATCAAAAAATAGAAACTCAAGTTCTGTAGATTCCCTATTTTATTATCTTTACTTTAAAATTAATTTGGGAAAATTTTAATATTGTTTAGTATTTTTCATTCCCATTTTAATTTCGACCAGTAATTAATTCACTGTTTTCCTTTATTTTGCCATTTAAAAATGTCAAAAATATCTGGAAAAATACCCAAAAATCACAAAATAGTAAAAAATTATAAAAAGACCAAAAATATTTCATTTCCTAATTTTCACTATTTTTACTTATTTCTATAAATATACTATTACCCTTTCCCTTATATTATCTACATATTCTATCCTATTTATAAAAACACACACACATATATATATATAATAAAAAGAAAATATAAAATCAGAAAATGAACAATCAAAATACAAAATTAAAAAATAATAATAAAATAAAAATAAAAAAATAAATTAATTACCCACATAATTAGAATTCATACAAGGATGACCCTATTGTATTTGAACAAGGTGGGCTACCCAATTTTATTGCTCTCTGTGGTTCGACCTCTACATGCTTATTCACTATGCATTTTTTATGGTAGAGTTAATAATGTTAATTCACAATTTTGGGACTTAATTGATTCATTCTTTAATGTGGGTTAATTGCTGATCAACTGGTGTTTTGTGAGCGGTCGCCTCAGTGACACTACATTTTGACCCTCGCAAAATGCCCATTATTAGTAGCCATAACATATTGTCTCAAGAATCGGACATTGTCACGGAAAAAGAGAGACATGGGTGCTCACTATGTGGATAGTCGTATTGACGACATCGTGTTTGCACACACACTCTTGGATAACGGTTTTTCCATCAACTTACTTCCCTTAGCCTGATATCAGAAATTAGAGTTGGGACCACTTCGCAAATCCATAGCTTTACTCCAATTCTCAGATCGTTGAGTGAAGAGACCTAAGGGAGAAGTGAAGAACATCGTTATTTTGATTGAGGGACAGAACTATCAGGCTGACTTCACAGTCTTGGACATGGACCTCGATCATTGGAGAGAACCTCAGATCATTCTCAGGCAACCCTTCCTTAGGACCACATGTGTGACTTTCGATTATGATATGGGAATGATGAAGTTCGGTTCTCTAGGTAGAGAAGTGAATATTGAGATGAAGCAAACCAAGTGTCAGCGACCTGATTCAGAGAGTATCACAGAGTACTCATCTTCAGAGGCAGATTGCAGAATGATTAGCATAGTTGGGATTTGGAGACAAATTCCTTCAAGATAGAGCGACACCCTTTCATCTAGAAAGGACATAGTGCACGATGAAGTTTGTCAGGTGTTGCCTGATCTAGTGAGAGATGCATCTACCTATTCTCGTGATGGCGTAGAGATCCATCTGGATCTGTTAGTTCCATCCCCTTCGGAACGATCATGGGACATAGTTAACGAGTCAGACGTACTTTGGCCAAATTACTGCATTTCTTTGGCGATCTGGCTCCAGATACTTCTGAGTTGTTGGTGAGTGATGAATTTGTGATTCATCACTTCAAAAGTCAAAAATAGAGCCTTGTTCCCGAGAAAATAGAGGCATATTTCCCTTTATATTGCATAAATAGCATTCATGCATATATTAACCTCTTCTCTATAATATGTACTCCTTAGTTAATAATATAGGGAAAAAAGGCCAAAAATCCCCTTTGTAAAATAGCCAATAAAGCCTGAGAACCCCTGTACATTAGAATGCAAATGAAGCCCTCATGCAAACTCCGAATTAGGTCTACTTACTCTTAGAATACTACACATTAAAAGACCTTTAAAATGAGACTATCGTTGAATTTGGAGCTTGTATGAGAAAGATGGGTTTTTGGGCCACTTTGTATACTATCTATGTATATCTATGTATCCTTGTATTTATGTATCATATTTGACCTCATCTCCGTCTTTGGTCAACATGAAACTTGTAGATCTCATCGAGATCTACAACTTTCATGTTTTGAGTTTTTCCAAATTCGGTCCCCTCTTCTCTCTACACGTGCATCTTATTCCAGCCACTCACAGCAGGCCACGTGGCGCCCTCTGGTTGCGCCACGCGACCCGCTTCCCCTCGCCTCATCCGCCTGCGTCCTTAGCCGTTGGATCTCGCTTAAGATCCAACGGCCCAGCCTTTTCCACGCACGCCCCTTGCCTGGACCATCCGATCATCTCCTGCCTTGATCTACGCCGCACGTTCGCGCCTTCACCAGAGCCCTCCACGTGGCAGCATCTACGCCGCTTGATCAGACCCTTGATCTCTCAATCGCAGCCGCCCTTCTTCCAGCGAATCGAGGCCCTTCGATCAGCTCCATCCCCTCATCCAGACCGCCCGCTCGCGCTTCGCCCGTAGCACGCCACGTGGCTCCATCCCAGGCCATCATCACCGAGCCCCCGATCTCATCCTACCCGCCCACCACGCTTTGATCACCACCGTTGGATCACAAGATCCAACGGTGGAGACCTCGTCTCCTACCTCTGGGCGCCCCTCTCTCCCACGTCCCTTGCCTTGTGGGAGGGGCGCCCCCTTTCTATTTCCGGCTGCACGTCAGCCACCCTCTCCCACCGCTGACACCCCCACGACGTCACCCACTCATCCCTCTCCCTCGCCAGCTCCCTCACGCTCCACCACCTCCACCATAGAAGCTCCACGTCGCCCTCGAAACTCGCCTCGTCGCCAACACCGCCACCAACTTCACCTTATAAATACGCCACCACCGGCAACGTTCGCCGCCATCCGCCACTCCAGAGAGCTTCCCTGAGCTCCGACCTACCAGTTGGTGACAGCAATTAGTTGAATCGTTGAGCGAAGAAGGGGATTCGACTCCGGCGAGATCCACGGCCTTCACCACCATGCTGCAGCCTCCATCCGCGAGCTGCGTGAGCTCAGGCCACCTACCGACCTTCGAGCGACGACCTGGAGCTCAAAACTGAGCTCCATTTCCCAGGTAGATCCCTCCATTTCTCCTTCGATCGTCCTTTGTTTTTATCTTCGATTTCTCCGATTTTATTCGCCGCCACCGGTCACTCTCTCGCTTCCCTTTCATCTCACTGAGCTTCGCGTCGAAGCTCTAATCCTCGCGACACCATTCACGACGACCGACGACGCACTCCACCAACCATCGACCTCCAGCTCCGCCATTTGGCCGGAGCTCCATCTCCAGATATCCTCCGTCACCCTTAGGCCTCGCCGACCACCTTCACCTCTTCACACAAGCACGCACGATGCTTCGGCTAGCCTCTGACCCTTGCAGGTACTGCCTTCGCCACTGATCAGAGCTTCATCGGAGACGACTTCGAGCTTCGTCGACAGCAACTCCCGACGGCCCTCTCTCACTTCTGAGGCCACCGGAGCCTTCACCGACCATCCGCGAATCTTCCGCGATCCCTCCGACTCGCCATCGACCTCCACTGACGACGGGAGGGAGGGGCGGAGCAGCAGCCCGATCGTCGGAGCCCCGCCTTCTCCTCCGCAGGAGGCGGAAGGCCGTCGAGGAAGAAGAGCAGCTGCCGTTCGATCGCTTCGATCGAACGTCTCTCACATCGCCACGTCGCTCGCCACCAGACTCGCCTTCGACCGTAGGATCATCACTGATCCCACGCCTGGGAGAACGCCACGCATCTTCACCGCCACCCTTTGGATCGATCTTGATCCAAAGGCCCGCAGCCCGCCACGTCGACGTAGACCGAGCCTCGGCCCCAAGCCTAGGCTCGGTCGACCCGAGCCTACTCCGAGCCTCTCTCCGGACCTCCAGAGCGCCCGAACCTCGCTCCGAGCCGTCGCAGCCCCCCCCGAACCTAGGTCGCCCACGTGAGGAGCACGTGCGGCCTGGGTAAATTGCACCGAGGGCTCAGGAGCTTTTCAAAATTGTAAAGAGGTCCCTGTGAAGCAGACCCACGTGAGGAGCACGTGCCCTGTGGAGAATTTGCACAAGAGTCCCCCACATTATAGGTAATTGCATTTTAGTCCCTGTCTGCATATTTGTTTATTGTAATTTTAATTTCCTGTATTGCATTTACACCCCTGTGTTTGCACGGATCCCTAGATTGCATTTTACATCATTTTGAAATTCTAAAAATTGCATTTTGTTGGAAATTTTGTCCTCTGTCTATTGGTCTACGTGTCATATTTTTGTAAGTTCATTTGAATTATTAATGAATTAATTGGTGAATTGTTGACATATTTTGCCCAGTGACACCTTTTGATTTATAGTTAATTCTTTGTGCTTCCAAAATTCATCAAAAATTCACAGTAGCTTAAGGACATCATTTTTAACATACCATAAAAATTTCATGGCATTTGCACGCATATCGAGGACTAAATAAATTGTTGAGTGATTTTCTTAGATTAATTTTAATTAATTCATTTCACAGTGAAATTAAGTTCTGTTAATTTTCCTAGGTCCCTTATCATTAGAGCCACCTATGATAATTTTAGTTCTTGGAAAAATTGTGGTTTGATATTTATTAAAAATTAAATACTGAAAATTACTCTATCTGTTCATTTAATTCACAGTAAAATTACTTAGTGTCGAAAAATTCCAAAAAAATTAGTGTAGGTCATTTTCATCATCATTAACCATCTGGCCAATTTTCATAATTTTTGGACTTCATTTGATACCCTAATTAAATTGAACATTAAATTGGCCGGCATTGTCTACATAAGTCTGCATAAAAAAATTAAAAAAGAAAAAAATTACTCCTCAAAAATCACACACTTGGATCCTTGCTTAAATTCACCTAAGGAGACAGATGCCTCCCTGAGATCGACCTTGGACTCCACCAAGAAAAAAATTGCCGCTTAAAATTAACTTCACATTAATCGATAAGTGGGTTTTGATTAACCCCTCGTATCCGACTGCAACGAATCACTTCAATTAATTTGGACATTAATTTGACCGAATTAACATAGGACGCGGGGCGGTTATCAAAATGGCGCCGTTGCCGGGGAGGCACGGCTTAGGTTAAATTTTAGCAAATTTTTGAGTGTTTGATTTTCCTTCCCCGGGTAGTCTGACCCCCGGTTTTCTTGTAATTATTTTCTCCCATTTATTTTTGCATTATTTTATTTTTGTGTAACTCTCTGACCTCCAATTATTTTTTGTGCGAGGACCGCGAGGAGTCGGCGACGCTTCGAGGACTTAGCATTTAAATTTTTGAGTGAAAGAGAGGCTTTGTAATTACATTTTATTTTATTTCTTTTTCTTTCGCATCATTTCCAGCGGTTCCCGTTTGGGATCTCGCGTGTGTAAAGATAGTGAAACTGTGTCCCGTATGCTGTGTGGGTGAATTGTAACTTAGCTTGCACTAGCGGCTCCTCGAGCCACTCTAGGACTTGTTTGTGCTCGTAATCAATAGGACCACACAATACACTCAAAAGACGCACCTAGACCGCAGTACTTAGTCAAAATTAAACTGTTCTTCACGCTAACAGAACTGCCTGTCTAGGAGCGGCTTTTCATCGCTTGCATTTGCATGTAGAGTAAAGTTTTCAATTCTGTTTAGCATCCTGCATAAAAAAAGCGAAGGGATCACTGTAAGTACTCTCTACTCAGCATACGCATCATCGATTTCAACTTGCATCGGCTTTTCTCTATTTCCCCCTCTGATTTTCTCACTTAAATTAAACAGGAAATTGGGACTGTCCGATAGGCGTGCTTTGTGGTGGACTAATTAAAGTGATAACTTAACTTTAAAATTGGGACTGCTAACAGTATTGACCAAAAAAAGAATAAAATTTGAAAATTGTTTGCGGGAGATTAATCCCCGACCTTGTTTTCAGGCTGAGTGAGGGTACCTGAGTGTGTGTGAACACCCTAAGGTAGAGCCCAAATCCCCATCTTCCATATCACGTTCTAACTGATCCTAGCAAATATCACAAGCCGAATAATTTCAGATTCTTTGACTAGTACCAAGTAGCCTCCACCTGTCTCAGGTAGATAGGGGCGAAATTGCGGTACTTTGCGACAAGCTGCCAGTAACCCCCCGGGGTGAAGTTCCGGCCTTGTCAGCCTCCGCCTGCTTGCAGGTAGATAGGGGCGTGGTCACTGAATCCATCGGCTTGGGATAGGAGCGAAGAAAGGAAGGAGCGGCGATATCTTAGACGACAGGATAAACAGGGAAGACGCATCCGGCTCTGAGCCGACTTCCCTCTAGGCCGCGTAATCCTTGCTATTTTTGCTTGAATATCACACTTAAAAACTACAAGATAAATTGGACTCAACTTTGAGTCCTTTACTGTGTTGAGTGTGAACCCAGGGTCTTGGATTGTTCTTGTTGCTTGCTTCAGGTAGGAGTAAAATCCTATCTTCTTCCCGCTTCATCAAGATGAGTGATTGGGGAGATCTCGACGCGCTATTCACTGATCTCTCTATGAGTCCCCCAAGTAACTCGTCTTTCTCGGTCCGAGCGCACCTTGGACCACCCAGGACTCATGACCCTCTTGAGTCCTGGTTCCCTCATGCCCAGGGTGGTTACTCTCAAACCAACCCTTTTATCTCCTCCGAGATTACCGAGGAAGACCATTGCCTCGGTAATCCCTTCCTTGATTTGCCCTCTAACACCGATCTTATTTTCCAATCCCCAGAACTAGAGGGCGAAATGCCGCCAAGGATGCCGCCAGATGAGGACCAGATGCGACAAATTCTTAGACGCCTCGCCGAACAGAAAAATGCAGATCTTACGGTACGGATGGGACAACTCATAGTAGCTGGAGGGATCGACCGACCAATGGTCGATACCTATAACCCGGCGGAGAACGAGATCCAAAATTGGCTAGCACCTGCAGTTCCCGACCAGGCATTCGAGCTGAAGCCCCACTTCCTTAGTCTGCTCCCGAAGTTCAACGGAAACCTCAGTGAAGAACCATACACCTTTCTCCGTGACTTCGAATTAGTGTGCAACAATCTTAGCCATCCCAATGTTGGCCAAGATTATATCCGGCTGAAGGCCACCCCGTTTGCCTCAGGAGATAAGGCTGCTCATTGGTTGAAAAACATAGGGGTGGTATGTACTACCTGGATGCAGTTCAAGGATCTTTTCTTGAAAAAGTTCTACCCTCTCAGTAGAACCAACCAGATGAGAACGAAGATCGCCAGCTTCGCTCAAGGACCCAGCGAACCTTTCCATGAGGCTAGGGACAGGTTCAATGATTTAGTACAGAAATGCCCATGCCACGGCATTTCGAAGGCGATCTTGGTCCAGACCTTGTTCTGCGGTCTAACCCCAGAGATGCAGGGGTTAGTCAGCGCCGCATGTGGAGGAAGATATCTGAACAAAAACGAGCACGCCGTATGGAAGATCCTAGAACAGATGGCAGAAACCGGCAGGTCACAGGCCACAAGGGCCTATCAGTTGTCTCCCTCAATCATATCCAATGAGACAACTAGAAGGACTGTTGCAGATCTGACTGAGGACCTCATCCCCAGCATGGGGATGATAGCCGACAAGCTTACCATGGTCGAGCAGATCCACAAGAGAGTCGCGAAGATGGAGTCTCTTTCGAGCCTTCCCAAGAAAGTGGAGGAACTCTCTGAAAAGGTAGCTAAGATCAAGCTACCCACCCCTTCTGCACCACCTGTACCTGTACACCGAGTCCATCTTGTACAGGAACATGCACCGGGGTCTCAGAGCAGCTGGGATCAGACTTATACCCAGCCGAACCATCATGCACCCCCACCAGTGGAAACGGAATACGAGGATCCTCCGCATGTATACGAGATCAACAGGCTTTGGTATAGCCGTGACCCGCTAGTCCGACAAATCGAGATGGGGAAGGATCAGTCACACCGCCCAACCCCAGTCTACCAAGAGACCAGGCCCGTTACAATCCCGCGATACCAGTCCAGGCCAGAATAGGGGTACCAGCCGCAGCAGCGCACCTACCAGCAGGGGCCAGCACCGTCCCATCAGCAGCAGTATCGGCACGGCCAGCAGGGCCAATACAGGACCGCATCAACACAGCAGCCAGCCCAGCCCACCGAATTGGAGTCCCTCACCTTGGCGATCCAGACCCTGTCTGATAGGGTCCAGCAGATGCAGAATGACTACCTGGATATGAGGACCGACATCAATCGGGTCTCTCGTGCCCAGGACCGACAAATGGCACCAAGGACCCCAATTCCCGCACAGGTTCAGGCCAACCCGAACAGCGTACACCAAGGCCAGAACCGACCTCGAGATCAGGTATACTATTCAGATAATTATTTATCTGAACATGAGATCCTTTCGTACGATAATGTAAATCATATGTCCCTCAGGAGCGGAAGGACCGTGACCATACCTGATCGGGCACGGGCGCAGAAGGAAGGAGCCTCCGAGAATCTGCCTGAGGAGAATTCGGAGGAAGAAGAGGAGGAGCATCACCACCACCACAGCCAGCAGAAGAAGAGGACATCTGAGTCCTCGAAGCAGCATTCTCGCATCCACCTAGAGTCCGACGACACCGATGAGCCCGCACCTCCATCTGAGGAGGATCATCCAGAAGAAGCGGAAGAAGCGTCACCGGTCTCGCCTCAGCATTTTCTTTATGGTCAGAGTCCAAGTCCGAGTCTGTATCAGAGTCAGAGTCAGAGTCATGTTAAGAACTCAGTTCCAGCGGTTAATGAGAATATTTCAGTTCCAGAACCTGAGTTGGAGTCAATAATCCCTTTCCCCCGAGCTCTCAAGGGTGGAAAGAAGAAAATCAAAAAAATCCAAAAAGATGACCCTGAGATGGCTGAATTTTGCAATAAACACATCAAGGTCACAATCCCTTTTGACAAGTTCGTGGAAATGACCCCTGCATTCCAAAAATACCTTAAGGTGAGATGCACACCTACTAGGGTTAGCAGGAAGACCAAAAGCCGTGTTGAGAAACACGTTTTATCAGTAGCCACGACTTGTGCAATAAAGAACTCGTTTCCTCGGAAACGAAGAGACATGGGTGCACATTATGTAGTGAGTCATGTTGATGACATCGCGTTTGCACGCACTCTCCTGGACAATGGTTCCTCGATCAACTTGATGCCCACAACCCTCTATGAGCGGCTTAATCTCGGACCTCTTAGGAAATCTAGAGCTATTCTGCAGTTTGCTGACAAATCCACTAAGAGGTCCTAAGGAGAGTTAAGGAACATTGTGATCAAAGTCAAGGGACAAGAATACATGGTGGACTTCACTGTCCTAGATATGGAAACCCCTCGTAATTGGAGAGATTCCCAGATCATTTTAGGTAGGCCCTTCCTCAGAACAGCGGGGGCCCTATTTGATTATAAGAATGGGAAGATTCAGTTCCAAACTCCAGGCGGAGAGGAGGAACTTGAAATGAAGCAGACAAGATGGCAGAGACCGGACTCCGAATCCAGCACCGAGTACTCTTCTACCGGAACAGACTGTAAACATGTAGACGTAGTTGGGCCATGGAGACAGAACCCAGCCAGCATCGATGTGTCCATCTCCTTTGAAGATGATCCAGTGCATGAGTCAGTTTGCGAGATCCTCAGGAACGAGTACAGCTTTGAGCCTGCATCGCCCTACATCTTCGATGACGTAGAGGCCCAGTTGGGCCTGTCAGTCCTTACATCCTTAGGACAATCGGAAGATGAGGATGACGAGTCGGACGAGGCGTTTGCCGATTGTATGGAAACTTTTGACGATCCGACTCCAGAGCCGCACTTGGTGGCAGCTATTACAGAACATGATCCAGCCACTTCCAACACCGAACCAGATCAGATTGAGCCAGATTTTCTAGACGATCACACTATTCCTGAGCTCAAACCTTTACCCACAACCCTGAAATATGCCTTCCTTGCGGGCCAAGACAAGAAATTTCCGGTCATTATCAGTTCGCAATTGACCGAGGAGCAGGAATCTCGCTTGCTAGAGATCCTGGAGAAGAACCGCAAGGCAATAGGCTGGAGCATTTCCGATCTCCACGGGATAAATCCCGCTCTGTGTTCGCACCATATTTACTTGGAAAACGAAGCCAAACCCTCTCGTGAATTCCAACACCGGTTGAATCCAAATTTACGAGAGGTTGTGAAAAAAGAGATAGAAAAATGGTGCGACGCGGGTTTCATTTACCCAATCTCCGACTCTAAGTGGGTGGCCCCAATCCATGTTGTCCCGAAAAAGTCGGGAATTCAGACGACCACCAACGAGGACGGAGAGGAGATCGTGACGAGAGTACCCACGTCGTGGTGCGTCTGTGTGGATTACAGACGCTTGAATGCTGCGACGAAGAAGGATCATTTCCCCCTACCGTTCATTGATCAGATCCTAGAAAGATTAGCGGGGAAAGAATTCTTCTGCTTCCTTGATGGGTTCTCGGGCTACAATCAAGTAGCCATAGCTCCGGAGGACCAGGAAAAGACCACGTTTACATGCCCCTTTGGTACCTATGCTTTCAGGTGCATGCCTTTTGGGCTATGCAATGCTCCAGGTACTTTTCAAAGGTGCATGATTGCTGTATTCGCCGAAATGGTCGGCGAATTCCTGGAAGTCTTCATGGATGACTTCTCGGTCCACGGCGATTCTTTTGATTCCTGTCTTAGGAATCTGGACCGAGTCCTTAAAAGATGTTATGAGGTCAATCTGGTGCTCTCCTGGGAGAAAAGTCACTTCATGGTGACGGAGGGCATAGTGTTGGGGCATGTCATCTCCAAGAGAGGAATGGAGGTTGACCCTGCCAAGGTGGACGTGATCAGACGACTCCAGCCACCAACCAACGTAAGGCAGTTGCGGTCGTTCCTCGGGCATGTCGGATTTTATCGAAGATTTATCAAGGATTTTTCCAAGATTGCCCGACCGCTAACTGAGCTTTTAGGCAAAGACACGGAGTTTATTGTAGATCACAAATGTCTTGAGGCCTTTAAGCTGTTACAAGGAATGATCATGGACGCACCCATCTTACAAGCCCAGATTGGTCTCTACCTTTTGAGATCATGACGGACGCCTCAGATTATGCTGTTGGGGCTGTATTGGGACAAAGAAGAGACGGCGTCCCGTTCGCAATTCACTACGCAAGCAAAGTGCTTGATTCTGCTCAGCGTAACTATACAGTTACAGAAAAGGAAATGCTTGCGGTAGTGTTTACCTTGGACAAATTCAGATCTCACTTAATCGGATCCAAGGTAACTGTGTTCACAGACCACACGTCACTACGATATTTGATGGAGAAGAAGGACGCGAAGGCGCGTCTTCTTCGTTGGATTTTACTTATCCAGGAGTTTGATTTGGACATCCGTGATAAACCTGGAAAGAAGAACGTAGTGGCCGATCATCTTTCTCGTCTCGAAGATCTTAATACTTCCGAGGTTTCCCCAATTCGAGACTCCTTCCCTGACGAGTCGATTTTTGTTATCGACTCACTCCCATGGTACGCCAATATCATGAACTATCTTGTCTCCAAGAAAGTTCCCGAGGATTGGCCCAAGAGCCAAATCGACCGACTAAAGTCGGACGCTAGACACTACCATTGGGAGGATCCGATCCTTTTCTTTGAAGGACCGGATTGTGTCTGGAGACATTGTATTCCTCAGGAGGAATACCAGAGTGTCCTTTCTTTATGCCATAGCTTAGAGGCAGGAGGACACCACTCCGGGAAGAGGACCGCATGGAAGGTACTTCAGTGTGGCTTTTACTGGCCGACTCTGTTTCGCGATGCCACCGCCTTCGCGAAGTCGTGCCCAGTTTGCCAGAGAATGGGAGGAACCGTTGGTTCCAAGGATGAGATGCCAATGCAGCCGGTCATCATTTGTGATGTCTTTGACGCCTGGGGCATCGATTTCATGGGCCCATTCCCTGTCAGCCACAGGTTCGAATATATCCTTCTGGCGGTAGACTATCTGTCCAGATGGGTGGAGGCTATCCCGACCCGAGCCGCAGACAGCAGGACTGTCTGTAAATTCATCAGAGAGAACATAATCTCTAGGTTCGGGATCCCCAAAATGATGATATCAGATGGGGGTAGCCATTTTGTGAATCGGGAAGTGAAGAAACTCCTGAAGGACTACGGCATCGAACACCGTGTCGTGAGTCCTTACCACCCACAAACCAATGGTATGGCTGAGGTGTCGAATAGGGAGGTGAAAACCATATTGCAAAAGCTTGTCCGCCCGGACAGGAAGGACTGGTCTCAGATCTTAGATCAAGTCCTCTGGGAATATAGGACGGCTTACAAGACACCGTTAGGTACCTCCCCATTCCGAATGGTATTCGGAAAGCCGTGCCATTTGCCCGCAGAGTTAGTGCACAAATCAGAATGGGCAATAAAGAAGGTCAACTGGAACACACACCTGGGTCAGAAACAGAGAGACATGGATCTGAATGAGCTTGTGGAAGTCGAAAACCGAGCATACGACAACAGTTTGGTGTACAAGGACAAGGTGAAGCGTTGGCATGATAGATATATCAGACGAAAGACCTTTGTTCCTGGACAGAAGGTATGGTTGTTCAATGCTAGGCTGAAGATTTTCCAAGGCAAGTTAAAGTCTAAGTGGACGGGACCATTTGTCGTCCGTACGGTGCATGATAGTGGATGTGTCGAGATCTCAGATCTCGCAGATGACGCACCGACATTCCTAGTGAATGGGCAGCTGTAGAAACACTTCGTTGAATCTAATGAACAGTTAGTCCATGTGGAGGAGATTGTATTCATGCGCGAGACAAATACATCAGATACATCTCAAGCCGCGTATGAAACCTTGCAGCAATGAACCCCAGCCATCCGCAGCATCTCAAAAGATTCAGACCGACTCATCTGTATATATCATTCTTCCTGTATATCCTATCCTTTACCCCCACGATTCTAGTAACCCATTCCATCCCCACATCATCGAACCATTATCTTGGACTATACTTAGGATAACCAGATCCTAAGTATAGGGGGGAAGGGTCACCCGAGTCGATTCACTGTACATTCTCCAGATCACATTGGTCCTCATACTTATTTCCTACCAATACTTAGGCTGACCTGAGCCTAAGTATAGGAGGGACCGATGCCCGCATTGATACTCATCCACTCCCCATCTTTCCCTCGTCCCCCCCATTTCTAATCTTCTTCTACACTTAGGCTGCCAGAGCCTAAGTATAGGGGGGCGAGACGACTTCTATACTTTTTTGTTCCTTTTGGTTCTCCTACGCTTAGCACGAGCTATGTCTTTTTCCTCGCTCTTCGTGCTCTGAGGACATAGCACACGCTAAGTATAGGGGGGCGTGTATATATTACATATATACTCTACCCATAGCTCGTACTTTCGCGTATTTTTGTATATATTTTACAATAATTACGGGTGGGTAAAAATCGGAATAATAATAATAATAATAATAATAAAATAATAATAATAAATGAATAAAGGCTTCTTATTTACTCTTGCATATCTCTGCATCTAAAAAGAAAAAAGAGTCTTGCATTTTCATAGCATGACATCTCATCTCATCTGCATACTTTGCATATGCAAAGTGAAAAGCTAGTGGGTTCTGGACCAAGTCATGAGTAGATATTGAGGATGGACTTGATTTGACCTTAATCCACCTAATTTCAGAGGAACCTTATAGAAACTGGAGTTAAGATTTCTCAGGTCAAGTGACTTAATTCTTTGAGTCCGCATGTCTATGTTCACATGTCATCTTGATTAGTCTAAGTAGAATATCTCGTGCATACGCAGGATTCTTTTAGATAATGACCTAACTTGGACAAGGACTATGCACGTAGCTCTTCATTAATGAGGTGGTGAGGAGGTAGAATCCTTTAGCTTGGAGTAGCACACGGGTGGAAACATCCGTCCTCCTCTAGGGAGGGTAGTGCATCTCAACCTAGTCTGGTGGTGTTGACATCTAAGGACATGATGCTGTGGGTTGCAATAATGCTTCAAAAGAGGGATAGTCTGCCGACTCAAGAGGAAAAACTCCTGATGTACATGCTGCTCTTGTCGAAAAAAAAATTTGCAAAAAAACTCCAAAAAAATCAGACAGGTTCAAGAAAAAATAAAATACCTGTCGGAGTATGTATACTAGTAAAGAAATGCAGCTGGATGACTTGGCTACACTGGTCAGGCATCCCAGGATAGGTAGCTACACTGGCTACCGTCCATTCTCTTCTCTACCCCCTCCTCTTGAGTTGGTCGCACTTGAACTTAGAAGGGAATACCCCGCTCCTCGAGGAAAGAGTTACTGGACCGGGTTATTGAGTTACCTTGTTAGAGGAGGCTAGTTCCCAGCCATTTCTGCTGTGGAGAGTTACAAATCACTTACACAGTACAAGTAAGAATCATAGTCATCAGAAATTTGCGTTTGAGGATTTGTTCTGACCTGACTATTGAGGCGTCTTGAATAGAAGACTTGTGGAACTTGAAGTCTGTTAGGTCTTAAGTGCAGGTCCAAATAAGGTTCCGCCATACAATTAATCCAAAGGTCGAGTCAGGCTCTATTTTTCAACTTTTGTTCATGACCTTGGCTTGGAACCCAATATCATTTCACTCTTGCATTTCATTTAGTTGCTCGGGGACGAGCAAGGTTTAAGTATAGGGGGTTGATGAATCTGTGATTCATCACTTCAAAAGTCAAAAATAGAGCCTTGTTCCCGAGAAAATAGAGGCATATTTCCCTTTATATTGCATAAATAGCATTCATGCATATATTCCTAACTCATACATTTTAGTAGCTCATTTGCATTTAAATAAGAAGCCAAAAATCCCCTGTAAAATACCCATGCACTAAAATAACCTCTTCTCTATAATATGTACTCCTTAGTTAATAATATAGGGAAAAAAGGCCAAAAATCCCCTTTGTAAAATAGCCAATAAAGCCTGAGAACCCCTGTACATTAGAATGCAAATGAAGCCCTCATGCAAACTCCGAATTAGGTCTACTTACTCTTAGAATACTACACATTAAAAGACCTTTAAAATGAGACTAATTTCGTTGAATTTGGAGCTTGTATGAGAAAGATGGGTTTTTGGGCCACTTTGTATACTATCTATGTATATCTATGTATCCTTGTATTTATGTATCATATTTGACCTCATCTCCGTCTTTGGTCAACATGAAACTTGTAGATCTCATCGAGATCTACAACTTTCATGTTTTGAGTTTTTCCAAATTCGGTCCCCTCTTCTCTCTACACGTGCATCTTATTCCAGCCACTCACAGCAGGCCACGTGGCGCCCTCTGGTTGCGCCACGCGGCCCGCTTCCCCTCGCCTCATCCGCTTGCGTCCTTAGCCGTTGGATCTCGCTTCAGATCCAATGGCCCAGCCTTTTCCACGCACGCCCCTTGCCTGGACCATCCGATCATCTCCTGCCTTGATCTACGCCGCACGTTCGCGCCTTCACCAGAGCCCTCCACGTGGCAGCATCTACGCCGCTTGATCAGACCCTTGAT
This sequence comes from Ottelia alismoides, assembly GCA_037367405.1. Lineage (NCBI taxonomy): Eukaryota > Viridiplantae > Streptophyta > Magnoliopsida > Alismatales > Hydrocharitaceae > Ottelia > Ottelia alismoides. The sequence goes on from JAZKJV010011541.1 coordinate 50,689, forward strand.
CTCTCAATCGCAGCCGCCCTTCTTCCAGCGAATCGAGGCCCTTCGATCAGCTCCATCCCCTCATCCAGACCGCCCGCTCGCGCTTCGCCCGTAGCGCGCCACGTGGCTCCATCGCAGGCCATCATCACCGAGCCCCCGATCTCATCCTACCCGCCCACCACGCTTTGATCACCACCGTTGGATCACAAGATCCAACGGTGGAGACCTCGTCTCCTACCTCTGGGCGCCCCTCTCTCCCACGTCCCTTGCCTTGCGGGAGGGGCGCCCCCTTTCTATTTCCGGCTGCACGTCAGCCACCCTCTCCCACCGCTGACACCCCCACGACGTCACCCACTTATCCCTCTCCCTCGCCAGCTCCCTCACGCTCCACCACCTCCACCATAGAAGCTCCACGTCGCCCTCGAAACTCGCCTCGTCGCCAACACCGCCACCAACTTCACCTTATAAATACGCCACCACAGGCAACGTTCGCCGCCATCCGCCACTCCAGAGAGCTTCCCTGAGCTCCGACCTACCAGTTGGTGATAGCAATTAGTTGAATCGTTGAGCGAAGAAGGGGATTCGACTCCGGCGAGATCCACAGCCTTCACCGCCGTGCTGCAGCCTCCATCCGCGAGCTGCGTGAGCTCAGGCCACCTACCGACCTTCGAGCGATGACCTAGAGCTCAAAACTGAGCTCCATTTCCCAGGTAGATCCCTCCATTTCTCCTCCAATCGTCCTTTGTTTTTATCTTCGATTTCTCCGATTTTATTCGCCGCCACCAGTCACTCTCTCGCTTCCCTTTCATCTCACTGAGCTTCGCGTCGAAGCTCTCATCCTCGCGACACCATTCACGACGACCGACGACGCACTCCACCAACCATCGACCTCCAGCTCCGCCATTTGGCCGGAGCTCCATCTCCAGATATCCTCCGTCACCCTTAGGCCTCGCCGACCACCTTCACCTCTTCACACAAGCACGCACGATGCTTCGGCTAGCCTCTGACCCTTGCAGGTACTGCCTTCGCCACTGATCGGAGCTTCATCGGAGACGACTTCGAGCTTCGTCGACAGCAACTCCCGTCGGCCCTCTCTCACTTCTGAGGCCACCGGAGCCTTCACCGACCATCCGCGAATCTTCCGCGATCCCTCCGACTCGCCATCGACCTCCACTGACGACGGGAGGGAGGGGCGGAGTAGTAGCCCGATCGCCGGAGCCCCGCCTTCTCCTCCGCAGGAGGAGGAAGGTCGTCGAGGAAGAAGAGCAGCTGCCGTTCGATCGCTTCGATCGAACGGCTCTCACATCGCCACGTCGCTCGCCACCGGACTCGCCTTCGACCGTAGGATCATCACTGATCCCACGCTTGGGAGAACACCACGCGTCTTCACTACCACCCTTTGGATCGATTTTGATCCAAAGGCCCGCAGCCCGCCACGTCGACGTAGACCGAGCCTCGGCCCCAAGCCTAGGCTCGGTCGACCCGAGCCTACTCCGAGCCTCTCTCCGGACCTCCAGAGTGCCCGAACCTCGCTCCGAGCCGCCGCAACCCCCCCGAACCTAGGTCGCCCATGTGAGGAGCACGTGCGGCCTGGGTAAATTGCACCGAGGGCCCTGGAGCTTTTCAAAATTGCAAAGAGGTCCCTGTGAAGCAGACCCACGTGAGGAGCACGTGCCCTGTGGAGAATTTGCACAAGAGTCCCCCACATTATAGGTAATTGCATTTTAGTCCCTGTCTGCATATTTGTTTATTGTAATTTTAATTTCCTGTATTGCATTTACACCCCTGTGTTTTCACGGATCCCTAGATTGCATTTTACATCATTTTGAAATTCTAAAAATTGCATTTTGTTGGAAATTTTGTCCTCTGTCTATTGGTCCACGTGTCATATTTTTGTAAGTTCATTTGAATTATTAATGAATTAATTGGTGAATTGTTGACATATTTTGCCCAGTGACACCTTTTGATTTATAGTTAATTCTTTGTGCTTCCAAAATTCATCAAAAATTCACAGTAGCTTAAGGACATCATTTTTAACATACCATAAAAATTTCATGGCATTTGCACGCATATCAAGGACTAAATAAATTGTTGAGTGATTTTCTTAGATTAATTTTAATTAATTCATTTCATAGTGAAATTAAGTTCTGTTAATTTTCCTAGGTCCCTTATCATTAGAGCCACCTAGGATAATTTTAGTTCTTGGAAAAATTGTGGTTTGATATTTATTAAAAATTAAATACTGAAAATTACTCTGTCTGTTCATTTAATTCACAGTAAAATTATTTAGTGTCGAAAAATTCCCAAAAAATTAGTGTAGGTCATTTTCATCATCATTAACCATCTGGCCAATTTTCATAATTTTTGGACTTCATTTGATACCCTAATTAAATTGAACATTAAATTGGCCAGCATTGTCTACATAAGTCTGCATAAAAAAATTAAAAAAGAAAAAAATTACTCCTCGAAAATCACACACTTGGATCCTTGCTTAAATTCACCTAAGGAGACAGATGCCTCCCTGAGATCGACCTTGGACTCCACCAAGAAAAAAATTGCCGCTTAAAATTAACTTCACATTAATCGATAAGTGGTTTTTGATTAACCCCTCGTATCCGACTGCAACGAATCACTTCAATTAATTTGGACATTAATTTGACCGAATTAACATAGGACGCGGGGCGGTTATCAAGTACTACGCAGCTTAGCCCACCTTCATGCAGCATGCAGCCGGATTCAGATTCAGTTCAACCGGATTTGCTTGATGATACTACATTTCCGACACTGAAATCACTGCCTCTTAGACTCAAGTACGCCTTCCTTGCGGAACCCAAAGAGAGATATCCTATTATCATTAGCTCAGACTTGACTTTAGAATAAGAGTCTAGGTTGTTAAAGGTCTTAAAGAGGAACCACAAAGCAATAAACCAGATAGTGTCGGATCTCGTGGGCATCAACCCCGCTCTCTGCTCACACCTCATTTTTGCTGAGGATGATGTGAGACCTTCCCGTGAGTTCCAGAGGAGACTTAACCCCAATTTACGAGAAGTAGTGAAGAATGAGATAGAGAAATGGTGCAAAGCAGGGTTTATATACCCTAATTCTGACTCCAAGTGGGAGGCCCCACTTCAAGTTGTCCCAAAGAAGCCGGGAATCCAGATGGTCACCAACGAGGAGGGGGTAGAGATCGTAACATGAGTATCCACGTTATTGTGCATCTATGTTGACTTCAAGAACCTAAATGTCACGATCAAGAAGGACCAGTTTCCCTTGCCTTTTATTGATCAGATTTTAGAGAGCTCACAGAGAAAGAGTTCTTCTATTTTCTTGATGGGTACTTAGGCTACAACCGGGTAGCTATAGCCCCTGAGGACCACGAAAAGACCACATTCACATGTCCATTCGACACTTATGCTTTCAGGCGCATGCCATTCGGGCTCTGCAATGCCCCCGACACATTTTAGCGGTGCATGATTGCCATTTTTGCCGATATGGTGGGAGATTTCCTGGAAGCGTTCATGGATGACTTCTTAACCCATGGTGATTCCTTTGATACATGTTTAGCGTAATTTGACCAAGTCCTCAATAGGTGTAGATGAAGGATATGGAGAGATCCTCAAGCGCATCATGGAAGCGTGAGCGTCGTATCGGATACGACGAAGAACGACTAGTCGCACTAGTTGTTCGGTGCAGCGGAATTTAAAAAATTTTATTCGATGAAACCACATGATCCAAGAACCATTCTCGGATCGTTTCATCTATAACCACAGCAAGTATAATGCAATACCTCTTGAAGCGTGGTTGATCGAGTCTCTAAGAGAAGAGACCTCCTGTCTCAAGTCCGATCGTCGGAGAGATCGCTTGCGAGCGCGGGGATGAACCGCGGTGTCCTCGCAATCCAAGAAGTTGATCCAAGCGCGGTTGCTCCTGATCTCGTCGCACGAGATCGAACGTCTCCTTCGCGGGCGAAGCACTTGAAGTAGACGGAGAACCGCAGAGCGTCGAAGCGGTAGCACGAAGGCGAAGGCGACGACGATTCCCTCCACTAGGGTGGACGGCCACCAAGAGGAAGAGGGAGAGAGGGCTGTCGAGTATGAGAGAAAGAGAGAGAGAGAGATTTGCTACAATAGCATGTGTAAAGAGAGAGCCAAGAGTGCCTCTCTATTTATAGGGTTTTGGGATCCATGGATCTCAATCCATGTGTCATATAAAATCAATGGTTGAGATTGATTTATGACAATCCAATGGTCAAGATTGTTGTTGGTAAAAGCCAACAACTTGTGATTTAATTTTGATTAAATAGATTTGATAAATCAAATATATATTAATATCAAATTAAACCAACTAAATAAGGAGAGACAAAACAAATGAGAGCCTCCTTCCCTATTGGGAGGAGTGGACGACCACCAATTCCATAAAGGAATTGGTGCCGCCCCCCTCTTCCCATATGGGGAGGGCAATCCCATGGATTCCCATGGGATTGCATATCTCCTTGTTTTTCTCTCAACTTATTTTCCAACAATTTTATTCACCAAAAATAATTCTCAATTAATTTTGGGAATATTGCAATCTTGACATTGGAATATTGTGAATCACATTCACAACCCAAAACAAAATGTAATTTACATTTTCAATTAATTAGACAATGTGTATCCAATACACATTAATAATTAATCTACTAATATAAATTATATTTAACTCTCTCTAATACATTATAAATCACATTTATAATATATTAGGAATAATTGGATATTACTATCCACATTATTCATATCCATAATAATTAAACCACATTTAATTATATTGGATAATTTCTCATACATCATGATAATTAAATCACATTTAATTATCAACTTCTCTTTGCTTAGATCTCATGGAATTGTTCTCAAACCATTTAAGAACAATGCTATTTCTCCTCAGATACTTGGAGATAAGGACAGGGCGATTGTATTGTTCCACGTATAGTGACTTGGATATTGAGATCACATCTCAAATCCAGATCCCATGGACCTCTCATAGATGCTTGATTAAATCAAGACCGTAAACCTAATCTTCTCATTGCATCTGAATCTCATTCAGATCAATGTCCAGTACATGGACTAAGATTAGGTCACTTCTCTAATGAGAGGAGTCACTAAAATCCAGACCTGTTTCATGACTCCCTCGGAATGGAAGCGTCATGGTTATACAATCGTTTATGATCAAATCACCCTTCAGGTATTCCCAATACCTGCACATCCTGCATACTTGGAAGACTCATGATCATCATGAAGATAAAGATCACTTTTACACTGTCATCTTCATAGTCTGATCATTAAGTTTCTCAATCTTGGTCCTTGGGATATGGTACAGATCATATGCTTTCACAAAGCATATATCTTACCTTCAAATTCATATCATGCTTCTAAAGCATGATGACCATGCATGGAATTTGGTCAATCCCAATACCTCATGAGTGAGCTCATGTCTCCCGGTTCACAAGTGAACCTGTATGATCCCTTTGAGAGATCATATTACTCATATGCCCTTACATGCACACCAGCTCGCCGGTGTATAGACCTTGATTAGGTCATCAACCTATTGGTCTGCCAAATGTACATGCTCAGACATATAGTAATATATCTGTCTCTGGTCAGAGGATGTTTGCCTGTGATGTGACAGTATTCATCATAGGTCTTTGGTTATCTCGATCTTGTTAAGTCAACTCACTGACTCAACTAATCTGATACCTCCGAATCAATATTCCTATGCAGAGGACCTGCATCAAGAGGTCGATCAGATATCAGTCTAATGAGATGGGATTGCCATCTCCCACTCAGACTGGAGATCACTACTTGTTAATCATTGATGATGCTTGATGAGTCCTCTATCTAACTCCTTAGATATTCATCCAAGCATCAGCCTCTATGATTCAATCATTGAATCAACAACTGTATGATTATCAAGTTGGCCATGGTACATAACCCTTATTGTACAGAGGGACCTTATAGTGCATTTATTCATTCAATATCAGAAAGGGAGTGAAACAAAACATCAATAACTTTTATTGATAAATCATTTATTACAATAACATTTATTGTAGGAATGGTTCGCCTCGGGCTCACATTGCTAACAATCTCCCACTAGCCCTCAGAACCATTCAGGAACAAGCCTTAAACCCATACTCATTACATGCTGGTCAAAAACCTTCTGTGTCAGAGGTTTGGTAAGAGGATCAGCAACGTTGTCGGCGGAGGCCACCTTGGTGATGATGATGTCACCACGCTTTTGAATCTCCCGAATGATGTGGTATTTCCTTTCTACGTGCTTGCTCTTCTGATGCCATCTGGGTTCCTTCGCCTGGGCAATGGCTCCCGTGTTATCACAGAGTAGCGGGATGGGAGTATCAGAGGAAACTACGCCAAGCTCCTGGACGAACTTGCGCAACCACACCGCCTCCTTTGCAGCATCCGATGCGGCAATGTATTCGGCTTCTGTTGTTGAATCTGCCGTAGTGTCCTGCTTCTTGCTTCTCCAGCTCACAGCACCACCGTTCAACAAGAACGCAAACCCTGATGTCGACTTTCGATCATCAATATCTGATTGGAAGTCAGAATCTGTATATCCCAAGACTTGGAGATCACCATCTCCATAGACCAAAATGTAATCTTGCGTCCGTCTAAGATATTTGAATATGTTCTTTACTGCATTCCAGTGTTGTTCTCCGTAGCAGGATTGGTAACGACTTACCACTCCCACTGCATGGCAGATATCTGGCCTGGTAGACATCATGGCATACATTAAGCTTCCTACGGCTGATGCATAAGGACATCCAGCTATGGCCTTCTTTTCCTCAACAGTTTGAGGAGCCATTCCTTTAGACAGGTGGATACCATGTCCTAAGGGTAGGAATCCTTTCTTGGAACTGTCCATACGGAATCGTTCAAGAATCTTCTTAATGTATCCTTGTTGTGACAATCCCAATATCCTCTTCTCTCGGTTTCTGAACAGCTTCAGACCCAAGATGTAAGAGGCTTCTCCAAGATCTTTCATCTCAAAGGTATGGGACAACCAAATCTTCACACTGGTCATCATTCCTGTATCATTCCCAATGATAAGGATGTCATCTACATAAAGCACGATGAACACAATGGCGCTCCCACTAAGCTTCTTGTACACACAAGGTTCATCAGGATTCTGCACAAAATCATAACTCTTTATGGTTTCGTCAAATCTGATGTTCCAACTACGAGAAGCTTGCTTGAGCCCATAGATGGATTTCTTCAGCTTGCATACTTTGCCATCCTCAGTCATGAAGCCCTGGGGCTGCTCCATGTAGATATCCTCCTCGAGGTATCCATTGAGGAAAGCCGTCTTGACATCCATCTGCCAGATGTCGTAGTCAAGATATGCAGCTATAGCTAGCAATGCCCTGATGGATTTAAGCATAGCCACAGGAGAGAATGTCTCATCGTAATCGATGCCTTCTCTCTGTGTGTAGCCCTTGGCTACGAGCCGTGCCTTGAAAGTCTCTACTTTCCCATCAGGTCCCCTCTTTCTCTTGAAGATCCATTTGCACCCAATGGGTTTTACCCCTTTAGGTGGATCCTCTAGGGTTCATACACCATTCTTATGCATGGAGTCAATCTCTGACTTCATTGCTAGCATCCATCTATCCATGTCATGATCAGCGAGTGCTTCATCCAATGAAGTAGGATCACAGTCAGTTTCACCTGACACATGGAATCCATACCTTTCAGGTGGTGCAACCACCCTCGAACTCCTTCGAAGAGCTATGGGTGTATCATCTTTATTTACTTCTTCAGTTTCTGGTTCAGGAAGCTCAGAATCCTCAGGAGATTCAATGAGTTCCTTTACTTCATATTTATCTTGACCCTTAAGGAAATCATTCTCCAGAAATTTCACATCTCTAGAAACAAAAACCTTCTGAGTCTTAGGGTCATAGAGTTGGTATCCAATACCATCTCTAACATACCCTATGAAGTAACACTCACGAGAGCGAGATTCTAGCTTGCTTGCATCCACATTCTTTGCATGGACCAAGCATCCCCAAACCCTCAAGTGATTAACACTAGGTTTGGTTCCATCCCAGAGCTCATGAGGAGTCTTAGGTACAGATTTGCTAGGAATCTTATTTAGGATATATATTGCAGTCTCTACTGCATATCCCCAGAAACTAAGTGGTAAATGTGCTTTACTCATCATTGAACGAACCATATCCATGATGGTTCTGTTGCGTCTTTCAGCAACACCATTAAGTTGGGGAGTTCCAGGAGGAGTGAGATTGGAAATAATTCCATTCTCTTTAAGGTATTCCTTAAATTCATCTGATAGGTACTCGCCACCTCGATCAGATCGAATTCGTTTAATCTTCCTATCGGTTTGGTTCTCAACCAAAGCCTTGAATTCTTTGAACTTTTCAAAGGTTTCAGATTTATGACGTAATAGGAAGATAAACCCGTATCGCGAATGGTCATCAATAAACGTCAAATAATATCGATATCCATTTCGTGTCGCGGTACTGAAGGGACCGCATACATCAGTATGTATTAGGTCAATAATACCTTCACATCTTGTAACCTTGTTACGAAAAGGCATCCTGGTCATTTTTCCTTGAATGCAATTCTTGCAAGTAGGCAAAGGTTGAACCTGTAGAAAGTCTAAAGGTCCATCCTTAATTAATCTATTGATCTTATCAACAGACAAATGACCAAGCCTTTGATGCCAAATCTCATTTGAGAGATTTTCATTCTCCCTGGATCTTTTAGGGTTTTTATTAGTGCTTGTAACATTCATAACACATTTATCAATGCACAATTCATAGAGTCCTCCAGAAGTCAAAATACCATCTGCAATATATTTATCATAACGGTTTATGACTAATTTATTACAGAACAGGAATGAATACCCACTTCTAACTAACTTAGATACAGATATTAGATTCCTTCTGACTTCAGGTACATAAAGACACTCTTTAAGTACTAGGACTCTACCACTAGATAATGATAGTCTGCATGTCCTGACGGCGACTGCTGCAACACTTGCATCAGATCCCATCTGGATGACTATCTCCCCTTCTTCAAGCTGTCTAGTTTCCTGAAACAAATGCAACAAATTGCATACATGAACAGAAGCACCAGAATCAACTACCCAACTTCCTTCTCGTCCAACGAGAAAGCTGGTTTCAATGATGAATGTAGATTTCATACCTGCTGGGGCTTTACCTTTGTCGACCGACTTCAGGTAATCCGGGCAATTACGCCTCCAGTGCCCCGGCTTCTTGCAGTGGTGACAGACGTCGGTTTTCTTTGACGCCATTAAAGTGGATGCATTGGAAGACGAGGCAACACTTTGTCCCTTCTTCTTTCTCTTCTGGGCCGGGCCCTTCCGAGAACCTTGCTTCTGACCGTGCTTCCCTTTGACCTGTGCAACCATTGCAGTGCCAGAGGGACCATCTTTCTTCATTACATCTTCTGCAGACTTTAATGCAGCAAGAAGCCCAACATTTGTCAGTTCCAGCTTATTCATGTGGAATGACACTACAAAGTTATTGAAAGATTTGGGCAATGACAGCAGAATGAAATCAGATTGCATGTCTGCATCCATCGTCGCCCCCAGAGTCTTAAGCTCTGACAAGTACCCAAACATTTTGAGTACGTGATCGCGGACCGAGGTCCCTTCCTGCATCTTGCAGCAAAGAAGATCTTTCATAACATTGTACCGCTGGGTGCGGTTAATGTCACCAAACATATCCTTTAGATTCTGCATGATATCCTGGCAAGTGCTCATCTCCACATGTTGCTTCTGAAGAACATTGGAGAGAGAACCCAAGATATAGCACCTAGCCAAGACATGATCTTCATCATACTTGTCATTATATGCTTTGTCTTCCTTAGATTTAGGGTTTTCAAGTTTGTTTTCATGGAGCACATAACTGATGCGCTCGGCTGAAAGCACAAGCTCCAAATTACGGATCCAATCCGAGTAATTTGGTCCGGTCAATTGGTTGACCTCCAGAAGCCTGTTCAGTGGGTTCATGGCCTTCATTTTCTGAAATTGAGAATGCACTATATTAGAACATATAATCATATATTCAATTTAATTTTATTTGATTAAGGCATTTCAAATCAAATTAGTCTTGCTATGTCAACTACGAAAGTTTATTCCCTTATTCACTTTCAAAGTAGGAGATATACTTACCGATATATCTCAAGCAAGAACTGGGATCTCCTCTTCATCTTTGTTACATCCCAATAATATGAGAAACTGTAACTCCAATAAAGAGAAGCGGGAACACATTCCGCCTTGCAAGTCCAACTTGCATTCCCAATTCGGTCTTTAATACCCAGGCCCACCACCCCTAAGGTGATGTTGACCTGTCATTAATTGAACCAACCGTCAACAGGATTAGAACTCGCTATACGCAATCCAATATCGCCCCAATAATATGAGGATCCGATATCGGGGTCACTACGCATACGGCCTTACTCTTTCGAGAAGCAAAGAGTCCGATCCAGATGCGCTTGTATATAGGAGCTGTCACTACGTACATGCGTCTCCTATATACAATCCCTGGCGACGGAAACCCTTCGCCTTGACGGGAGACCATGGATGTTACTTATGTGATCCTCCACCTCTTATTCAAATTCAATTAATTACTATGAATCACATTCATATAATTAATTCTTCCAAGGGAATTATTAACTCTAATCATATTAGAGTATTCTCAATTGGATATAATTAACTTAATCATATTAAATTAATTATCAATTCAATTTAATCAATCAAACTTAATTTTATGCTTGAATATACATATATGATATTATTCTCAAAGTACGTATTAATTCGAATTTTAATAATTAGAAAAATACATCATAATCCCTCGGACATTATCCCGGCCCTACCCGCTGTCATGGCCAGTACCGACGGGAGTGGGGCGGACCACATACGTTGCAACCCGCTGACCCAGCGATCCCCGACTAGACACCATATCCACCTTGGGAAAGGATAATGCCAAATTGATTATTTTGTACTTGAGATGATCATCGGTTTTTCAACCGAAATTATACCATATAATAATCAAAACAATTTTGATTTTAAGGAAATTTGCTAGGCAAATTCCCAAGCCCTATTCAAGCAAGAAGTTTGATGATTGTAATTCCATTTAAGGTTTAGATCAAATCTAATCATCTAATTGGTTGGGGCCAAGTCAATTAGGCAAATAATCATGTTTCAATATTTCACAAATATTTTTCAAGATTATTTCACGAAATTAACAATTAATTTCTCTAATTGACAATCACTTGGTTCTAGATTAGGAAAGCAATTTCAGCAGTGACCCCTACTTACTAAAATTGGAATATCTCAATCATATTAAATCCAAATTAAGCAAAGTCAATTTCTAAAGTTTGCTAATTTGATTTAGGACAGAACCTAAGTGGTGTTTCACGCATTTCGAGGCAAGTCTAAACAGTAATTAACATTTTAATCACGTTCAGATTCACAGTTCCCGCAACAGTGCATACATGTCCATTAAAACGACCATATCTCGAGCATACGAAATCCGATTTACGCAAACTCAGATGCTATGGTTTCCTTATTTAATGGGGAACATAATCAAAGTATAAAACTCGTGTTTAAACAATTTAAACAGTGCCGAATTTATTTACTAAACAGATCTACGAAATCAAATGCGATGAAAACTTTCGCGACCTAAACGAACCCAAGTCGTCCTTGGTTAACGAATCACTATTCGAAACCGTCGACCTAAGGCTCTGATACCACTTGAAGGATATGGAGAGATCCTCAAGCGCATCACGGAAGCGTGAGCGTCGTATCGGATACGACGAAGAACGACTAGTCGCACTAGTTGTTCGGTGCAGCGGAATTTAAAAAATTTTATTCGATGAAACCACATGATCCAAGAACCATTCTCGGATCGTTTCATCTATAACCACAGCAAGTATAATGCAATACCTCTTGAAGCGTGGTTGATCGAGTCTCTAAGAGAAGAGACCTCCTGTCTCAAGTCCGATCGTCGGAGAGATCGCTTGCGAGCGCGGGGATGAACCGCGGTGTCCTCGCAATCCAAGAAGTTGATCCAAGCGCGGTTGCTCCTGATATCGTCGCACGAGATCGAACGTCTCCTTCGCGGGCAAAGCACTCGAAGTAGACGGAGAACCGCAGAGCGTCGAAGCGGTAGCACGAAGGCGAAGGCGACGACGATTCCCTCCACTAGGGTGGACGACCACCAAGAGGAAGAGGGAGAGAGGGCTGTCGAGTATGAGAGAAAGAGAGAGAGAGATTTGCTACAATAGCATGTGTAAAGAGAGAGCCAAGAGTGCCTCTCTATTTATAGGGTTTTGGGATCCATGGATCTCAATCCATGTGTCATATAAAATCAATGGTTGAGATTGATTTATGACAATCCAATGGTCAAGATTGTTGTTGGTAAAAGCCAACAACTTGTGATTTAATTTTGATTAAATATATTTGATAAATAAAATATATATTAATACCAAATTAAACCAACTAAATAAGGAGAGACAAAACAAATGAGAGCCTCCTTCCCTATTGGGAGGAGTGGACGGCCACCAATTCCATAAAGGAATTGGTGCCGCCCCCCTCTTCCCATATGGGGAGGGCAATCCCATGGATTCCCATGGGATTGCATATCTCCTTGTTTTTCTCTCAACTTATTTTCCAACAATTTTATTCACCAAAAATAATTCTCAATTAATTTTGGGAATATTGCAATCTTGACATTGGAATATTGTGAATCACATTCACAACCCAAAACAAAATGTAATTTACATTTTCAATTAATTAGACAATGTGTATCCAATACACATTAATAATTAATCTACTAATATAAATTATATTTAACTCTCTCTAATACATTATAAATCACATTTATAATATATTAGGAATAATTGGATATTACTATCCACATTATTCATATCCATAATAATTAAACCACATTTAATTATATTGGATAATTTCTCATACATCATGATAATTAAATCACATTTAATTATCAACTTCTCTTTGCTTATCATGGAATTGTTCTCAAACCATTTAAGAACAATGCTATTTCTCCTCAGATACTTGGAGATAAGGACAGGGCGATTGTATTGTTCCACGTATAGTGACTTGGATATTGAGATCACATCTCAAATCCAGATCCCATGGACCTCTCATAGATGCTTGATTAAATCAAGACCGTAAACCTAATCTTCTCATTGCATCTGAATCTCATTCAGATCAATGTCCAGTACATGGACTAAGATTAGGTCACTTCTCTAATGAGAGGAGTCACTAAAATCCAGACCTGTTTCATGACTCCCTCGGAATGGAAGCGTCATGGTTATACAATCGTTTATGATCAAATCACCCTTCAGGTATTCCCAATACCTGCACATCCTGCATACTTGGAAGACTCATGATCATCATGAAGATAAAGATCACTTTTACACTGTCATCTTCATAGTCTGATCATTAAGTTTCTCAATCTTGGTCCTTGGGATATGGTACAGATCATATGCTTTCACAAAGCATATATCTTACCTTCAAATTCATATCATGCTTCTAAAGCATGATGACCATGCATGGAATTTGGTCAATCCCAATACCTCATGAGTGAGCTCATGTCTCCCGGTTCACAAGTGAACCTGTATGATCCCTTTGAGAGATCATATTACTCATATGCCCTTACATGCACACCAGCTCGCCGGTGTATAGACCTTGATTAGGTCATCAACCTATTGGTCTGCCAAATGTACATGCTCAGACATATAGTAATATATCTGTCTCTGGTCAGAGGATGTTTGCCTGTGATGTGACAGTATTCATCATAGGTCTTTGGTTATCTCGATCTCGTTAAGTCAACTCACTGACTCAACTAATCTGATACCTCCGAATCAATATTCCTATACAGAGGACCTGCATCAAGAGGTCGATCAGATATCAGTCTAATGAGATGGGATTGCCATCTCCCACTCAGACTGGAGATCACTACTTGTTAATCATTGATGATGCTTGATGAGTCCTCTATCTAACTCCTTAGATATTCATCCAAGCATCAGCCTCTATGATTCAATCATTGAATCAACAGCTGTATGATTATCAAGTTGGCCATGGTACATAACCCTTATTGTACAGAGGGACCTTATAGTGCATTTATTCATTCAATATCAGAAAGGGAGTGAAACAAAACATCAATAACTTTTATTGATAAATCATTTATTACAATAACATTTATTGTAGGAATGGTTCGCCTCGGGCTCACATTGCTAACAGTAGAGAGGTGAATCTAGTACTCTCCTAGGAGAAGAGTCACTTTATGGTGATGGAGGGTATCGTGTTGGGGCATGTCATCTCCAAAAGGGGAGTGAAGGTTGACCTGCCAAGGAGGAGGTGATAAAGTAACTCGATACACCCACCAACGTAAAGTCAGTGCGGTCATTTCTAGGGCATGTTGGATTTTATAGGAGATTCATTCAGGATTTTTCGAAGATTGCCCGCCCACTGACTAAGCTCTTAGGGAAAGACACATAGTTCGTTGTAGACCAAAGGTATCTGGAGGCCTTTGAGCTCTTGAAGATGAAAATTTGTGCCTCGCCTATCCTACAAGCTCCTGACTGGTCTCTCCCCTTTTAAATCATGACCGACGCTTTAGATTTCCTTGTAGGAGCTATGTTAGGACAACAACGAGAGGGGACCCCATTTGCGATCCACTGTGCGAGCAAAGTGTTAGACCCTACACAGAAGAATTACACCGTGACTGAAAAGGAAATGCTCACTGTAGTATGGGACCTCGAGAAGTTCAGGTCGTATATTTTGGGCTCTAAGGCGACAATCTACACTGATCACACAACCATTCGATATTTAATGGAAAAGAAGGACGTGAAGGAACGTCTTCCTAGGTGGATTTTGCTCCTCCAGGAGTTTGAATTGGAGATAAAAGATAAACCTGAAGTGAAGAATGTTGTGGCTGATCATCTTTCTCGGATTGAGCATAAGGATTCTTCTGATTATGAGCGGATTAGAGAGACCTTCCCAGACGAGTCAATTTGCATTATTGACTCACTCCTATGGTATGCCAACATGGTGAAATATCTTGTCTCCAAGCAAGTTCCCCATGGTTGGACCAGGAGAAGCATTGGCTGATTGAAGTTGGATTCGAGGAGATACTACTGGGACGATCCTTTCCTTTTCTTTGAAGGGTCGGATTGTGTTTGGAGAAGGTGTATTCCTCGGGAGGAGTATCAGAGTGTCCTCACATGTTGTCATTCATTTGAGGCTGGAGGACACCATTCGAGGAAGAGAATCGTTTACAAAGTACTTTTAATGTGGATTGTATCGGCCAACCTTGTTCAGAGATGCTATTGATTTTGTACGGTCGTGCCCGATTTGTCAAGGGATGGGAGGGACAGTTGGACAGAGAGATGAGATGCCCATGCAACCGGTGATTATTTGTGATGTTTTTGATGCATGGGGCATATATTTTATGGGTCCCTTTCCCAACAGCCAAGGACATGAGTACATCTTGTTAGCAGTTGACTATTTATCTAGGTGGGTGAAGGCTATCCCTACCCGAATCGTAGACAACAAGACTATCTATAAGTTTGTGAGAGATCATATTAATGTTATGTTTGGGGTGCTAAGAGTTCTGATATTTTATGAGGGTGGCCACTTTGTGAACAAAGATGTGAGATCTTTAGCTAAGGACTATGGATTTGAGCACATAGTTACTAGTCCTTACCACCCACAGTCCAATGACATGGCAGAGGTTTCGAACAGAGAGGTGAAGAATATTTTACAGAAGTTCGTTCATCCCGATAGGAAGAACTGGTCCCAGCTCTTGGACCAAGTTCTGTGGGCCTATAGAACAACCTACAAGGCACCATTGGGTAGTTCACCATTTAGAATGATCTATGGCAAGCCATGCTATTTGCCCGCAGCTGATTCACAAATCCAAATGGGCAATTAAGCAGATTAATTGGAGTTGTCACCTAGGGAAGCTTTATCAAGACTCGAACTTGAACGAGCTCGTGGAAATCCGAAACAGGGCATATGACAACAGTTTATTTATAAGGACAAAGTAAAGAGATGACATGATTAGCACATTAGGTGCAAGACTTTGTCCATGGACAAAAGGTATGGTTGTTTAATACCAGGTTGAAGATGTTCCATGGGAAGCTCAAATCTAAGTGGACGGGTGATGAATCTCTGATCATCACTCTTTATTCTTTTATTTTAACTATTTATCTTGGCAAAGCATCATGTAAATGGATGTAAATACAATAAGTTAGCATTATGCATGCATTTGTTAATATTGCATAATTAGCATGTATTTGTACAAAAATAAAAAGAATAAAGGAAAAGAAAAAGGAAGGAGGTATTTAGAATAAATACAGAGTGACCCGAACCCCAAGAGAAGGTCAAGCATTTGCCTGATTGCCAAATAAAACAAGTAGAGGGAGATAGGGCCTACTCTAGCTTGTGCATACTATTTACGTAAATAAATAAATATTTTTGACAAAATAAAAATAAAATATTCTTTTTACCTCCTTGTCAATATTCCTAAAAATAAAACAAAAATCAGAAAAATTAAATAAAAATAAAAATGAAATCCTCTTTCCCTTGTGCAAAATACATGCATATATGTCTTACTCTCTATTTATTATATACATGTAAATAAATAATAAAAATAAAAAAATATTTTATACTCCAAAAATTATGTTGTAAATAAATAAAATATAAAAATCGGGGTATTCATGTAAAAATAACAATATAAAAATAATTACACAAAGTACATAGGTATAATATACCTATATATAATACACTATACTGTATAAAGATAATTTATTTCTCATAAAATAAATAAAAATCACAGAAAAATAGTTTGAAAAATAACAAACAATTTTTATTTTATACACTTTTTGATTTAAAATCATTTATTAATTTTATTGAATTTGTAAGTATTTTGTACATTCGATTAATCTGATTGGTCCACGTCACGTTGTTGACCCGGGTCAATGCCCTCTTCCAGTGCTCGACCCGACCCGATCTCGTCGCCGGACCAATTTCTTCAAATTTTCTTGGTCGGGTCATGCAACCCCTCACCCCGATTCTTCGCCCGTGGTCTCTCCTTGGATCCAGGACCCTCACGGATCCCTAGGAAGGCACGGATCTTCCTAGGGTTGCGTGCCCTTGCCCGATTCCTCCAGCCTCCTAGGAACCCTATAAAGTCTTTTCTCTGCCTCCCAGGAGCAGCAGCTCGTACCTCGTGCCTCCCTTCCTCCCTAGCCACCTCCGGTTGAGTGACAACTTGCCAAGGGACCCTTTGGATCGAAGCTTGGAGGAGCAGCTACGCTGCTCAACCTCGTGGCCTGCGTGAGCCACTGCGATCAGCCTCCCGGCCTTCCGCAGCCTGGTCAAGACCATTTTCTCGCCGACCGCCTTAGCCTGAAGCTCTAGAGCTTGCCTAGGACCTCTGGTACCCGCTATTTCCTTCGCATTTTCGGATTCGATTCAATCATTCCATCTTCCGCCGCCGCGTGTTCGTCTCCTCCGACCAGCTGGTCGGAGCCCCATCTCCCACATCCATCCGCTCTGATCGAACCCCCGACGCCCGCTCCACCTCGCACCGCAACTTGATCCCCCTTAGGCTTGTCCCTTAGGTCGAGATTAAGGATCTGATCTCCTCTATCACCTCCACTGGAGATCGAGCTTCGCCCCATGTCGCTCCTTTGCATTCCAGTCCAAATAATCCTCGACCGGAGCCCCGTTCTGAGTCAAATAAAGTTGGAGTTTGAACTATTTACGTATTAGTCCCTAATGTTTCCAGTATTTGACTTTAGTCCTCCTAGTCTGAAAACACGTGTACGATCACGTGCCCTGTGGTGTTTTTGCATATTCCATCCTGGACTTTTTGATGGTTAATATTTGAATGAAATGTTTTCTGGATTTGTATTTATACCCCTGTGAATGACTTATTTGGTATGTGCGTTATTTTGTGGACTTTTTTGCATTGATGCCCCTAGACTTTATATGTGTGTTGTTGTTAAGTCTGAAAACTTAGAATATTTGCAAATAGATCCCTACAACCTGTGTGATTTGTCTTAAATCAAATAATTATCAAATCTACTCAAAAAATTCCCCAAAAATTTCCATTAGCTCCTACTAATGTCTAATATTTTTGGTAATTTTTGTGACGTAATTTGATTTTATTTGATATTTACTAAAAATAAAAAACCCATAAAAATTGTCTGTCTATTTTATAAAATCCAAAAAAATATAAAAATTCCCCTAAAAATTCTATAAAAACTCATGTGTACCATTTTTGTTCCATTGTCCTTGATAAAACCCTTAAAAATCAAAACAGACCGAAAATCTTATAAAAATTCTTAAAAATTCTAAAAAATAAAAAATGCAATTCCAATTTCTGTAATTAGGTCTTTTTATCTACTTTTTCTTAAAAATAGCCTCCAGGCCTTTCATGCAATTTTAGCATTTTAATTTTGCATTTAGGTCACGTCTGAACAGTATTCCCCTATTTTGTGTTTATTTTATTTTTATGAAGTTATATAAACATAAAGAAAACCTTAAAAAATGCCAAAAACATTTTCATATTTTGAAAATATAAAAATATTTTTATTTCGAATTTTTGAGCATTTTTAATCATAATAAAAATTGTTGAAGTTTAGTTTTCTTTATCCTTTTATTTGATTTCTTAATTAGAAAAAATTATATATATATATATATAATTGCAAATTAAAAACCACAAAAATATGCATTTTCTTTTCTGATTTCTCGACTACTTCATAGGCTTAGCTCGTTCTCCTTGTGTTTGACCCTGGTCGCTATACGAGGCTAAATAAATAGTGGAGACCGCTACATTTGATTTCGTGTTTTGATTGTTTTATTTGTGGTCTTATTTTTCTTGTTGAGCCCAGCTCGGGTGGTTGAGGTCGTAACGACCTTTGATATCACTTAGCCTCGATCGCCTGGCCTCTCACCAAAATGGCGTCGTTTTTCAGTTTCCTTTATTTTTCTATTTGCTTTCTTTTTATTCATTTTTATCCTCTATTTATTATAACTGTTTTTCTGACTTATTTCTATTTCTTTTTTTGTGTGAGGGGACCGCCCGAGGAGTTTGCGACATTTGATTGGAGGACCCGTGCTCGAGGAGGAGCAGGAGGACATGAGGAGCACAATTATATAGGATAGAGTAGTAAGTTTTTTTTCAGCACATTTTATTATTATTGTAATAATACAGGGACCTTGGACATTTCTGGACACTTGGCATATCAGGGTCTGTTTCGCCGAGCACTGCGTGCTCGGGGGACCTCACCGCGGTTTTCACTGGTTTTGATTTTTTGCCTTTTATTTTCATTTTGATTCTCGATAGATTTAGGGATTTCTGTGACTGTGACGTAATTGATTAAGACCCAATCCCTAGTTATCTTCCTGCACCTATAGTTCGTAATTGGACTTTAATAAAAATAATTAATAAAAAGTTAACTTGGTTCCTAGAGAGGTCACGTGCCGCTAGAGACTGTATACAACGCGTGCAGGATCCATTGTGGTGGACACCGATCGGCATCAGAGACCGAACTCTGACCTCTCTCTGACCAGTTAGCTATAGTTTTCACGTGTAGAAATTGCTCTTCTAAGGTCGTTTTCTTCTTGCATCATATAGGATAGTTTTATTCATGTCTTTTAATTTATGCACGGATTACCCTACATGTAGAGTGCTGGCGACAGGTACACATCTCTTACTTTGCATGCATCATCGTGTTTGATCGCGCATCAGCTTTTTCGACCTCTCCCCCATTTTTAGACTTTAAATAATCATGAGATCGAAAAATTCATTAGGTGTTTGTTTGTCTATTGAAAAATACCTAAAAAGTGATAATCATAAAATTGGGACTGCTAAACAAACATGACCCTAAAAGACACTCGACTTAAAAATCTGTCTTGGGAGAGCAATCCCCTCATTGTCTGGTTTGCTTGCGCGAGAGAGTAACCCGCACACTAGGCTAGAGCCATACCTGAACTTTCATCAAACTACTGGTCTTGGGGTTAGTTGTTCTCTAGTGAGGATCCTCCGGTCTCCGATAAAGCGGGCCACGATATCCTTAACAGAGCGAGTTGATCGGGTAGCCGGTAAACGGTGTAAAACTTGTACCGGTTGGGAAAGATCTAGCTTTGGGATTGGGTCAGTCTCCTGAAAGCATCGGGTTCCTACCAGCTTGCTTAATCGCCCTGCTAGACTGAATTTTCACCTAAATAAAAATTGACAAGATAAAAGACCGAACCTTTATGGTCATCAACTCTCATGGTTGAGTAGGTGAATTGAGGGTTTGTTTGTAGATCTTGGTTGTTTCCAGATTCCATTGCCTTTTCTCCAGATTACGATGATGGGTCGGAGGTCCCTTAGGCAGCCCTTGGCTGCACCGCTTTCAAGCACTCTGCCCCATTCGTCTAGGTTGGTTTGTGAGAGCCCAGACCCTCTCTCTGAACCCGAGTTCGATTCCACCCTGTTCCCACTCGACTACCCTTCTTCCAGTCCCGAGGTGCCCGAGCAGAGACCGAAGCAGATATTCATTCATTTGACGACACCTGAGTTCGGGTCTTTTGCCTTTGTAGAGACCCAAGAGATGGCCGGCAGCGAGGAGCGCACTGATGGACAGCCCCAGACCACCACATATGTTTTAGATCAAGGCACCATCAACAAAATCCTGCTAGCTTCCTTGGAGAGGATGCAGAGATAGATCAGAGACTAGGGAGCTTTCATGGCAGACCTGAGCAGAGAGATGGCCCAAATGCGAGCTGACCGAAAGCAGAACCAACCAGATGGTGGAGAGATACTAGAGCTAGGAAGAGGAGATGGAGGATATCCAGAGGATCCACATGAGCAAGTTGTTAGCAATGTAAGCCCGAGGCGAACCATTCCTGCAATAAATGTTATTGTAATAAATGATTTATCAATAAAAGTTATTGATTATGTTTCACTCCCTTTCTAAGATTGATTGGATGAATGCACTATAAGGTCCCTCTGTACGATAAGGGTTATGTACCATGGCCAACTTAATAATCATACAACTGTTGATTCATTGATTGAATCATAGAGGCTGATGCTTGGATGAATGTCTAAGGAGTTAGATAGAGGACTCATCAAGCATCATCAAATGATTGTTAAGTAATGATCTCCAACCTGAGTAGGAGATGGCAATCCTTGCTCATTAGGCTGATATCTGATCGACCTCTTGATGCAGGTCCTCTGCATGGAATAGTGATTCAGAGGTGTCAGATTAGTTGAGTCAATGGGTTGACTTAAATGAGATCAAAATAACCGAAGACCTAAGTTGAATACTGTCACATCATAGGCACACATCCTATGACCAGAGACAGATGTGTTGCTATATGTCTGAGCGTGTACATTTGACAGACCAATAGGTTGATGACCTAACCAAGGTCTATACACTGGTGGGCTGGTGTGCATGTAAGGACATATGAGTAATACGATCTCTCGAAGGGATCATACGGGTTCACTTGTGAACCGGGAGACATGAGCTTATTCATGAGGTATTGGGACTGATAAAATTCCATGCATGGTCATCATGCTTTGGAAGCATGACATGAATTTAAAGGTAAGATATATGCTTTGTTCCAAATCCCAAAAGACCAAGATTGTGAAACTTAGTGATCAAACCTTGAAGATGACAGTGTAAAAGTGATCTATATCTTCAGGATGCTCATAGGTCTTCCAGTATGCAGGATGTACAGTGTTGGGAATACCTGAGGGTGATGTCATCATAAAAGATTGTATAACCATGATGCTTCCATTCCGAGGGAGTGATGAAACATGTTTGGATTTTAGTGACTCCTCTCAGTAGAGAAGTGACCTAATCTTAGTCCATGTACTGGACATTGATCTGAATAAGATTCAGACACAATGAGAAGACTAGGTTTACAGTCTTGATTTAATCAAGCATCTATGGGAGGTCCCTGAGATCTGGATTTGAGATGTGATCTCAATATCCAAGTCACTGTACGTGGAACAATACAATCGCCCTGTCCTTATCTCCAAGTATCTGAGGAGAAATCGCATTATTCTTGAAAGGGTTCAAGAATAATTCCATAGATCTAAGCATTGAGAAATTGATAATTAAATGTGATTTAATTATCTTGATGTGTGTAGAAATTATCCAATATAATTAAATGTGATTTAATTATTGTGGATAAGAATAATGTGTATATCAATATCCAATTATTCATAATATATTACAAATGTGATTTATAATGTATTAAAGAGAGATAATTATAATTTATATTTGTTGATTAATTATTAATGTGTATTGGATACACATTATGTAATTAATTGAAAATGTAAATTATATTTTGTTTTGGGTTGTGAATGTGATTCACATTTTCCAATGGCAAGATTGCAATAGTCTCAAAATTAATTATGAATTATTTTTGGAGAATAAATCACAACAAAAGCTGTTGGATTAAATAAAGGAGATTTCCATGGAGATATGCAATCTCATGAAATCTCATGAGATTGCTCCCACTTGTAATCAAGTGGACAACCATCATAACCAATATGGAAATTGGTGGCCGTCCACCATGATACATGGGAGGCAATCTCCATGTTGGTAATCTCCCTTATTTGATTGGTTTAATTTTAGGATTGATGTATATTTAATTTGTCAAATATATTTGATCTAAATTAAATCATAAGTTGTTGGTTTTTACCAACAACAATCTTGACCATTGGATTAGACATAAATCAATCTCATCCATTGGTTTTATATGTCCCATGGATTGAGATCCATGGATCCCAAAACCCTATAAATATAGAGGCATACCATGCTCTCTAGGTTATGCTTTTGAAGCACATCTCTCTCTCTCTCTCTCTCCTCTTTCTTCTACACACCAATATCTCTCCTCTCTCCTTGGTGACCGCCCACCAAACCCTAGAGGAGTATAGCCGTCGACGCCCTCGCCACCGCGCCGCCGCTTCAACGTTCTTCGATTCTCTATCTTCTTGGAGTGCTACGCTCGTGAAGAAGATGTTCGATCTCGTAACGACGAGATCAGGAGTTCCTCGTGCTTGGATCAACTCGTTGGATTGCGAGGATCGCACGACTCATCCCTGCGCTTGCAAGCTTCTTCTCCGACGATCTGACTTGAGACAGGGGGTCTCTTTTCGTAGAGACTCGATCAACCACGCTTCAAGAGGTATTCCTTTATACTTGTTGTGGTTATAGATGAAATGATCCAAGAATCATTCTTGGATCATGTGGTTTCATCGCATATTTTTTTAAATTCCGCTGCTTAGAACAACTAGTACGACTAGTCGTTCATCGTCGTATTCGATACGACGCTCATGCTTCCGTGATGCGCTTGAGGATTAAACCATATCCTTCACTAGTCCGACCAACCAGGCCAATGAGAGAGTTGCACAACCCTGGTGCGACTCTTACACATCGTTGGATTCAGCTTCCAGCGATTCTGGGAGATTTCAAGCTCCCCCCTCAGACGATTCAATTGTTGCCCAAGTTCCATGGGCTTGACACCGAAGAGACGCATCTACATTTACAAGAATTCGAGATGATCTGCAACACGGTCCATGACATATGCATGGACGAGGATACCATCAAGATGATTGCTTTGCTGTTCTCCCTGGTCGATAGAGAAGCCTACTGGCTGAAGCATTTAGGGAGATACGTCACTTCGTGGGAACATCTCTGGACCGAGGTATTTGAACAAGTATCATCCACTCGACCAGACGGATGGAACTCAAGCTTTGATCAATAACTTCTCCATGCTTCCCAATGAGTAATTCCATGAGGCATGGGACCGCTTCCGAGAGCTCATTGACCGGTGTCCACACCATGACATCTCCAAGCCCAACTCAGTGTTGAGTTTCTTTTGTTGGCAGACATCGGAGCTGCAGGGGCTTGTGAATGCTTCTTGTGGGGGATCCTACTTCGCTAAGACGAAGACCAGGTCTGTGCCATATATGAGGAGATGGTCGAGAACTATACCGTCATGTCTCAGACCCGTCTCTACGCTAAGGGAAGCCCTCACCCCATGCCATGTCCTATCAAGGATAGCACGAGTCAATGCAGGTCCTTCCACCTCTTCAGCAGCCACATCACATGCAGAGTCGTCGACCGCTGATATGGGCATCATCAGCGAGAAGCTGGACTGCATTGAGATTTTCGAGAAGAAGCAGTACCAGGGCATGACACAGATCGATCAGTCGTCACAGAACTTGAGTGAACAGAAGACCCAGATCATGTGTCTCCAGGAGGCAAAAATGGCTTCTCAGCCCCATCTCAGGTCACGGGCTGACCCTAGCAGCATCAGCTCGACCCAACACCCCGTCCAGTACCGACAGGTCCACCATGTTCAGGCGGAGTCGTTCCGACAGCCGCAGCACCAGTACCTTCAACCACCACCGTCTCAGGACACTCAGATGGCGGCGTACCAACAGGGATCAGCCCATGGCAGTTCTTCCCCACCCCCCTTCGAGCATGAACTGTTGATGGAAGTCAACGGGATTTGGTACGACCGACAGTTGCCCGAGATCCGTCGAGATCATCCCCGGATTCAAGTGGTCGACCGGAGGTGCCTCATCCCAGCAGCAACCTCCAGCTCAGGGTGGACAGTACAACCAACCTCAGCAGCAACCCCAGTTCACACACCAGCCACAACAACATCATTACCAATCGGGTCCTCATCCCTACCAGTAGGGACAATCGTGGAGGCAGCACCAACAACAGCCTCAACAATACTCTCATCTTCCCCCTCATCTTTCCCAACAACAGCCTCACTTTCAGAGAGGCAACCCGTCGGTTCCCATGGGCCAGCCTATGAGAAACCATCACTCGATGATCTAGCCCGCCTTCTTTCCGATTAGCAGGCCACATTTAGGCGGGAGATGGATGAGTTTCGTCAGGAGATGAGGGAGATCATCAAGGGCAAGATCGACATACCCGCTCAGATCGAGCCAAACCCGAACAACCTAAAAAGAAAATCTGAGCAGGTACAGTTCACAGAGATTACCATTCCTAGTGATTTATTAGGTGGCATTGCTTCATATACATTTTGATGCTGACTTTGTACACTTAGGAGCGGTAGGATGCCAGCCGGCGGCGCCTCGTCTGAGCGAAGACACCACGGGGATGTAAGAAGCGTCGGATGAGGAGGATAGCGATGCTGATGCCGCTCATGATGATGATGACGGTGGTGCTGACGCCACCAAGGATGTTAATCTAGCTGACGGTACTGAGGTCGTCACATCCCCAGATGCAGAGGGTGGTTCTGATGTCACAAGAGATCCAGACGTTGTGCTAGAGTGCGGTACTGATGACGTAGTTCGTGATGCCGTAGGTGGTACTGAGATCACCCCTTCTATTCCAGTTGTATTTACTCCAGTTTTTTGTACCTCGGGACTCTATAGAAAATACCAAAAAAATTAATAAAGAAAAGGTTTCTTCATCTTCGAGTCCATATGTGATGCATGGTGATATTTGTATGGATTCCATTTCTTCTTAGCAGCAGGGTCCCATTCCTAGCCTTCTATCTGAGGAGGGCCAACCATCCCCTTCCCTCGGGCACTGCACCTAGTAAAGGGGAAGAAAACAGAAAATCCAAAAAAATCACAATAGTTAGAGTTCAGCCAGCAGATGATTGGTAGATTTCAGATTCAACTGACTCTACAGGGAGGCACTTGAGCACATCCCTCTCTTCCAGAGGAACCTGGAGACAAGACCACCATCCGTAGGAAGAAGAGGAACCATAACGCAGAGATCCTTGTGCACACTCGTGCTACTTGCTTCACCATCAAGAACCTTCTGCCATCCAAGAGGCCAAATGCATGAGCTCCCTCTATCAGATGCCATATTCATGAGCAGTGATTTGATCAGACTCTATTAGACATCGACTCTTCCATCAACCTCCTTCTGGTAGCCTTACTCGACCTATTTGAGTTTGGCCCTCTTCGACAGAGCAGGACAGTCCTTCAGTTTGCTGATAGATATGTCAAGAGGCCGAAGGGGTTGTTGGAGGATGTGGTCATCACAATTCAGGGCCTAAAATTCCCCGTGGACTTCGTTGTGTTGGACATGGAGATCATTGAGTTTGTGACCAACATGCCCATCATTCTAGGACGTCCGTTCTTGGCTACAACCAAGGTAGTGTTTGACCATGATAGTGGGAAGGTGTACTTTCACGTCGAGGGCGAGAGTATATAAATAAAGATGATCGATGAGACTAGAGCACGAGATTCAACTCGCTCAGAGCCGTAGAGTGATTCAGAGCAGATGACAGAGGCAGAGCGAGACGTCCATCAGGAGTGCGACTTTGTGATCACTGATGATGAAGCCGCTTGGTCCCATCCCATTTCACGAGCCCTCCTTACGCCTTCAGATACTGCAGATTCACAGATCCCAGCAGAGGAGAGCTTGGAGAGCACACTCTTGGCAGAGGATACATTCGAGGTTGGAGACCGTGTTCAGGACAGTGAGGCAGAGTATATTTCTTGTGATTCAGATTCAGATCCCTCGGAGGCAGATATAGATTGGGTAGAATTTGATGAGTTGTTCCCTTTTCTGATTCCAACAGAGCCAACAACTACGGTGGAAACTGAGCCGACACAGGTTACAGATATACAGTAGGGCAGTCTACATCGGTTTTTCATGATCAGCAAGAGTTCTCCCACACAGATTTGGTTGCATTCACTCAAACATTTTAGAAGCCAGATTTGCCAGCTCCCAGTTGTCCAGAACCGAAGCCTTTATCGCAGTCGTTGAAGTACAGGTTCCTTGCAGGCGAGCATGAGATGTACCCAGCCATTATCTCAGCAGATTTGACTGGAGAGCAAGAATCTCATTTGATGGAGGTTATTGAAAAGAACCACAAGGCAATAGGATGGAGTGTAGTTGATCTCAAGGGGATAAGTCCGGCCATGTGCTCTCACCATATCTATCTCGAAGAGGACGCTAAGTCATCGCGTGAGTTCCAGCAACGGTTGAACCCGAATCTTCGAGAGGTTATCATGAAGGAAATTTCAAATGGTGGAGCGTCGATTTTATCTACCCCATATACGACTCCTAGTGGGTTAGTCCATTACATGTGGTGCCCAAGAAGACGGACATCACTACAGTCGTGAGTGAGTCTGGAGAGAAGATAGCTACCTAGGTACCCACTTCTGGGAGGGTTTGTGTGGACTACAGATGATTGAATCAGGCCACCAAGAAGGATCATTTCCCGCTGCCTTTTATTGACCAGATTATAGAGAGACTAGCTGGGAAGAGTCATTACTGCTTTCTTGATGGGTACTCTAGCTACAACCAGATGGCCATTACGCTCGAAGACTAGGACAAGACGACATTCACCTATCCGTTTGGGACTTATGCTTTCGGACGGATGCCCTTTGATCTATGTAATTCCCCAGCGACATTCCAAAGGTGCATGTTGTCCATTTTCTCGGACATGATGGGTGACTGTTTAGAGGTATTCATGGATGACTTTTCGATCTATGGCGATGAGTTTAATGCTTTTCTTGACTGCCTAGATCGTGCCCTTCAGCGCTGCATTAAGGTTCATCTTGTTTTATCCTGGGAGAAGAGTCACTTCATGGTGACTCAAGGGATGGTGCTTGGTCATATCATCTCCAACATGGGCATGGAGCTTGATCCGACCAAGGTGGATATCATCATGAAACTCAATCCACTGTCCAACCTGCGACAGTTACTATCTTTTCTGGGGCATGTCGGTTTCTGCCGAAGATTCATTCATGATTTCAGTAGGATTGCCCGACCGTTGACTGATTTGCTGATGAAAGACACCGAGTTCATTGTAGATGATATGTATCTTGCGTCATTTGAAACACTCAAGAGTATAGTTGTTGAGGCTTCTGTCCTTCAGCCACCTGATTGGTCTCTCCCATTTGCTATCATGACAGATGCCTTCGATTTTGCCGTAGGGGCCGTGCTAGGACAGAGGAGGGATGGAGTGCCATTTTCCATTCACTACGCTTGTCGTACACTGGATGCCGCATAGCGGAACTACACTGTCACTGAGAAAGAGATGCTAGCCGTAGTTTTTTACCTTGAACAAATTCAGATAATATATTATTGGATCCAAAGTAACTATCTTTACTGATCATACCACCATCAGGTACCTCATGGCTAAGAAGGATGCCAAAGCGAGACTGACTAGATGGCTCTTTCTGCTCCAGGAGTTTGATATTGAGATTAAGGATAAACCTGGAGTCAAGAATGTGGTGGCGGATCATCTCTCTCGATTAGAGAATCTTGAGGAATCTGAGCAGACTGATCCCATTTTTGAGACCTTCCTAGATGAGGCGATCCTTGCTATCGCCTCGCTCCCGTGGTATACCGACATTGTGAACTATCTTGTTGCCAAGAAAGGTTCCACAAGGTTGGTCATGCAACGACTTGAGACCTTCCTTGTGAAAGCCAAGTCTTACCACTGGGAGCATCCCATCCTTTATCATGAAGGAGGGGATAACATCTAGCGTCGGTGCATTCCTCAGGAGGAGCACCATAGTGTCCTCACATACTAGCACAGCTTGAGGTAGGAGGACATCACTTTGGGAGGAGAACGACACAGAAAGTTCTCCAATCCAGCCTATGGTGGCTTATACTCTTCAAGGATTCTGATGATTTCGTGAAGAGGTGTACTGATTGTCAGAGGATGGGCACTTGTGGACAATGTGATATGATGCCGATGCAGCCAATTCACTTCTGTGAGGTTTTTGATGCATGGGGCATCGATTTCATGGCCCCATTCCCTAAGAGTCAGGGACTCGAGTACATTCTGTTGGCTGTAGATTATGTGAGCCATTGGGTTGAGGCCATTCCTGCCCGAACCGCAGATGCTAATACTGTTTTGCAAATTTTTGAGGAAGAATATTATTTCACGATTCGGGGTGCCTAGAATATTGATATTTGACGGGGGGTCTCACTTTATCAACGACAAAGTAAAGGCCCTTGCTAACGAGTTCAACATAGACCATAGAGTTGCCACTCCATATCATCCTCAGACCAATGGTCTTGTTGAAGTATCGAATAGGGAGATCAAGATGATATTGTAGAAGGTAGTCCGCCCATACCGAAAGGATTGGTCACATTTTTTGGACTCGGTTTTGTGGACATATCATACTTCCTTCAAGACCCCTTTGGGTACATCTCCCTTACGTCTCGTTTATGGAAAGCCCTGCCATTTACCTGCTGAGATTAGGCACAATGCACTTTGGGGCTATCACTGATACATTGTTGGATCCAGAGAGTATAGGTGATCAAAGGAAGGCAGAATTGATAGCTCTGGAGGAGCTTAGAGATACAACCTTTTTGAACATCCTACATTATAAGGAGCGAGTAAAGATATGGCATGATTCTCATATTAGCCATAAGCAATTTAAGCCAGATCAGAGAGTATGGTTGTTTGATGCCAGTCTTAAATTATTTCCAGGGAAGTTGCAGAGTAAGTGGAAGGGACCATACATGGTCCGAAAGGTGCATGACAATGGGAGTATCGACATATCTGAGATGTCATCTGAGTCCACCTTTCGTGTTAACGGTCAATGACTCAAACCATATCTAGATCATGAGCCGTTGATCATTGACGTCGCGCCAATTCATTTTGCATTAGATGTGGTCTTTGACTCACATCAGTTGCATCTCATGCCTGATTATAACCGTCTTCTGCCTTGTATGGATCCATATATCAATATCATCTCATTCTTTAGTCTAACACCCCATCTGCATCTTGTGATTATTCTATACTTAGGGTGTACTTTATCCTAAGTATAGGGGAGGTGTCAGACTCTTGATTATTCTATTGATTCTTTTTACCTCTGTCTTGCTGCCTATACTTAGGGGTATTTTACCCTAGGTATAGGGGAGGTAAACCCTGTATATCCTTTTACTCGGTTTTCCCTTTATGTACAGTCTGCTATACTTAGGATTACTCAATCCTAAGTATGGGGGAAGCACCGAACCCTCTTCATTCTATTCTTTGATTCGTTGTTGTAGTATAGCATTCCTTTTCACTTCCCTATACTAAGCACGAGTTATGTCTTCTTCTTCATCGCTCTTTGTTCACTCTGAGGACATCATTCGAGCTAAGTATAGGGGATGTCGTATATATTACATATATACTTTAGCCATAACTCGTACTTTGTGTGAGTGTTAATAAATAAAATGGCTAAAATCCTTTATCTAAAATCGTAATTTTTTTTAAAAATTTGTACATAAAATTCTTTCTTGCACATATATAGTTATTTATAAAAACTATTTTTGTACAAATGTTTGCAAAAATATTTTGTTTGTAAAAAGTTTGCAACAAAACTATGTATATAGTACAATTTTTTTGTAAAATATTTGAAAAAGAAAAGTTTGCAAAAACCCCTTGTGTAAATGTTTGTAAATAGTTTGCAAAACTTCTGCATCCATGCATACATTCAAACATTTTCAAAATTTTGCACATTTTTAAAAGCTTCTGCATAAAAAGATTTTTTTGTATATACTTCTACAGTTTTTCTGAATCATAGTTGACATTTAAACTAGCTTGGAATTAAATTGAAAAATGGAGCTTGGTTAAGACCTTAATCCACCTAATTCTAAGAGGACTTATAGGACTTAGGGTTGAGACTTTTCAAGTCCATTGGCGGCTTAATTCTTTGAGTCCACTAGGCTATGATCACAAGTCATCTTGATGAGCCTAAGTAGAACATTTAACAACGCACACATGACTCTCACAATCAATGGCTTTACTTGCACCAGCACCTTACACATAGCTCTCTACGGATGAGGTGGTGAGGAGGCAGTTTCCTTTGGCTTAGGGTAGCATACAAGGGTAGTACTTCTAGGAGGAACCTCTCGTCTTATTTTAGGGAAGGAAGTGCACCTCAACTTGGTCTGGCAATGTTGAGGTCTAAAGACAGGAGTTGTGGATTGTAATAATGCTTCAAAAGAGGGATAGTCCACTGGCTCAAGAGGAAAAAGTCATTATGTATATATGTTGCACCATGTAGATATGTTGTACATATGCATATCAAAAAAAGTGTGTACAAAAGAAAGAAAAACTCCAAAAAAGTGGTGGGTCTGATAGAAAATGAAATACCCACCGGAGTGTATATAGCCAAATAAAGCAAAGCTTATGTTACCTATTCTCATCTCATGAAGCTTGCAGCAGGGAGATTAGCTACACTAGTTGTGCTCCCAGGGATACGTGGCTATACTGGTCATGGTCCATTCTCTTCTTTCCCCTCTTCTTGAGCCGGTTGAACTTGAACTTAGAAGGGAATACCCCACTTCTCGAGGAAAGAGCTGCCAGACTAGGGAATTAGAATTACCTTGCTGAGGGAGGCTGTTGCTTTGTCATTTCTGAGGTGGGGAGCTACATATCACTTACACAGTACAAGAAAAGATGCATGGTCATAGTCTTGACCGTAGATTGGTGGAACTTAGATGCTGTTGAGTCTTAAACCTAGGTCCAAATAAGGTTCCGACAAACTAATAATCCAAAGGTCTGACTGAGCTCCATACTCCAATTTAATGAAGATAAGTTTAATAATCAACCTTGATTCTCCTTCTTTTTCTTTCCTTTCTCTTTTCACTTCTTTTTCAAATAAGTGTTTGCTAAGGGACTAACAAAGATAAAGTATAGGAGGGTGATGAATCCCTGATCATCACTTTTTATTTTTTTTATTTTAGCTATTTATCTTGGCAAAGCATCCTATAAATAGATGTAAATACAATAAGTTAGCATTATGCATGCATTTGTTAATATTGCATAATTAGCATGTATTTGTGCAAAAATAAAAGAATAAAGGAAAAGAAAAGGGAAGGAGGTATTTAGAATAAATACAAAGTGACCCGAACCCCATGAGAAGGTCAAGCATTGGCCTGATCGCCAAATAAAACAAGTAGAGGGAGATGGGGCCTACTCTAGCTTGTGTATACTATTTATGTAAATAAATAATTATTTTTGACAAAATAAAAATAAAATATTCTTTTTACCTCCTTGTACATATTCCTAAAAATAAAACAAAAATCAGAAAAATAAAATAAAAATAAAATAAAATCCTCTTCCCTTGTGCAAAATACTTGTATATGTCTTACTCTCTACTTATTATATACTTGTAAATAAATAATAAAAATAAATTAAAAATTATTTTATACTCCAAAAATTGTGTTGTAAATAAATAAAATATAAAAATTGGGATATTTGTGTAAAAATAACAACATAAAAATAATTGTACAAAATACATAGGTATAATATACCTGTATATAATACACTACGTTGTATAAAGATTAATTTATTTCTCATAAAAATAATAAAAAAGCACATAAAAATAGTTTAAAAAATAACAAACAATTTTCATTTTATACACTTTTGATATAAAATCATTTATTATTTTTTTATCGAATTTGTAAGAATTCTGTACATTCGATTTTTCTGATTGGTCCACGTCACGCTGTTGACCCGGGTCAACGCCCTCTTCCAAGGCTTGACCCGACCCGATCTCGTTGCCGGACCAATTTCTTTGAATTTTCCCGGTGGGGTCACGTAGCCTCTCACTCAAATTCTTCTCCTTGGTCTCTCCTTGGATCCAGGACCCTCGCGGATCCGTAGGAAGGCGCGGATCTTCCTAGGGTTGCATACCCTTGCTCGATTCCTCCAGCCTCCTAGGAACCCTATAAAGTCTCTTCTCCGCCTCCCAGGAGCAGCAGTTCATACCTCACGCCTCCCTTCCTCCCTAGCCACCTCTATTGAGTGAGAGCTTCCCGAGGGACCCTTTGGATCGAAGCTTGGAGGAGTAGCTACGCTGCTCAACCTCGTGGCCGACGTGCGTCGCCGCGATCAGCCTCCCGACCTTCCATAGCGTGGTCGAGGCCATTACCTCGCCGACCGCCTTAGCCTGAAGCTCTAGATCTTTCTTAGGACCTCAGGTACCTGCTATTTCCTTCGCATTTTCGGATTTGCTTCAATCATTCCATCTTCCGCCGCCGCGTGTTTATCTCCTCCGACCAGCTGGTCGGAGCCCCGTCTCCCACATCCATCTGCTCCGATTGAACCCCTGACGCCCGCTCCACCTCGCACCGCAACCTGATCCCCCTTAGAATCGTCCCTTAGGTCGAGATTAAGGATCTGATCTCCTCTATCACCTCCGCCAGAGATCGAGCTTTGCCACACGTCGCTTCTTTGCATTCCAGTCTGAATAACCCTTGACCGGAGCTCCGTTCTGAGTCAAGCCTTCCTTTGTAGGTGTTAGCGTGTGCTGGGATCCTCTGTTTCATCCATCGGAGGGTTCGTCGGAGTAGCTCCAGGCTATCTTCTCCGTCACGTGCATCCGGCCGTTGGCTCCTCCATCGGACCCATTCAGTCAACGCGGAGGACTTCCACGATCATTCCCGAGCCTCTCGATCGACCATCGGAGTTGAGGATCACCTCCTAGGCTCTGGTGAAACTTGCCTTAGCCCTGTTTGTCCAGACCCTCTCAGCACCGTCAGATTGGTCGTCCTCCTCCAGATCGACTCCATGCCACCGACAACAGTAGCTTTTCGGGCTGTTAGATCGTAGCTCTGACGCATCTGCACCCCACGTCCTCGACAGTTTCTGAGGCGTCATATCTGACACCTGCCACATCAGAGCCGCACGTCCACGCGCAGCCAGCACCACCACGTGTCCCTCCTGTGCACCGCATACGCCTGCAAGGGTGATGAATCTGTGATTCATCACTCTAAAAGTTGAAAATAGAGTCTTGTTCCTGAGTAAATAGATGCATATTTCACTTTTTCTTGCACAATTAGCATTCATACATGCATTCGTAAAATATGCATTTTAGCATTCACATTTTGCATTAAATAAGAAGCCAAGATCACTTGTAAAATATCCACCTATTAAAATAACACCTTCCTTATAATTCATACACCTTTAGTTAATAATGTGAGGAAGAAAGTCAGAGATCTCTTTTGTAAAAAAATCCAATAAAGCACTAGAACCCCTGGACCACAAAATGCTCATAACTCCCTCGTACAACCTCCAAAATAGGTCTACTCACTTTCAGATTAATACACATTAAAAGACCTTTAAAACGAGACTAATTTCATCCAATTTGGAGCTCATAGGAAGAAGTTGGGTTTTTGGGCCTCTACGTATACTATATAGGTGTATATTTGTATCCCTGTATTTTTGTATCATATTTGACCTCATCTCCGTCTTTGGTCAACATGAAACTTGTAGATCTCATCAAGATCTACAACTTTCATGTTTTGAGTTTTTCCTAATTCGGCCTCCTTCTCTTTCTAAACTCATTTCTCTTCTCAGCCAATCACAGCTGGCCACGTGGCGCCCTCTGGTTGCGCCAAGCGGCCCGCTCCCCTTGCCCTAGCCGCCCGTGCCCACAGCCGTTGGATCTTCATCCCGATCCAACGGCTGCGCCATCTCCACATGCGCCTTTATTCCCCACCGTCAGATCACTTCCCAGCCTTTCATCATAGCCGCTCGTTCGCGCCTCTCCCACAGTTTGCCACGTGGCGCATCTTGCGCCTTCCAATCTCGCCCTCATCTCTTGATCCCTGCCATTCTTTAGCGCAAGATCCTTAGCCATCCGATCAAACCCATGGGCCCATCTCCACCGTTCGCCAGCGCCACTCCCATAACGCGACGCGTGGCGCATTCAGCGCCCTTGATCGCCTCGCCTCGGATCTAATCACACCCGCTCGTCAGCGCCCTTTCCTCCCCACGCCACGTAATAGCATCCTGATGCTCAGATCGCCTCGCCTCAGATCAGATCCAAGCCACTCCATGGTGCTTCGATCTAGGCCGTTGGATCACAAGATCCAACGGCCAGGACTTCGTCTCCTACCTCCAAACGTCCTCTCTCCCATGATCTCAGCCTTGCGCCACACTGTGCCCCTTTCTATTTTCGCCTCCACTCCTGCCACCCTCTCCGACCACCAACACCTCCACGATCATCCCCACTCTTCCCTCATCCTCGCCAACTCCCTCTATTCCCACGACGTCCACCAGAGACGCTCCACAACGACCATGAACCTCACCTCGTCACCAGCTCACCCATCAACTTCGCCCTATAAATCCTCGCCCTCCGGCCACTGTCACGGGCATCCGCTACTCCAGAGAGGTTCCTTGAGCTCAGAGCATCCTTTTGGTGACAACAATCGAGTGTGTCTTCGAGCGACGACAAGCGTCTTCTCCGGCGAGATCCATGGCCGCCACCGCCGTGCTGCAGCCTCCATCCGCGAGCTGCGTGAGCTCGGGACTCTACCAATCCCTCGAGCGACGACCTGGAGCTCAAATCTGAGCTCCAATCCCCAGGTAGCCCCCTCCATTTCCCTTTGATCTTCTTCTTAATTTTTTCTTTGATTTTCTCCTAATTTATTTGCCTTCCACCATCATCTTCTCGCTACACCACCATCTCTCCAAGGTCCGCGAAGGAGCTCCGATCTTCGCGCACCCTTCCGTAACCTCAAACACTATCACGAACCTTTCATCGACTCCATCTCTGCCACCTGGGCGGAGCACCATCGCCGGACACCCCTCACTCCGATTAGGCCTCACCGTTCACTCAGCACAACTCCACATACACACCACGTGCTTCGGCTATAGATCTAACCCCTGCAGGTGATATCTTCTTGATCGGCCGGAACCTCATCGGAGCTCCCTTCGAGCTTCACCGCCACCATGCTCAGGCGCTCCTCCTCCGCTCCTGAAGCCACCAGAGGCTTCGCCACTTCGCCCCACATCTTGCGAGCTACTTCAGAGTCTCCCGCGACCTTCAGAGTCAGGGCGGAGCAAGCCCCGCTTCGTCGGAGCCCCGCCTACTCCTCCGCAGGAGGTGGAGGGCCGTTGGGGAAGACGTCCAGCCACCGTTCGATCATCTTGATCGAACGGTCCCTAGCCAGCCACGTCACCACTTCATCATGCTCCAGGTGCCGTTGGATCGATCTAGATCCAACAGTCACTAATCGCCCACGTCGCTATCAGCAGGAGCGATCCACAATCGTTGGATCGATCAAGGATCTAACGGACGCAGACACGCCACACGCCAGCCAACGACATCTGTTGGATCGATCTTGATCCAACGGTCCAGAGCACGCCACGTCGCCTGATCCGAGCCTCTTCCCCGACCTCTAGGCTCGGACCACCCGAAGCTTCTCCGAGCCTCCAACCGATCCTCCAGGGCACCCGAGCCTCGTCCCGAGCCACCGAAGTCATCCGAGCCTAGGGTACCCTGCGTGAGGAGCACGTGCGGTCTGGGCAAATTGCACAGAGGCCCCGGGAAGTTTCTAGAATTGCAATTCAGTCCCTGTGAAGCGCCTTCACGTGAGGAGCACGCGTGTCAGTGGAGAATTTGCATTCCACCCCCCTGCATTCTAGGTAATTGCATAAAGGTCCTTGTCAGCATACATATTTTTATGTAATTTTTATTTTCTGTATTGCAGTTATACCCCTGTCTTTGCATGCATATTTATGTGTCCATATTTCTTCATTTTTAAATTCCAAAAATTGCATGTTGTAGTGTAACTTGTCCTTTATCTTATGTGACACTTGGCATAATTTTGTGATATCATTGGAATTTTTAATTAATTAATTGGTCCATTTCTGTGATATTTTGCCCAATTTCACCTCTTAATTAATTGTAATTTCTCTGTAACTCCAAAAATTCCCAAAAAATCACATTATCTCTAGGATAATTAACTTCAATTTGCTAAAAATTTCATTTCATTTGCACGCATTTCGAGGCCTAAATAAATTAATTGGTGATTTCCTTAGTTTATTTTTAATAGGTTCATTTCACATTAAAATTAAGGTCTGATAATTTTCCTGGATTCTTCATCATTAGATCTATCTAGGATAATTTTTATTCCCAAAAATTTTGTGATTTGATATTTATTAAAATTAAATTAGTCAAAATCACCCTGCATTCATTTTTAATTCACAGTAAATTCATTTAGTGTCAGAAAATTCCAAAAAAATTAGGGTAGCTTAATTTCATCATATTTCATCATCTGGCCAATTTTCATTATTTTTGGACTTCATTTGAATACTTAACCGATTTAAGTTCTAAATTGGCCTGATTTTTGCATGTGTCTCTCATAGAAAATAGAAAAAGACCAAAAAATATTCCCTCTGAAAATCGAACACTGGATCTTTGCTAAAAATTCACCTAAGGAGACAGATACCTCCCTGAGTTCGACCTTGAACTTCACCAAGT
Source organism: Ottelia alismoides (assembly GCA_037367405.1). Lineage (NCBI taxonomy): Eukaryota > Viridiplantae > Streptophyta > Magnoliopsida > Alismatales > Hydrocharitaceae > Ottelia > Ottelia alismoides. The sequence goes on from JAZKJV010011541.1 coordinate 87,962, forward strand.
AAAAAAAAATGCCACTCGAAATTAACTTGATTAAATTAAAAGTGGTTTTTGATTCGCCCTCGTTATCCGACTACAACGGACGATATCAATTAATTTGGACATTAATTTGCCTGAATTAACAAGGGTAGCGGGAGGCGATATCAAAATGACATCGTTGTCGGGGAGGCACGACTTAGGTTAATTTGCAGTGATTTTTAAGTGTTTGATTTTCTATCCCCGGGTAGTCTGACCCCCGGTTTTCTTGTGAATATTTTCTCTCTTTTAATTCTTTGCATTTTTTCTATGTCACTCTCTGACCTCAATTTGTTTCTGTGCGAGGAACGAGAGGAGTCAAAGACGCTTCGAAGATTCGGCATTGTAATTTATTGAGTGAATAGAGAGGATTTGTACTTTTATTTTATTTCTTTCTTTTTTCGCATCATTTCCAGCGGTTCCTGTTTGGGTTCTCGCGTGTGTAAATATAGTGAAACTGTCCTAGTGTGCTGTATGGTTGAATGGTAATTTAGGCTTGCACTAGCAGCTCCTCGAGCCAATCTAGGAATTGCTTGTGCTCGTAAATTTTTAGGACCACACAACCACTTAAAAGACACACTTAGACCGCAGGACTTAGCCAAATCAACCTGTTCTTCACTCGCTAATAGAACTGCTTGTCTAGGAGCGGATTTTGTCGCGTGCATTTGCATATAGTGCAAAAAAGTTTTCAATTCTGTTTTGCATCCTGCATAAAAAGTGAAGGGATCACTGTAAGTCTCCTTAACTCAGCATACACATCATTATTTTTTTTTCGTGCATCGGCTTTTCTCGATTTTCCCCTCTATTTTTCACCTTTAATTTAAACGGAAATTGGGACTGGACGATAGGCGTGCTGTGTGGTTGACTAACAAAGTGATAACTTAACTTAAAACCGGGACTGCTTAACATTATTGACCAAAAAAATAATAATAAAATTGGAAAATTTGTTTGCGGGAGATTAATCCCCGACCTTGTTTTCAGGCTGAGTGAGGGTACTTGAGTGTGTGTGAACACCTTAAGGCAGAGCCCAAATCCCTGCCTTCCATATCACATTCCGACTAATCCTAGCAAATATTACAAGTCGAATTTTTAAGGTTCACTGACTAGTACCATGTAGCCTCCGCCTGTCTCAGGTAGATAGGGGCGAAATTGCGGTACTTTACGACAAGTTGCCAGTAACCCCCTGGGGTGAAGTTCCAGCCTTGTCAGCCTTCGCCTGCTTGTAGGAAGATAGGGGTGTGGTCTTTGAATCCATCGACTTGGGATATGAGCGAAGAAAGGAAGGACCGACGGTATCTTAGGCGACAGGTTAAACAGGGAAGACGCATCCGGCTCTGAGCCGACTTCCCTTTAGGCCGCGTAATCCTTGCTATCTTGCTTGAAAAATCACACTTAAAATTTACAAGATTAATTGGACTTGATATCGTGTCCTTCATTATGTTGAGTGTGAACCCAGGGTCTTGGATTGATTTGTTTGCTTCAGGTAGGAGTGAAATCCTATCTTCTTCTCGCCAAATCAAGATGAGTGACTGGGGGGATATCGACTCTTTATTCACCAATCTCTCTATGAGCCCCCCCACGAAACTCCTCTTCATCGGCCCAAGCGCACCTTGGACCACCCAGGACTCATGACCCTCTTGAGTTCTAGTTCCCTCACACCCAGGGTGGTTACTCTCAAACCAACCCTTTCCTCTCTTCTGAGCTTACTGAGGAAGACCATCACCTCGGTAAGAATCCCTTCCTTGATTTGTCCTCTGACACTGACATTGTTTCATACCCAGGACTAGAGGACAAAATGCCGCCTAAGCAGCCACCACCGGATGAGGATCAATTGCGACAAATTCTTAATCGCCTTGCCGAAGCCGAACAAAGAAATGCAGATCTCACGGCTAGAATGGGACAAATCATTGTAGCAGGAGGAATCGACCGATCAATGGTTGATGCCTACAACCCAGCGGAGAATGAGATACAAAATTGGTTGGCACCAGCGGATCCCGCCGAAGCATTTGAGCTCAAGCCCCACTTCCTTAGCCTGCTACCGAAGTTCAACGGAAATGCCCATGAAGAATAGTATACCTTCCTCCGAGACTTCGAGCTGGTTTTCAACAATCTTAACCATCCTAATGTTGGCCAAGATTACATTAGACTGAAGGCCACCCCATTTGCCTTAGGAGATAAGGCAACACATTGGCTGAAAAACCTAGGGGTGATATGTACAACCTGGATGTAGTTCAAGGACCTATTTCTGAAGAAGTTCTACCCTCTCAGTAGGACTACCAAATGAGAATGAAGATCACCAGTTTCTCCCAAGGACCCAGTGAACCCTTCCATGATGCCTGGGATAGGTTTAATGACTTAGTTCAGAAATGTCCCTGCTACGACATTTCTAAGGCGATCTTAGTCCAGACCTTGTTCTGTGGTTTAACCCCGGAGAGGCAGGGGTTAGTCAGTGCCGCCTGTGGAGGAAGCTATCTGAACAAGAACGGGCACGTCGTATGGAAGATCCTAGAGCAGATGGCGGAAACCGGCAGGTCGCAGGCCACCAGGGCCTATCAGTTGTCTCCATCGATCCTATCCAACGAGACAACCCGAAGGACTGTAGCGGATCTGACCGAGGACCTCATCCCCAGCATGGGGATGATTGCTGATAAGTTAAACATGGTCGAGCAGATCCACAAGAGGGTCACTGACCTTGAGTCTCTCTCACGTCTACCGAAGCAAGTGGAGTAACTTACTGAGAAGGTAGCTAAGATGAAGCTACCTGCCCCTTCTGCACCACCTGCACCTGTACATCGAGTCCATCTTGTACAGGAACATGCACCAAGGCCTCAGAGTGGCTGGGTGGAGGATCAGACTTACACCCAGCAGGACCAGCATGCACCCCCACAAGTGGAGACCGGATACGAGGAGTCTCCGCAGGTGTTCGAGATCAACGTGCTGTGGTACAGCCGTGACCCCGTCAGCAGACAATCGGGGATGGGGAATGGTCAGCCTCACCGACCTACCCCAGCTTACCAAGGAACCAGCTCCGTCCCCGCACCACGCTTTGTTTAGTCTAGGTCCGAATAAGGGTACCAGCCTCAGCAGCACCAGCAGCAACAACGCACATATCAGCAGGGCCCAGCACCGTCCTACCAGTAGCAGCAGTATCGACATGGCCAGCAGGGCCAGTACAGAACCTCGTCCGCAAATCAGCATCAAGCCCAACCCACAGAATTGGAGTCCCTCACCTTGGTGATCCAGACCCTGTCTGATAGGGTCCAACAAATGCATAACGACTATCTGGATATGAGAACCAATCTGAATCGTGTCTCTCGTACCCAGGATCAACAGATGGTGCCAAAGACCCCAATTCCCACACAAGTTCAGGCCAACCCGAACAACATAATCCATGGCCAGAACCGACCTCGTGATCATGTATACTATTCAGATAATTATTTATCTGAACATGAGATCCTTTTGTATGATAATGTGAATCATATGTCCCTCAGGAGTGGAAGGACCGTGACCATACCTGATCGGGCACGGGCACCGAAGGAAGGAGCCGCCAAGTCTCTACCTGAGGAGAACTTGGAGGAAGAAGAGGAGCAGCACCACCATCACCACCGGCAGAAGAAGAGGACGTCTGAGTCCTCGAAGAAACAACCCCACATCAGAATAGAGTCCGACGGAACCGATGAAGAGCCCGCACCTCCATCTGAGGAGGACCGTCAAGAAGTCGCGGAAGAAGCATCACCGGTTTTACCTCAGCAATTTTCTTTCAGTCAGATTCAGAGTCCTAGTCTGTCCAAGAGTCAGAGTCATGTACAGAACTCAGTTCCAGATCTTAATGAAAACATTTCAGTTTCAGAATGTGAGTTGGAGTCAATAATCCCTTTCCCCCGGGCTCTCAAGGATGGAAAGAAGAAAACCAAAAAAATCCAAAAAGATGACCCTGAGATGGCAGAGTTCTGCAACAAACACATCAAGGTCACAATTCCTTTTGACAAGTACATGGAAATGACCCCTGCATTTCAAAAATACCTTAATGTGAGATGCACACCTACTGGGATTAGCAGGAAGACCAAAAGCCGTGTTGAGAAACACGTTCTATCAGTAGCCACGACTTGTGCAATAAAGAACTTGTTTCCTAGGAAATGAAGAGACATGGGTGCACACTATGTAGTGAGTCATGTTGATGACATCGCGTTTGCACGCACTCTCCTGGACAGTGGTTCCTCAATCAACTTAATGCCTACAACCCTCTATGAGCGGCTTAATCTCGGACCTCTTAGGAAATCTAGAGCCCTCCTGCAATTTGCTGATAAATCAACTAAGAGGTCCCAAGGAGAATTGAGGAATGTTGTGATCAAAGTCGAGGGGCAGGAATACATGGTGGACTTCACTGTCCTAGATATGGAAACCCCTCGTAATTGGAGAGACTCCCAGATCATCTTAGGTAGGCCCTTCCTTAGAATAGCGGGGGCCTTATTTGATTATAAGATTGGGAAGATCCAGTTCCAAACTCTAGGCGGAGATGAGGAACTTGAGATGAAGCAGACAAGATGGCAGAAACCAGATTCCGAATCCAGCATCGAGTACTCTTCAACCGAAGCAGACTGCGATCATGTAGACACAGTTGGGCCATGGAGACAGAACCCAGCTAGCACTGATGAGTCCATCCCCTTCGGAGATGATCCAGTGCATGAGTCAGTTTGCGAGGTCCTCAGAAACGAGTACAGCTCAGAACTTGCGTCACCCTACATCTTCAATGACTTAGAGGCCCAGTTGGGCCTGTCAGTCCTTACCTCTTTAGGAAAATTGAAAGATGAGGATGACGAGTCGGACGAGGCTTTTCCCGATTGCATGGAAACCTTTGACGATCCGACTCCATAGCCGAACAACTTGGTGGCAGCAATAACAGAGAAAGATCCAACCACTTCCAACACCGAGCCAGATTTGATTGAGCCAGATTTCCTAGACGATCACACTATACCTGAGCTCAAACCTTTACCCACAACACTGAAATACGTCTTCCTTGCGGGTCAGGAAAAGAAATTTCCGGTCATAATCAGTTCACGATTGACCGAGGAGCAGGAATCTCGCTTGCTAGAGATCCTGGAGAAAAACCGCAAGGCAATAGGCTGGAGCATTTCCAATCTCCACGGGATAAATCCAGCTCTGTGTTCGCACCATATCTACTTAGAGAATGAAGCCAAACCCTCTCGTGAATTCCAATGTCATTTGAATCCAAATTTACAAGAGGTTGTGAAGAAGGAGATAGAGAAATGGTGCAACGCGGGTTTCATTTATCCCATCTCCGACTCTAAATGGGTGGCCCCAATCCATTTTGTCCCGAAAAAGTCGGGAATTCAGACGACCACCAACGAAGATGGAGAGGAGATCGTGACACGAGTGCCCACGTCGTGGCACGTCTGTGTGGATTATAGACGCCTGAATGCCGCGACGAAGAAGGATCATTTCCCCCTTTCGTTCATTGATCAGATCCTAGAGACTAGCGGGGAAAGAGTTCTTATGCTTCTTAGATGGGTTCTCGGGCTACAATCAAGTAGCCATAGCTCCGGAGGACCAGGAAAAGACCACGTTCACATGCCCCTTTGGTACCTATGCTTTCAGGCGCAAGCCCTTTGGGTTATGCAACGCTCCAGGTACTTTCCAAAGGTGCATGATTGCTGTATTCGCCGAAATGGTCGGCGAATTCCTGGAAGTCTTCATGGATGACTTCTCGGTCCACGACGATTCCTTCGATTCCTGTCTTAGGAATCTGGACCGAGTCCTCAGACGATGTTGTGAGGTCAATCTGGTGCTCTCCTGGGAGAAAAGTCACTTCATGGTGACAGAGGGCATTGTGTTGGGGCACGTCATCTCCAAGAGAGGAATGGAGGTTGACCCTGCCAAGGTGGATGTGATCAGACGACTCCAGCCAGCAACCAACGTCAAACAGTTGCGGTCGTTCCTCGGGCATGTCGGATTTTATCGGAGATTCATTAAGGATTTTTCTAAGATTGCCCGACCGCTAACTGAGCTTCTAGGCAAAGACATGGAGTTTATTGTTGATCACAAATGTCTTGAGGCCTTTAAGCTATTACAAGGAATGATCATGGACGCACCTATCCTACAAGCCCCAGATTGGTCTCTACCTTTTGAGATCATGACGGATGCCTCAGATTTTGCTGTTGGGGCTGTGTTAGGACAGAGAAGGGATGGTGTCCCGTTCGCAATTCACTACGCAAGCAAAGTGCTTGACACCGCTCAGTGTAACTATACAGTTACGGAAAAGGAAATGCTTGCGGTAGTGTTTGCCTTGGACAAGTTCAGATCTCACTTAATTGGATCCAAGGTAATTGTGTTCACTGACCACACGACACTGCGATACTTGATGGAGAAGAAGGACGCGAAAGCGCGTCTTCTTTGGTGGATTTTACTTATCTAGGAGTTTGATTTGGACATCCGTGATAAACCTGGAAAGAAGAACTTAGTAGCCGATCATCTCTCTCGTCTCAAAGATCTTAATACTTCCGAGGATTCTCCTATTCGAGACTCCTTCCCTGACGAGTCGATTTTTGTTGTCGACTCACTCTCATGGTACGCCAATATCGTGAACTACCTTGTCTCCAAGAAGGTTCCCGAAGATTAGCCCAAGAGCCACATCGACCGACTGAAGTCGGATGCTAGACACTACCATTGGGAGGATCCGATCCTTTTCTTCGAAGGACCAGATTGTGTCTGGAGACGGTGTATTCCTCAGGAGGAATACCAGAGTGTCCTTTCATTATGCCACAGCTTGGAGGCAGGAGGACACCACTCCGAGAAGAGGACCACATGGAAGGTACTTCAGTGTGGCTTTTACTGGCCGACTCTGTTTCGCGATGCCATCGCCTTCGCGAAGTCGTGCCCGGTATGTCAGAGAATGGGAGGAACCGTCGGTTCCAAGGATGAGATGCCTATGCAACCTGTCATCATTTGTGATGTCTTTGACGCCTGGGGCATCAATTTCATGGGCCCATTCCCTGTTAGCCACGGATTCGAGTACATCCTTCTTGCGGTAGATTATCTATCCAGATGGGTGGAGGCTATCCCGACCCGAGCCGCTGACAATAGGACTGTCTGTAAATTCATTAGAGAACACATCATCTCTAGGTTAGGGATCCCCAAAATGATGATATCATACGGGGGTAGCCACTTTGTAAATCGGGAGGTGAAGAAACTCCTGAAGGACTACGGCATGGAACACCGTGTCGCAAGTCCTTACCACCCACAGACTAAAGGTATGGCTGAGATGTCGAATCGGGAGGTGAAGACTATATTGCAAAAGCTTGTCCGCCCGGACAGGAAGGACTGGTCTCAGATCTTTGATCAAGTCCTCTAGGCGTATAGGGCAACTTACAAGACACCGTTAGGAACCTCCCCATTCCGAATGGTATTCGGAAAGGCGTGCCATTTGCCCGCAGAGTTAGTGCATAAATCAGAATGGGCAATCAAGAAGGTCAACTGGAACACACACCTTGGGCAGAAGCAGAGAGAAATGGATCTGAATGAGCTTGTGGAAATCAGAAACCGTGCATATGACAACAGTTTGGTGTACAAGGACAAGGTGAAGCGTTGGCATGATAGATATATCAGACGAAAAACCTTTGTTTCTGGACAGAAGGTATGGTTGTTTAATGCAAGGCTGAAGATCTTCCAAGGCAAGTTGAAGTCCAAGTGGACATGCCCATTTGTCGTCCGTACGGTGCATGATAGTGGATGTGTCGAGATCTCAGATCTCGCAGATGACGCACCGACATTCCTAGTGAATGGACAACTGTTGAAGCACTTCGTCGAATCCAATGAGCAGTTAGTCCATGTTGAGGAGATTGTATTCATGCACGAGACAGATTCAGCAGATACACCTCGAGCCGCGTATGTGACCTTGCAGCAGTGAGCTCTAGCCATCCGCAACATCTTGAAAGATTCAGACCGACTCACTTGTATATATCATCATTTCTGTACATTCTGTCCTTTCTCCCCCGCGACTCTAGTAAACCATCCCCGCCTCATTAAAACACTATCTTGGACTATACTTAGGATGACCAGATCCTAAGTATGGGGGGATGAGTCACCTGAGTCGGTTCTCTGTACATTCTCCAGATCACATTGGTCCTCATACTCACTTCCATCCTATACTTAGGTTGACCTGAGCCTAAGTATAGGGGGGACCGATGCCCGCATTGTATATTCATCCACTTCTCTTCTTGACCTCGTCCGCCCCACTTTTTGACTTTCTTCTACACTTAGGCTGCCAGGGCCTAAGTATAGAGGGGCCGGTCGATTTCTATACATTTTTCATTCTCTTTAGCTCTCATACGCTTAGCACGAGCTACGTCTTTTTCCTCGCTTTTCATGCTCTGAGGACATAGCACACGCTAAGTATAGGGGGGCGTGTATATATTACATATATACTTTAATCATAGCTCGTACTTTCGTGTATTTTCACGTACTTTTGTATATATTTTTGCAATAATCATGGGTGGGTAAAAATTGAAAAAAATGTGTATACTTGTTTATTTTATCACACTTGTAAATTTTGTATAATACTTATACAACTCTTGTAAATTGTTGTAAAATAGGAGGTATACCAAAAAAAAGAATGAAAATGAAAATAAAAAAATAGGCTTCTTATTTACTCTTGCATATCATCTCTGCATCTGAAAAGAAAAGAAAAAGAGTCTTGCATTTACATTCATCTACATAGCATGTCATCTGCATCTCATCTGCATATCCTGCATATGCAAGGTGAAAAGATAATGGGTTCTGAACCAAGTTATGAGTAGATATTGAGGATGGACTTGATTTGACCTTAATCCATCTAATTTCAGAGGAACCTTATAGGAACTGGAGTTAATATTTCTCAGGTCAAGTGACTTAATTCTTTGAGTCCGCAAGTCTATGTTCACATGTCATCTTAATCAGTCTAAGTAGAATATCTCGTGCATACGCATGATTCTTTTAGATAATGACCTAACTTGGACAAGCACAATGCACGTAGCTCTTCATTGATGAGATGGTGAGGAGGTAGAATCCTTTAGCTTGGATTAGCACACGGGTGGAAACATCTGTCCTCCTCTAGGGAGGGTAGTGCATCTCAACCTAGTCTGGTGGTGTTGACAGCTAAGGACGGGATGCTGTGGGTTGTAATAATGCTTCAAAAGAGGGATAGTCTACTGGCTCAAGAGGAAAAACTCCCGATGTACATGCTGCACCTTGTATATAGTTCAAAAAAAATTGCAAAAACTCCAAAAAATCAGACAGGTCCAAGTGAAAATGAAATACCTGTCGGAGTCTGTATATTAGCAAAGAAATGCAGCTGGATGACTTGGCTACACTGGTCATGCATCACGGGATAGGTAGCTACACTGGCTACTGTCCATTCTTTTCTCTACCCCCTCCTCTTGAGTTGGTCGCACTTGAACTTAGAAGGGAATACCCCGCTCCTCGAGGAAAGAGTTACTGGACCGGATTATTGAGTTACCTTGTTAGAGGAGGCTGGTTCTGAGCCATTTCTGATATGGAGAGCTACATTTCACTTACACAGTACAAGTAAGAATCATAGTCATCAGAAATTTGTGTTTGAGGATTTGTTCTGACCTGACTATTGAGGAGTCTTGAATAGAAGACTTGTGGAACTTGAAGTCTGTTAGGTCTTAAGTTCAGGTCCCAATAAGGTTCCGCCACACAATTAATCCAAAGGTCGAGTCAAGCTCCATTTTCAACTTTTGTTCATGACCTTGGTATGGAACCCAAAATCATTTCACTCTTGCATTTCATTTAGTTGCTCGGGGACAAGCAAGGTTTAAGTATAGGGGGTTGATGGATCTGTGATTCATCACTCTAAAAGTTGAAAATAGAGTCTTGTTCCCTAGTAAATAGATGCATATTTCCCTTTTTCTTGCACAATTAGTATTCATACATGCATTCATAAAATATGCATTTTAGCATTCACATTTTGCATTAAATAAGAAGCCAAGATCACTTGTAAAATATCCACCTATTAAAATAACACCTTCCTTATAATTCATACACCTTTAGTTAATAATGTGAGGAAGAAAGTCAGAGATCTCTTTTGTAAAAAAATCCAATAAAGCCCTAGAACCCTTGGACCACAAAATGCCCATAACTCCCTCATACAACCTCCAAAATAGGTCTACTCACTTTCAGATTAATACACATTAAAAGACCTTTAAAACGAGACTAATTTCATCCAATTTGGAGCTCGTAGGAAGAAGTTGGGTTTTTGGGCCTCTATGTATACTATATAGGTGTATATTTGTATCCCTGTATTTTTGTATCATATTTGACCTCATCTCCATCTTTGGTCAGCATGAAACTTGTAGATCTCATCAAGATCTACAACTTTCATGTTTTGAAATTTTCCAAATTCAACCTCCTTCTCTTTCTAAACTCATTTCTTCTCAGCCAATCACAGCTGGCCACGTGGCGCCCTCTGGTTGCGCCAAGCGGCCCGCTCCCCTTGCCCTAGCCGCCCGCGCCCACAGCCGTTGGATCTTCATCCCGATCCAACGGCTGCGCCATCTCCACGTGCGCCTTTATTCCTTACCGTTAGATCACTTCCCAGCCTTTCATCATAGCCACTCGTTCGCGCCTCTCCCATAGTTTGCCACGTGGCGCATCTTGCGCCTTCCAATCTCGCCCTCATCTCTTGATCCATGCCGTTCTTTAGCACCAGATCCTTAGCCATCCGATCAAACCCTAGGGCCCATCTCCACTGTTTGCCAGCACCGCTCCCATAATGCGACGCGTGGCACATTCAGCGCCCTTGATCGCCTCGCCTCGGATCTAATCACACCCGCTCGTTAGCGCCCTTTCCTCCTCATGCCACGTGGTAGCATCCTGACGCTCAGATCGCCTCGCCTCAGATCAGATCCAAGCCACTGCATGGCGCTTCGATCTAGGCCGTTGGATCACAAGATCCAATGGCCAGGACTTCGTCTCCTACCTCCAGACGACCTCTCTCCCACGATCTCAGCCTTGCGCCACACTCTGACCCTTTCTATTTTCGCCTCCACTCATGCCACCCTCTCCGACCACCAACGCCTCCACGATCATCCCCACTCTTCCCTCATCCTCGCCAACTCCCTCTATTCCCACAACATCCACCAGAGACGCTCCACGACGACCATGAACCTCACCTCGTCACCAGCTCACCCATCAACTTCGCCCTATAAATCCTCGTCCTCCGGCCACTGTCACGGGCATCCGCCACCCCAGAGATGTTCCTTGAGCTCAGAGCATCCTTTTGGTGACAGCAATCAAGTGTGTCTTCAAGCGACGACATGCGTCTTCTCCGGCGAGATCCACGGCCGCCACCGCCGTGCTGCAGCCTCCATCCGCGAGCTGCGTGAGCTCGGGACTCTACCGATCCCTCGAGCGATGACCTGGAGCTCAAATCTGAGATCCAATCCCCAGGTAGCCCCCTCCATTTCCCTTTGATCTTCTTCTTAATTTTTCCTTTGATTTATCCTAATTTATTCGCCTTCCACCGTCATCTTCTCGCTACACCATCATCTCTCCGAGCTCCGCGACGGAGATCCGATCTTCGCGCGCCCTTCCGTAGCCTCAAACGCTGTCACCAACCTTTCATCGACTCCAGCTCTGCCACCTGGGCGGAGCACCATCGCCGGACACCCCTCACTCCGATTAGGCCTCACCGTTCACTCAGCACAACTCCATATACACACCACGTGCTTCGGCTATAGATCTAACCCCTGCAGGTGATATCTTCTTGATCGGCCGGAACCTCATCGAAGCTCCCTTCGAGCTTCACCGCCACCGTGCTCAGGCGCTCCTCCTCCGCTCCTGAAGCCACCGGAGGCTTCTCCACTTCGCCCCGCGTCTTCCGAGCTACTTCAGAGTCTCCCGCGATCTTCACCGACGCCTGGAGGTCAAGGCGGAGCAAGCCCCGCTTCGTCGGAGCCCTGCTTACTCCTCCACAGGAGGCGGAGGGCCGTTGGGGAAGACGTCCAGCCACCGTTCGATCATCTTGATCGAACGGTCCCTAGCCAGACATGTCACCACTTCATCACGCTCCAGGTACCGTTGGATCGATCTAGATCCAACAGTCACTAATCGCCCACGTCGCTATCAACAGGAGCGATCCATAGCTGTTGGATCGATCAAGGGTAACGGACGCAGACACGCCACGCGCCAGCCAACGACAGCCGTTGGATCGATCTTGATCCAACGGTTCAGAGCACGCCACGTCGCCTGATCTGAGCCTCTTCCCCGACCTCTAGGCTCGGACCACCCGAAGCTTCTCTGTGCCTCCAGCCGAACCTCCAGGGCACCCGAGCCTCGTCCCGAGCCACCGAAGTCATCCGAGCTAGGGTACCCCACGTGAGGAGCACGTGCGGCCTGGGCAAATTGCACAGAGGCCCCGGGAAGTTTCTAAAATTGCAATTCAGTCCCTGTGAAGCGCCTTCACGTGAGGAGCACGTACGTCAGTGGAGAATTTGCATTCTACCCCCCTGCATTCCAGGTAATTGCATAAAGGTCCCTGTCAGCATACTTATTTTTATGTAATTTTTATTTTCTGTATTGCAGTTATACCCCTGTCTTTGCATGCATATTTAGGTGTCCATATTTCATCATTTTTAAATTCCAAAAAATTGCATGTTGTAGTGTAACTTGTCATTTATCTTATGTGACACTTAGCATACTTTTGTAATATCAGTGGCATTTTTAATTAATTAATTAGTCCATTTCTGTGATATATTGCCTAATTTCACCTCTTAATTAATTGTAATTTCTCTGTAACTCCAAAAATTCCCAAAAAATCACATTATCTCTAAGATAATTAACTTCAATTTGCATAAAAAATTCATCTCATTTGCACGCATTTTGAGGCCTAAATAAATTAATTGGTGATTTCCTTAGTTTATTTTTAATAGGTTCATTTCACATTAAAATTAAGGTCTGATAATTTTCCTGGATTCTTCATTATTAAATCTATCGAGGACAATCTTTATTCCCAAAAATTTTGTGATTTGATATTTATTAAAATTAAATTAGTCAAAATCACCCTGCATTCATTTTTAATTCACAGTAAATTTATTTAATGTCAGAAAATTCCAAAAAATTAGGGTATCTTAATTTCATCATATTTCATCATCTGGCCAATTTTCATTATTTTTGGACTTCATTTGAATACTTAACCGATTTAAGTTCTAAATTGGCCTGATTTTTGCATGTGTCTTGCATAGAAAATAGAAAAAGACCAAAAAATATTCCCTCTGAAAATCGAACACTGGAACTTTGCTAAAAATTCACCTAAGGAGACAGATACCTCACTGAGTTCGACCTTGGACTTCACCAAGTAAAAAAAAATTTGCCACTCAAAATTAACTTGATTAAATTAAAAGTGGTTTTTGATTCGCCCTCGTTATCTGACTGCAACGAACGATATCAATTAATTTGGACATTAATTTGCCTGAACTAACAAGGGTAGCGGGAGGCGATATCAAAGGGTATGTTGCATTATTTACCCTGCACTTTTTATGCTTTATTTTCTAGTTTGTCAAATAAAGTTGGAGTTTGAACTATTTGCGTATTAGTTCCTAATGTTTCTAGTATTTGCACTTTAGTCCTCCCAGTCTGAAAACACGTGTACGATCATGTGCCCTGTGGTGTTTTTGCATATTCCATCATGGACTTTTTGATGGTTAATATTTGAATGAAATGTTTTTTGGATTTGCATTTATACCCTTGTGAACGACTTATTTGGCATGTGCGTTATTTCGTGGGCTTTTTGCATTGATGCCCCTGAACTTTATATGTGTGTTATTGTTTAGTCTGGAAACTTAGAATATTTGCGAATTGATCCCTACAACCTGTGTGATTTGTTTTAAATCAAATAATTATCAAATCTACTCCAAAAATTCCCCCAAAATTGCCATTAGCTCCTGCTAATGTGTAATATTTTTGATATTTTTTGTGACGCAATTTGATTTTATTTGATATTTTTTTAAAATAAAAAACCCATAAAAATTGTCTATCTGTTTTATAAAATCCAAAAAAATATAAAAATTCCCCTAAAAATTCTATAAATACTCATATGTGTTTGTTTTGGTTTATTTTAATTTCAATAGCATTTTTGTTCCATTATCCTTTATAAAACCCTTAAAAATAAAAAAGACCAAAAATCTTATTAAAATTCTTAAAAATTCTAAAAAATTCAAAAAATGTAATTCAAATTTATGTAATTAGGTATTTTTATCCAATTTTTCATAAAAATAGCCTCCAGGCCTTTCAGGCAATTTTAGCATTTTAATTTTGCCTTTAGGTCATGATTGAACAGTGTTCCCTTATTTTGTCTTTATTTTATTTTTATAAAATAATTAAAAATCAGAAAAACCTTAGAAAATTACCAAAAACATTTGCATCTTTTGAAAATATAAAATATTTTTATTTCAAAATTTTGAGCATTTTTAGTCATAATAAAAATTATTTAAGTTTAGTTTTCTTTATCCTTTTTTTTGATTTCTTAATTAGAAAATATCATATATATAAATTGCAAATTAAAAATCACAGAAATATGCCTTTTTATTTCCGATTTCTTGACTACTTCGTAGGCTTAGCTCGTGCTCCTTGTGTTCGACCCTGGTCGCTATATCAGGTTAAATAAATAGCGGAGACCACTACATCTGATTTCGTATTTTGATTGTTTTATTTGTGGTCTTATTTTTCTTGTTGAGCCCGACTCGGGTGGTTGAGGTCGCAACGACCTTTGATATCACTTTGCCTCAATCTCCAGAGCTCTCACCAATGAGTCCCTTTGTTGTTAAGAAAGTGCACGGGAATGGAAGTGTAAAGATAGCTGATCTCACAGATAGTGCACAATCCCATGTGGTGAATGGACAACTATTGAAGCATTTTGTAGATTCTAAAGAGTAGTTGGTCCAAGTCGAGGTCATCAACTTCATGCAGAGTGAGCATAGAGTATATACATCATTTTACTCTCCATGAAGATGCATCATCAAGATTCAACAACTCAGAAGATTCATTCACTCTTGTACATTCTCCCTTCTCTGTATATTCTCCAGATCACATAGGTTCTCACACTTACTTCTGTCCTATACTTAGACTGAACAACGCCTAATTATAGGGGAGACCGATGCCTACCATGTGTATATACTCATCCATTTCTCCTCTTGACCTCGACCATCCCATTTTTGCTCCTCTTCTATACTTAGGCTGACCAGGGCCTAAGTATAGGGGGTGGATCGACTTATATTTTTTTTGTTATTTTAGCTCTCTTACGCTTAGCACGATCTATGTCTTTTTCTCACTTCTTGTGCTCTGAGGACATAACACATGCTAAGTATAGGGGGGCATGTATATATTACATATATACTTTACCCATAGCTCGTACTTTTGTATTTATTGTATATATTATACAATAATTATGGGGTGGGTAAAATTTTCAAAAAAAAACTTGGTAGAAAAACTTTTTCAAAAAAATACAAAAATACATTTATCGGTTAAAAAAATTCTTTTTCAAAAAAATATGCATCCTTTCTTATTTACCTTTCTTTTTGTCAAAAAAAATTTTGAAAAAAATTTAAAAAAAGAGAGAAAAAACCTTTTTCAAAATTTTCCCTTTTCCTTTCTTTTAAAAAAAACACAAAAATAAAAAAAATCGCAATGAAAATCTAGACCTAAGTTTTCTGAATTAACTCAAAGTTGTTCCTTTGCCTCCCTGTGTTCGACCCCAGACTTGCCTGGGATATAAATTAAGCCGAGTCCTCTTTACGGAGATCTTTTCTCGGTTCTGATTGATTCGCTAAGTACCCATATTACAAAGAGTACAAGTTATCACGTATTTAGGCCCCCCTCCCCCGTGTTCTGAGAATTGCGCACAGGTCCATGCCAGCATAGTCACGTGCCCGCACGTGAGCGCATGAGCGAATTGCATCGGTCCCCTTCTGACTTCCTAGGTTTACAGATAAGTCCCTCCAGGGACCTCTTTGAAGAAATAACTTTACTTTTATTGCATTTTAGTTCTTGAAATTTATTTATTGCATATCTTGCTCACTCGAACTCCTTTTTTAGTGTACCATATATCATTTTACATAGCTTGTGAATAGATCAAACTTTGTTTTTTATTAAACAATATTTGATGAGTATTTTGATCTCTAAAGGATGATTATTGACATATTGGTGATAATTTAAATTGAGGAATTTAATGATCTATTTTGCAGGGACTTATGCTAGATCCTTAGATTTATTTTTGATAAATTTTGATGATATTGATAAAATTTTGATGATTAAATCACATGAAAGTCAGCTCTCATCAACTGCATGACTATTTGTTTCTTACTCCTTTTTGCATGCAGCTCTGAGTTTCATAAATTATACTTCTTGAATATAATTCTTCTTGATCTGTGAAATTATTTTGAGGATACTGATTAATTCATTTGAACTAAAAATTCTAAGCCATAGATCATGCGCTTATTCTCTTTGTATTATTTTATTCGCATTACATCTCTTGCATTTCATTTCATTTTATTTTACAAAACAGATATTAACATACCAATCAATTGTCTACTGAAAGCAATTTAGAACCAGACAACTAAAATCACCGTTCTTTGTGTTCACTATTAGTAAACTTGTTAGGTAAAAATTCTCCACAACCTTCAAAGACTGTGATTTTTGTTAAATCGAAATCTATCTCTTATACTACAATTATTGGAAATTAAAGAGGCATTTTCTCAGTTTATCAAATGGCATCGTTGTCGGGGAACAACAAATTTTTAGAATTTTAATTTCTTTTCTGTAATTAATCTTTGTGAAATTAATTTCTGTTTCATCTTCTCTCTCCTATTTTTGCATTTTATTTTCTAGCATTCTTCACTACAGATACTAAACACATTTTCTCTCTTCGCAGATAACTCAGAGTAATTGTTGGATATAAATTCAAGGATCTATGAAGAAGAAAGTTTTCAATCTTAGAGTTTAGATTAGGTCTTAATTTCTGCATCATTTACAAGGTCCCTCTCTCTGAACCCTGACTTTTGTAATAATTTCGACTGGACATTTTTATGGTGTGTCGGGTCTATTTTAACTACTACTGTATGGTTGGGACCCGACTCGAGTGGCGTAGAATTAGGAGCACATACGCTAGCTTAGATTTTTATCCTTGCTTGTGCTCTTAATATTTTGGTCACACATTTTCACTAACTAGATGCACTGTAGATCGTTCGATAGCCAAATTTTAAATTAATTCTTTCTCGCTAATAGAACTATCTGCTTAGGGTGTTTTCATATATGCATATCATTTAGTGTAATTTTAAATTCCTTGTATTGCATCACGCATGAAGAACACGAGGAATCACTGTGATTCTTCTTCTTAGCATGCATCATTGATTTAAATGCTTGATTTGGCTTTCTCGATCCTTTACCTCAGTTTTACAACTTAGGACTTAAAGGAATTGAGAATGCTCGTTAGGCGTGATCTTTCTGTGCTCACATCAGACTCAAGTGATAAGCCTAATATAAAATCGAGACTGTTAATCAAGGTGACTGTATAAAAAATTAACATAAAATTAACACTTGCGTCTGGTGGAGAGAAACCCACTCATTGTTTTTTCTACGGACAAGAATCACACACTTAGGGTAGAGCCAAAATTTGGAGGCTTCATTCTGACCATTGGATTTAAAAACGTTTAACTACTTCTCAATGAGGTAACTACAGTCTCCCTTAGCAGATTGGGTGGTTAAAGGACAACGTGTAAGACATCGTCCTAAGGTAATACGGGTAGCCGTTCTACGATCTGTACTTACACCCATACTGGCTGAAAGTAGGTGTAACTAGTGACGATCCACGAAAACCCTACGTTAATTATCGTGAATTATTGTTTTAATGTGTCGTTGTAATTATAGGAATTCAGAATCAGTCAAGAAATAACCATAAGAATTTATTCAATTTTTAATGGGCGTGGTTTTATGTTTATCTTACTTGGACAAGTCCCAAGGTCGAACTCAAGGAGGCAAAAGAACAACCTAGAATTTTGTCTATCAAAATTCATGCATGGTTTTCGAGATGGTATTTTTTTTGTATTTTTAATGCAATTTGGGATGCAAAATGCAAATTAGGCCAAATTTAGTGACTAAAAAGCAATTTTCAATCAAACGATGTCCGAAAATTATGAAACTTGGTCGAGCTATCAATTATGATGAAATGAACATCTATAACTTTTTTTGGAATTTTTGGATGCATGATAAATATTTTTTGAATTTATGATTGCAAACACACTGAATTTCAATAATTAATTACAATAAATATTAAACTAATTATTTCCAAGAGTTAAATTATCTAAGATCTATCACTAGGTGATTGATCTTAGAAAAATCCTAAACCTTAAAAATACTGGGTTTAATACCTATTAAAAATTAAAGATTGGAAATATGCAAAATGATTTTTATAAGGAAAAACATGCATGCAAATCAATTCTTTTTGGCCATGATATAACATACAATTAATTCTACAATTCATGATTTTTTTAAAAATTTTCAAGGCCATGGTTAATTTAATATGAATTTCCAAGCACAGAGTGGACGAAATATGTAACTTTCCACAAGAAAATTAATCAATAATTAATCATTGACCACTAAAATATTACAAGCATGCCATAATGTTGATAATTAATTGAACAACACAATGCTATTTTTGGAATAATAAAATGAAGCAATAAAGTGGTTCAAACACAATGGGGGAACACAAGGGTAAATGTGCAATAAAAAAAATTAAATAAGATAACACAATGCAGAACAAGGGGCTATTTATGTAATTACCTACACCCCAAAGGGGTTAACTGTAAAATTCCTATAAGGTTACATGCGTAGCACGTGACCTCTGGTAGCAGTTTGAGTCTGCGATTAGGCAAGAGTTTAGGGTTTTTTTTGCAATTTTCCCACCCCACACACGTGGGGTCATGTGAGGAGGCTTCCTTTGCAGCGAATTTCTCCACACATGCGCGACATGTGGGAGAGCATCGGGCTTCTCGCCCGACGGTTTGCGGTTGGCAGAGAGCGATGGTGCAGACCGGCGTGGTGTCGATGGTTGTCGCGGCGGAGCTCCTGGTGGTTGAGTCGGGAATGCTCCTAGGCGTGGATGAAGATTGTCGAGGTGAGTCTCTTGGAGTTGAATCTAGTGGAGGTGGAACTCCTTGATGATGGCTGTCGAAGACCAAGGTCGAAGAAGGTCAGAGTGTGCGTCGCGGTTGGAGTCGATGGCGGAGGCTCCTCCGGTGGTAGTCGGGACAGTCCTGGAAATGGAGTGACAACGGAGTATAGGTGGGACACGTCATTGGCTTGACGGGATGACCAGAGCTAGGCAGATGCGCAGAGGCACTACAACGAACCTAGGAAGGCTCAGATCTCACTGGAGGGAAGGGGGATAACACATGCAGTGCGCGAACACAGGAGGCACGTGCGAGCTTTTTAATATATTTTTTATAAATACGAATATATATATATGTATGTATAAGGACCAAAAAATGGGTGACACGTGGCGACTCCAGGAGCTGCCACGTGTTAGCCCCACAAAAATCGAAAAATAAATACAATAATAAATACATTAAAAATAGTAATTAACATCGGATTAAAAAATTTTCTTCACGAAAGTTGCTCGTCTTGATGAGATCTATAAATTTCAATAAAATACCAAAACCAAAGTCGATTATTTGCACAAAGTGATATATTTGGGGTATCCGATGTACATAGAATACCTTGATTTTTAGGTTATATATTTTTGTCATTTTTAAATTAGATAAAAAATCCAAAAAAAGATAAAATCAAAGATAAATATTTACACATTAATCTATTTTTTTGGATTTTTATTATGTAAAATAAAATGTGAAAATGACATTTTTGTACAGACACTTAGTGAAGACTCGGACTCAGTTAGTTTCTTTGATTCCAAGATCATTTTGGATTTGGATTTTTGTGTATTTTAATAAAACTTTGATCAAAGAAAATAAATGAAAAAGAATAAAATAAAACGAGTTGATTATGTACATAAATAATAGGTCAAAAACTGTTAAAAAGAAAATGTATAAAAGAGGCCCAAAACCCAACTTTCACATATGAGCTCTGATTCACTTGAACTTGGTCTTGTTTTGAAGGTAATTGAATGTACATTAGTTGAAAAGTAAGTAGGATCAAATCGGACACTGGATGAGGAAGATATCAAGATTTTAGTCCGAGAATCCCTGAACTAGGGTTTGGGTTTTTGGTCCACTTATTTAGGATAGTGATTTTTTGTATTTTTCATTTATTCTTATTAGTGATATGTACACAGTGAAGGTAGTTTGAAGTCATTTGGAGTTAGCATGAATTAGTTAAAAATCAGAGAAGTTAGGCTATTTTACAGGTCAATTTGGTTGAGATTTTTGGCTTCTTATTTTGTGCAATAATAAGTGATAAAATGCAATTCTTATTATTACATGCATGGATGCTAATTATGCAGAATAAATGAAGAAATGTCAATCAATTTTAGGGATTTGAGCTTAATTCATGACTTTTAGAGTGATGAATATGAGATTCATCATCCCTCTGTTCGTAAATCATGCTCGTCCCTGAGCATCCAAAGAAATGCAATGAGGTGAAATGAGAATGGGTTCCATACCAAGACCATGAGCAGAAGGTGAAAATGGAACTTGACCTGACCTTTGGATTATTAGTTTGACGGAACTTCTGTAACTCTTAGAATTTTAAAATCAACAGCCTTCAAGTTCTACACATCATTGTCACAGTTTTGGCTCAGAAGTCATCTTAGATCAATCCTCTTCCCAAAGCATACCCCATGAACATTGAACAATTGACTCATGCGTGTGAAAGGTTTTATCTCTTCTCATCCAGAATGCCAGACTACCATGCAAACCTCCTCTCCAATGACTCATCCTCGGGGGGTCAGGTATTCCTTATAGGGTATATCACGTTGTGAATAGAGGGAGAAATTAGAAGAAGGATAAAAGAACTGGAGGGTGGCCAGTGTAGTCACCTCTCCTTGTGAAGCCGGCCAGTTTAACCAAGTCTTTACCAAGATCTGCAGGTCTTGAAGCTTGGACCTTTTTGGTCAAATGTTTATTTGGTAGTGGCTTCTTTGTATTTGGATTTTTGGCGGTTATGCATGGATCTTGTTGTGACCCCAGGGATATGGAATCTTTTTTTACATACATGTTTTGGGATCTTAGAAAAAATTGTACTCAGTCGTCCATCCCTTTTCCGAAGCTTTATTTCAACCCGTACTCCGGTCTTTATATGTCCACGCTACCAGAAAAGAAACTCACTCAGTCTTCCAACACCCTGTTTGAGTTGAGCTAAGTGCATAGTGCGAGAGTACAAATTAATTCCCTATTCCAGAGTTGTACCCAGAATGAAGAGACCAAGTTAGACACTAAGAGTCAAACTCTATACACTATCATGTAGAACTCAAAGAATTAAGTCATAGACCTGAAGCTTCTAAAATCCTATTTCTCGGTGAAGTTCCTCTGAAAATTAAGTGAATTAAGGTCAAGTCCAGACCACTCTCGATTTCTGCTCATAAGGTTTAGAAACCAAAGGGCTTTTCACAAATGCAATGAATGTAACACTGGAAGTGCAAGTGTGAAATGCAAACACAATTTTTTGTGATTTTCGTCATTTTTTGGAAATATATTTTTTATGCAAAAATTAATAAGAAACCATTTTTTCAAAATTTTTTGATTGGACATAGTCAGTGTTAGTAGCAAAACTTCTTTTTTTTCAAGTTAGTTACCCATCCCGTAAATACATATAGACTTATGCGAAAGTACGAGTTACAGGTAAAATATATACACAATATATATACAAACCCCCCTATACTTAGCGAGTGTTGTATCCTCAGAGCACAAGAAGTGTAGAGAAGACATAGGTCGGGCTAAGCGTCAGAGAGAAAAAAACAAAAAGAAAAAGATAGATCGGCCCGCCCCCTATACTTAGGATGTGAAAAGTCTAAATATAGAAGAAGAGCGGAAATGATGCGATTGGGATATGTGAATGAGGAGAGTATATACAGATGGGCATCGATTCCCCCTATACTTAGGCTCTGGTCAGCCTAAGTACGGAAGAAGGGTGGAAATGAGGTGATCGTAAGATGGGGAGAATGGTACGTACATATGGCATCGGTCCCCCTATACTTAGACCTTGGCCTAAGTAGAGGAAGAAGATGTACAAGGAGACCGATGGGGTCGGGAGGGAGGGTGGGTAGCCGATGATTAAGGCAGTTTTCGACTAATCTTTTTGTGAGCCTGTGGTGGGAGATCGTAATGATAAGAAGGAGATGGAGCATATGATTCCCAACCATTATCAGTGTTATCCTCAGAGAATCATGCTGGAGAGTAGATGAAGCGTATGAATCAGATTAAAGATAACCACCACATGAGTTATCCTCAGAGGAATAGTATTTGAAAGTGGAGGCATGCTAGATATTCTTGTTCTTTAGTTTCTTCAGTTGTTTTCTCAGAATTTGTTCCTTCTTGGGATCAAGCGATTTGTCCTCGGATGATGAATACTCTGAACCACCAGTCTCAGTCAGCTCATAAAAAATTATTCCAGTATATTTAATGAGACCAGGAGAATCAACTTTAGACGAATAATAGTGAGGAGCAGGAGTCGTCCAACGGGAATCGAAATTTGGATCCTTACGAAGATAGGGTTTTAAGATTACCGAACATACCTCACTCATGTAGATTACCCTTTCTGGACATGATGAGGAATCATCAGACGATTCCTCTTCCAGAAGGTTGAAGGTGACTTTCTTTTTAGATGAAGGAACAATCATTTTGTTTCGTGAAGGTGCTGGTCGTGGGAGCGAGGTGTGGTCGGTGTACGTCTCGTGTATTTGTTCTTAGTTTTCTTAATATTGGTGCACTCCTGAGTTGGATTGATTTGGTCAAGGTAGTTAGAGAAGGTTTCGGCTGACTCAGGTGAGCCCATGCATATGTCTCATGATCATATAAGAAACTCTTTCCCATGGTGAGAGCAACGGGAAATGGAACAATGGGGAGAGTCTCTGCATATTCATTATCAATTGACCTAATATTGGTGCATTCCTGTGTCAGGTTGATTTGATCAAAGTGGTCAGAGGAGATTTCAGCCGACTCAGGATGCGCCCATGAATATGTCTCAAGATCATAGGACACGGTGAGAGAAGCGGGAAATGGAATAGGGGGGAGAGTCTCTAAACCTTTAGTTTCTTCAACAGCTATTATCCCAGGTGTAACAGTGGGATAGGGCTCATCTACCGTTTGGTGGTTACAGCTATTGACGGCTTTGTGGGTCGCCTCAGGAAATCATGGTTCCTCAAAGACTGGGTGAGATCGAAGTGCTCCCAATGTTGTAAAATTGATTTCCCGAGTCTCACATTCAATAATTACTTTAGCCAATGCCAAGAATGGCTTTCCGAGAATGATTGAAG
The DNA here is from genome assembly GCA_037367405.1 of Ottelia alismoides. Classification (NCBI taxonomy): domain Eukaryota; kingdom Viridiplantae; phylum Streptophyta; class Magnoliopsida; order Alismatales; family Hydrocharitaceae; genus Ottelia; species Ottelia alismoides. The sequence continues at coordinate 111,468 of JAZKJV010011541.1, forward strand.
ACTGGGTGAATTCTCCTTGATGCTCAATATCAATGACTGTGAAGTCCACTTTGAGCAAAACACCTTGGAATGTAATGATGACAGAAATTGTTCCTCTCGATCGCTTTATAGATCAATCAACCAATTGAACGATCTCTTTTATTTTCCTGATAGGTCTGAGTTTGAGCTTGTCAAATACAGAGGTTGGGAGGATATTGATTGGTGAGTCATCATCGATCCGAGCATGGGTAAATGTGGTGTCCTTGATTCCACTGTCAAATCTGGGCAACCGCTTCACTATGCTGCTCTTGGTTTTTCTCCTCAACACCAAGGAGGTGGCCATTGACAAGATATGTCTTTCAGTCTTTGTTCTTATCCTATCCGACTTTTTCATCATTAATTTGCTCATTACAAATATTTTAAAGTCGGGGAAGTATTCAATGGCCTGTATCAAGGAAACTTCAAAAATCGGTCTTTTCTCCAGTGCTTCCTGTAAAGCAGGATCCAAATTCTTCAGATCTTCTTCAGTTTCAAATTTTTTTGTAGTTTTCTGGTTTTTCATTTTTTTGGGTATTTTTGAATATTTCGATTTTTGGTATTTTTGTGGGGTGTACGGATGTGGTGTTTTCTGTAGATGATGAGGGGTTTTGATTTGCCGATGCATAGTCGAAGTCATAATGAGATTTATCCCTAGGGGAATAATAGGCAGAGATGTCGCTGTCGGGATTGTCCCTAGGGTGATCTTAGTCTCTAGGTTTCTGAATATCCTCAGAATTTTCAACATGAGATCCAATCTTTTCCTCATCCATTTTTATATCCGAGCTACCATAGTGTGAAATTAGTCGGTCGATGAACTTTCTAAATTTATTCTCCACTAAATCATCTCTCTTATTTATCCTCGAAACATCATCCTCAAAAATCTTTTCATGATCACTCATGGGAGCAGTCGGTGTATGTTCTTGTTTTTGAATTTGAGATTCAGTAATTTCATCTTCCATTTTCCTGTATGAGCTGAGAGGAGATTCTCTTGGATTATCCAATATATGATTGTTATTTTCTGAAAATTTCTCCTAAAAAAATATAGAAGAAGTTTGCTCAGTGGAAGGATTTTGCGAGAATATGTAGATCTCATACTCAGCATGTCGTGACTCAGGCATGTAATGCTGGTTTGAGTAGAGTCTACTTCCATGGTCATGATTGATCGTATCCCCAAATAATGGAGTCATACATGGTTCATATGTGTCAATATCATTAGTTTGGTCCTCTGTATATGTAGGCTGATCAAAGAAGTGGTATTCGGGTTGGTCAATAGGGATTTGATCGTTATGCTCAATCCAGCCTGGTTGATTTAGGTGTGGACCTCTCCTTACAGTTTGGTCGGGTTTCCATATTATTGCTTAAGGTCCAGTCTGGATGTATTTCTTAGTGTTGTGGACCTGTCCCAACAAGATTATGAGGAAAGAATGAAGGCGGTTGGGTTTGGTGTCTCGGCCAATCACGAGTCTCAAAAGTGATTTGATCTTTAAATGGTTAGTTAGTTTCAGCGAGAAATCATGAATAAGAGGGTTCAATCCAGGATGGCAAGTGATCATGTGTATTAAAGGCTGAGGAATGTGGCACATATGATATGTTGAATTCAGTCGGATGATTATGAATTGTAGATTGGACTGGATTCATTCGGGGGTGAGTGTTTTCCGCAAATGTTGGAGGATATTTGATAGAAGAGGGTTTGGATGATTTGGGTCTAACTGAGACAAATTCATTTTCATAATATAGATCGGATGGGTACTCGAACCATTATCCTGTCTTTGTCTAACGAGGTTGATGATGAATCAACATGGTTGATCTCCTTGCAAGTGCACAGGATATTCATAAGATTTTTTTATATATATCAAGGAGAGTGATGGAACAAGTGTGCGGTTTTTTATCTTCGAAATCAGTTCATGCACATCAATGCAAACACAAATCAAACCCCATGTTCACCAACTCACAAATTGAAGCTGCAAGAGTTCAGCAAATCATCTTTTCAATTTTAGTTGGTGATAAATTCAATCCTGGAAAAATTTAGTGAGCTGTTAGGTGCCGAAAATTTCTTAAAGACTGGCTCGAATTCTCACGACTAGTTGCATCCACTTTCAACCAGTATGTGTGTAAGTACAGACCGTAAAATGGCTACCCATGTTACTTAAGGATGGAGCCTTACACAATATCCTTTAAACCACGTACTCTGCTAAGGAAATCCAGACCGTTTACCGACTACCCGTTATTTCCTCACTGAGAAGTAGCTAATTATTTTTAGAATCAATAGTCTGAGTGAAAATTTCGGAGTTGGTCTCTAACCTTAAGTGACATCTCTCGCTCACTCAAACAAATAAATGAATCCAAGGTCGGGGTTGCTCTCCCGCAAAAATTCTTGATTTTATGGATTAATTACTGTTGGCTATATTTAGCATCCCCAATTTTAATTAGGTGATCACTGAAAAATTAGGTGAGCACAAATACACGTCTATCATGCAGTCCCAATTTCCTTTAGAATTATGTGACAAAACAAGAGGGAGAAGTTCGGGAAAAGCCGATGCACTTGCAACAAGATGTATGCTCAGATAGAAGACTTATAGTGATTCCTCACAACCTCAATATGGGATGCAATACAAGAATTGAAAAAATAGTTTAGATGAGTGCAAGTTGATAAAAAATGCACCTATAAAAAAGTTCTATTTGCCGTGAAGAATTGATTTGAATTTGACTGAGTTGAACGATCTAATGTGCATCTCAATTAATGTGCACTATGGCACTGGTTCTACGAGCACAATAAAAAAAGCTACATAATAGCCGTATGTGCAGGTCTAACCTACGAGCCACTCAAGTTGGGCCACGCCCTCACCAGAGAGTGAAACATGCCACAACACACCACAGAAAAAGTTCAAGATCTTGTTAGACATGTGAGAGTCCAAACGGATACCACTATAAATGAGCAATTAATTACAAAATTAAAATTGTAGAAAAATAAATCCTAGACTCTACGCTCTCTCACGACTCAACTTGATCTTAATTTTAATGCAGTTTTTCAAGCATCGATGAAGATGCATCGGTTTTTGTGAGAAACCGCTCCACGCACGTCCGGTACCTTACAAGAAAAAATAAGAGAGAGAATGTAAGGGAGTGACACAAAATAATCAAAAATAAAATAAGAAAATAAATGCTGTGAAATAAAATAAAGTAAATGCATAGACAAAAATGGAAAATATACAGTGAAGATTTCAGGGGTCAAACTACCCGAATGTGGAAAATTGAACAAATTTTTTAGAAAAAAACTAAGCCATTTGCCTCCTCGGAAATGATGCCATCTAACGAGCCACGAAAACCCTAAATTTATTGTCGTGAATTATTGTTTTAATGTGTCGTTGTAATTACATTGGGAATTCAGAATCAGTCAAGAAATAACCACAAGAATTTATTCAATTTTTAATCGGTGTGGTTTTATGTTTATTTTACTTGGGCAAGTCCCAAGGTTGAACTCAAAGAGGCAAAGGAACAACGTAGAATTATGTATATCAAAGTTCGTGCATGGTTTTTGAGATGATATTTTTTTGTATTTTTAATGCAATTCAGGATGCAAAATGCAAATTTGGCCAATTTCAGTGACTAAAAAGCAATTTTCAATCAAATGATGTTCGAAAATTATGAAACTTGGCTGAGATGTAAATTATGATGAAATGTACACTCTATAAAACTTTTGGAATTTTTGGATGAAAGATAAATATTTTGTGTATTTATGAATACAAACAAAATAAAATTCCATTATTAATTACGATGTAACATACAACTAATTCTACAATCCCTAATTTTTTGGCAGTTTTCAAAGCTATGGTTAATTCAATATAAATTTCCAAGCATAGAGTAGGCAAAATATGTAAATTTCCACATGAAAATTAATCAGTAATTAACCACAAACCACAAAAATATTACAAGCATGCCATAATGTAGAGAATTAATTGAACAACACAATGCTATTTTTGAATAATAAAATGAAACAATAAAGTAATTCAAACTAAATGGGGAACACATGGGTAAATGCGCAATAAAGAAAATTAAATAAGATAACACAATGCAGAACAGGGGGCTATTTATATAATTACCTACACCTTAAAGGGGTTAACTGCAAAATTCCTAGAGGGTCACGTGCCTAGCACGCGACCTCTGGTGGCGGGATGAGTATGCGATTAGATGAGAGTCCAAGTTTTTTTTTGCAATTTTCCCACCCCATGCACGTGGGGTTACGTGAGGAGGCTTCATTTGCAACGGATCTCTCCACACATGCACGACACGTGGGAGAGCCTTGGGCTGCCTGCCCGACGGTTCGCAGCTGGTGGAGAGCGGTGGTGTAGACCAGCGTGGTGTCGATGGTTTTCACGGCAGAGCTCCTGGTAGTTTAGTCGGGAATGCTCCTGGGCGTCGATGAAGATTGTCAACGTGAGTCTCCTGGAGATGAAGCTCGTGGAGGCGGAACTCCTTGATGATGGCTGTCGAAGACCAAGGTCGATGAAGGGCGGTGCGTGCGTTGCGGTTGGAGTCGATGTCAGAGGCTCCTCCGGTGGTAGTCGGGACAGTCCTGGAAGTGGAGTGATGACGGAGTATAGCTGGGATGCGTTGTTGGCTCGATGGGATAACTGGAGCTAGGTGGATGCGTGGAGGCGCTGCAGCAAACCTAGGAGGGCTCGGATCTCGCCGGAGGGAAGGGGGACAATACGTGCAGCGCGCGTGCGCAAGAGGCACGTGCACTGCATGTGCGAGATTTTTAATATATTTTCTCACAAATACGAATATATATATATATATATATATATATATGGGCCAAAAAATGGGTGACACGTGGCGACTTCAGGCGCTGCCACGTGTCAGCCCCATAAAAATTGAAAAATAAATACAATAATATATACGTAAAAAAAAGTAAATGACCTCGGATCAAAAAATTTTCTTCACAAAAGTTGCTCGTCTCAACGAGATCTACAAATTTCATGAAGAGAACAAAATCAAAATCGATCAGTTACACAAATTAATATTTTTGGGGTATCCCATGTACATATAATACTTTGATTTCTAGTTTTTATATTTTTTGTCATTTTGAAACAGATAAAAATACAGAAAAAATAGGATAAAATCAAAGATAAATATTTAATTTTTTGGATTTTTATCAAGTAAGAAAAAGAAGAAATAAAATAAAATGCAAAATTTACAATATTTGTACATACAGTTAGTGAAGACCCGGACTCAGTTAGTTTCTTTGACTTCAAGCTCATTTTGGATTTGGATTTTTGTGCATTTTAATAAAACTTTGATCAAAGAAAATAAATGAAAAAGAATAAAATAAAATGAGTTAATTATGTACATAAAATAATAGGTCAGAAATTGCTAAAATACAAAATGTACAAAATATGCCCAAAACCCAACTTTCACATATGAGCTTCGATTCTGTTGAACTTGATCTTGTTTTGAAGGTAATTGAATGTACACTAGTTGAAAAGTGAGTAGGATCAAATCGGACACTGGATGAGGAAGATGTCGAGGTTTTAGTTCGAGAATCCTAGAACTAGGGTTTGGGTTTTTGGTCCACTTATTTAGGTTAGTGATTTTTTTTGTATTTTTCATTTATTCTTGTTAATGATATGTATACAGTGGAGGTAGTTTCAAATCATTTGGAGTTAGCACGAATTAATTAAAAACCAGGGAAGTTATGCTATTTTACAGGTCAATTGGACTGAGATTTTTGGCTTCTTATTTTGTGCAATAATAAGTGATAAAATACAATTCTTATCATTACATGCATGAATGCTAATTATGTAGAATAAATAAAGAAATGCCAATGATTTTTTTGGATTTGAGCTTAATTCATGACTTATAGAGTGATGAATCTGAGATTCATCAACTAGCCGTTCGAATTCGGGCCAGTCCTTGTGACACTCTCATGAACCTACAACTCTGCTTAATATGCTCAAAGATCGTTTTCTCACTAAATTAAAATTGAAAAGATAAGCGACCAAACTCAAACACGCCTTCACAAGTGATGAGTGGTGAATCTAAAGTTTTGAATTGTGTTGCTTTACATGTTTATTCTCTATCCTTTAACTCGACCCTCATGCTCTTATCGATTCTCTTAACATTGGAGATGAATTTCTCTAGGGTTTTTGTTCAGACCTTGCAGACACTTCACAGAACCCCTTAGATTTTACATCTTTTTGAATTCGAGAAGACCCTCTCCTCAAACCTACATGGTCTTGGATGACCCTCTTCCCAAGTCCCCTCCAGGGTTCAATCAATCCCAGACTAACCCTCTCATCTACTCTCCTCCTGCCAGAAAAACTTTTATATTTGTTAGAACTCCTAAACCTTCTAGCCATGAATCTAACCCAGGCCTATCTATAACTGAAGGTATAAAGGAAGTCAAGATGCCTCCCAAGAAGAACCTGGTGAAGATGAGGACAATGACCCGTTGCGTGCACTTTTGGCGGGGTTACTACATCCGAGTAACATAATGCAATGCTTAGAGCTCAGATAGAAGAACTGCAATGAGAAGAAGCTGCCATGGAAGACACATACCTCCCTAAGTTTGAGCACAAACCACATTTCCTTGCGCTGCTACCTAAGTTTGGAGGAAACAATCATGCCCTATTCCTTTCTCCAAGACATTGAGCTATTCTATGACAACCTTTCCCATCCTAGGGTTAGTCAAGACTACATAAGGTTGAGAGTTATCCCCTTCACCTTGACTGATAAGGGGGCTTATTGGTTGAAAAAGCTAGGGTAAGTGGTCACCACATGGACTACCTTCAAGACTCTATTCTTACAGAAATTCTACCTATTAAGTAGAATTAACCAAATGAAGATCAAGCCCACAATCTTCACCCAACTCCCTAATGAACCATTCTATGAAACATGGGAGAGGTTTACAAACCTAATTCAGAAATGTTCAGGTCATGGCATAAGCAAGATGATGTTGGTCCAGAGTCTTTTTAATGGTTTGAACCCTGAGATGCAAGGGTTAGTGAGTGCCTATTATGGAGGAAGCTACATGGGACATCATGAGGACACATTTTACAAAGTGTTCGAGAAATTAGCTAAATCTAGCCGGGCACAGACAACAAGTCGGGCATACATGGCCAGCTCCCTTTCACTCTTATCTAAGGAGGGAGACAAGAAGACTATAAACAATCTATCGACTGACCAAAATGCAGATATGAGAATAATAGCTGACAAGCTAACTGTAGTCGAACAGATTTATAAAAAGGTAGACGAACTCCATAAGTCAACTGATATGGAGAAACTGGCCAAACTGCCAAAGCAAATGGAAGAACTGACTGACAGGGTATCCAAGATACCTACCCTAACTACACTCCCTGCCCCCATTCTCCAAATTCACTACATTCAAGTGCAAGGGGTAGAGCAATAGAGCCACTGGGGTAGAGATCAAATCTTCGCTCAACAAATAGAAGAAACCCTTGCACAAACATTTTACGAGGAACCTCCACAAGCCATGGAGATAAACAGAGTCTGGTACAATCTGGATCCAACCCACCGACCGGAACCTAACTCTACTATGAACCCTCATCCAACACAATCGCAACCCGACTATCAGCCTCAATGGCAACAACGCCAACTCCAGCAGTACCATTTGGGTTATGAGAACCTGCATCGACAACAACAGCAACAATACCATCGCTAGGGCCAACATGGCCAATACCGACAATACCAGCAGCCCCAGCCCATGCAAGGCCAGGAGTCTGCTTCTTCGATCTCTCCCGAACTCCAACGAGTGTTGGACGAGCTTCTTGACATGAGAGTTAATATTAATCGACTCTCCAAGTGGAGAGATGAGCGCACTATACCCAAAATCGCTACTCCAGCTCAAGTCCAAGACAATCCTAATAATTTTGGACACAAAGATCAGGTACCAATATTATAATATTCTTTACTTGAATATGAGATCTTTTCGTATGATGTTACACATCATATTTCTCTCATGAGTGGAAAGACCGTAAACCATGCTTAATCGAGCTAAGGAACGTGATGACATAGCCCCAGTGTCCACACCTATGCATACACATGGGGAAGAATAAAATGAAAGACCACCAACACCCACAGCAGAGCACCAAAACACCTCAGAATCAAGCGAGTCTGAAGTAGACAAGGAAGATTCACCGCAACAGCAGCACCCTACAGCCACAAGCATCATTTTCTTTTCCCAATTCAAGTCAGAGTCCTAGTCCTAGTGTTAGTCCGAGTCATATACAGACTTTCATTTTCAATAAAAGTGATGATCCAGTTTATGATCATGATCACTCGATCCCTTTCCCATGTGCTCTGATGGTTGGAAAGAAGGAAACCTTAAAAAACCAAAAAAAATGATGAAGAGATGACCCGTATCTGTAGAGAAAACATCAAGGTCACTTTATCGCTAGATGAGATGATAGAAAGAGATCCAGCTTTTAGAAAATACGTTAAGGTGAGATGCACACCAATAAGGGTCAGTAGAAAGAACTCATGCTGAACAAAGAATCATATCCTCTCCATAGCTACATCTCGTTTAATCAGAAGTGAGCTTCCAATGAAGAAGAGAGACATGGGTGCACACTTTGTGACTAGCCAGGTCAATGAAATCAAGTTTGATAGAACTCTATTAGACAATGGTTCCTCTATTAATATCATGCCAGCCACACTTTATAAACATCTTAATTTGGGACTTCTCTAGAAGTCAAGAGCCGTACTTCAATTTGCAGATACATCAACTATGAGACCCATGGACGAGATTAGGAGCGTTGTAATCAATATTGGGGAACATAATTATCTAGTGGATTTCACAGTGCTTGACATTGAATGCCCTTAGGAATTGGAAAGATTCCCAGATGATCTTAGAACGACCCTTAGTTAGGACCGTTGGAGACCTATTTGACTATACTTAAGGAAAAATCTAATTTAGAGATGTTGAACTAGAAATAAAGTAGAATAGATTCCAGAGACATGATACAAAATCTAGCACCGAGTCATGAAATTCTGAGCCAGAGGCAGATTGTAGCACAATAACGACAGCTGGGCCTTGGAGACAGAACCCAACCACTCATAGAATCACTCTCATATGGAGGGGTCTTTATCGATCAGTTAGTCTGCCGGCTCATTCAAGAAAATAATACTCTCTATGCATCCTCCTACACTCGTGGAGACTTCGAGGTCCATGTAGATCTGTCAGTCCCATCTCTTTTAGGACAATCTAGGAGTAAGGAAGATGGGTCGACTTTTACCGAAATATGACATATATTTGGCGATCTGACCCCCGAAGTTGTTCAGTTGGTAGCAGATGATGTTACACACAATCCATCCACAACACAACCAGATTCAGCAGTGATAAAGCCAAATTTCTTGAACAATACTGATATACTCGAGCTTAAATTATTGCCTCCTACTCTAAAATATACCTTCCTCGTAGGACCTAAGGGAAAGTTTCCGATCATCATCAACTCACATCTGACCAAAGAGCATGAAACCTGTCTGTTATAAGTTTTAGAGAAACACTGCAAGGCCATAGGTTGGAGATTGTCGGATCTCCAAGGGATCAACCTAGCTCTCTATTCACGCCATATATACCTTGAGGAAAATGCTAAACCCTCCTGTGAATTCCAACATAGACTGAATTCAAATATACGAGAAGTGGTTAAGGCTCAAATTGAGAAATATTATGGAGCATGATTCATTTATCCCATCTCAAACTCCAAATGGGTGTCACCTTTACAAGTAGTCCCAAAGAAGTCAGGGCTCCAAATTGTCACCAATGAGGAGGGAGAGGAGATCACGACACAAGTACCCACATCATGGCGCGTCTGTTTGGATTACATGTGCTTGAATGTAGCGACGAAGAAGGATCACTTCCCACTGTCATTTATTGATAAAATTTCGAGAGATTGGTGGGAAGAGAATACTTCTACTTTTTGGATGGATACTCAGGCTACAATAAAGTAGCCATCGCCCTCAAGGACCAGGAAAAGATAACATATATGTGTCCCTTCAGTACTTACTCATTCAAGCGCATGCATTTTGGGATGTGTCGAAGGATTGGATTGTATATGGAGAAGATGTATTCCTCAAGAGGAATACCAAAGTGTCTTCAATCTATGCCATACATTGGAGGCAGGAGGACACCACTCTAAAAGGGGGCCACTGAAAAGATATTACAATGTGGATTTTATTGGCTGACCTTGTTTAAAGATGCCTACAATTTCGTCAGGTTGTGTACGGTCTATCAGAGAATGGGATGGACCGTTGGTCCCAAAGATGTCATGCCTATGCAATCAATGATCATTTACGATGTATTCGATGCATGGGGCATTGACTTTATGGGCATGTTACCTAACAACCATGGATTTCACTATATTCTTCTCATGGTAGACTATTTATCAAGGTGGATGGAGGCTATCCCTACTCGAGTCACATACAACAGAATCGTCTGTAAATTTATGAAAGATCACATTATTTCGAGGTTCGAGATCCCCAAGGTTCTGATATCTGATAGGGGTAGCCACTTTATCTATCGGGGGGTGAAGAAGTTGACTAAGGAATACGACACCGAGCACCGTGTCGCTAGTCTTACTACCAACAATATAATGGCATGGCAAAGGTGTCAAATGGGGAGGTCAAAGGAATTTTACAGAAGTTAGTCTGCCCTGACAGGAAGAACTGGTCTCAACTCCTAAACTAAGTTCTATGGGCTTACATGACATATTACAAGACCCCATTGGGCACCTCCCTGTTTAGAATAGTATTTGGAAAACCATGCCATTTGCCTGCAGAATTAAGGCATAAATACAATGGGCAATAGAAAAGATCAACTGGAACTGTCACCAAGGAAAGAAGAATAGAGATATAGATTTAAATGAGCTTTCTGAAATCAGAAACCATGCATATGAGAACAACACAATCTATAAGGACAAAGTAAAAAAATTGCATGACGAGCACATTAGAACAAAGAACTTCGTCCCAGGGCAGAAAGTATGGATGTTTAATACAAGGTTGAAAAATTTCCAAGGCAAACTGAAATCAAAATGGACGGGACTTTTCATCGTTAGGGAAGTACACAATAATAGCAGTGTCACAATCTCCGAGACAATAGATAGTACACAAACTTTTCTAGTCAATGGACAACTGCTTAAGCACTTCGTCGAATCACATGAGCAATTGGTACAAATTGAGCAGATCTCCTTCAAACAAGGCATAGAATTAGATGAAAGACACCCTTGGCGCATATCAAACCTTGATAAATGAAGCCATCCTCTTCATTACAGCTAGAAGATTCAACTGATCACTTGTATATCCATCCATGATCCACTCGATCTTCCTCCTGATTGCTCATTCATACTTAGGTTGACCTGAGCCTAAGTATATGGGGAACGATTGTGTTTACATCAATTCTATTCTTTCCTTCTCACCCTCGACCACCCTAGTTTTTGCTCTTCTGCTATACTTAGGCCCTTAAAAGCCTAAATATAGGGGGGCGAGTCGACTTATTTTTCTTTTCACTCAAACTATGCTTCACACGAGCTATGTTTACATTTCACTTTGTGCCATGTGGACATAGCACAAGCTAAGTATAGGGGGTGTTTGTACCTTTATCCATAGCTCGTACTTTATTTGTTTACATCAAAAATCGGGTATCGGTATAAGTTGTGTATATTGTTTATACTATACTAAATTATTTGTGTAAATAATATATATTTTAAAGAAACTATTTTAATAAAATTTAGGGGGTATATAAAAAACTAACTTAAGGTTTTATCCATGACATTTTCACTTTTACTCAAGTCTTGAGGAATGAAAGAAACTCGGGTTTTTAATGTCCTTTGATTTAGAGTTATCTGGCCTTAGTCATTAGGATTTTTAATAATCCACACTTCTCTAGTTTGAAAGATGCGAGTGCTATATTGCGCGCTTAATCTCTTCCTTCTAAGAATATGAACAACACATCACTTGTATAACTGCATGAATGATGAGATGAGTTGAAATTTGACTTGAAGGGCTGGGACTTGAGATTTGAGTGTAGACCCGAGTTTATGATACTCAAGGATGTGATAAAGTCGTTGAAAGCTTCATGAAACTCGAGTGTCAGCAAACTCTCTCCAGTATGTGAACAAGTTCTCATGCTATCTTTTGATATTGACCTATGTGCCAAGGTGTGATGAAAATAAATAATTGTTGATCAGTGTGCACCAACTTTTGGTAAAATCAGTGAAGCAAGCCAAAAAAAGAAAGAAAAGAAATAAATAATGAAAGAAAGGAGCTCTCAAACACAAAGTCAAATTACAAAGAGCTCCTATCAAAGGCGAGCTCTCCCAACCATTTCAAAGTGTCCAATTGGACCAAATCTAATTAGGACTAATGAGTCGAGCTAGTACCTCAAAAAGGGCTCTGCATCGTAAGCAATAAAAGTCCGGTTGTAAGTATATTAGATACTTAAAGAAGACACATCCTAGTGTACTCCTAGGAAAACAAGTACAAATGACTCAACAAATCTTGACGGACACACTGGTCAACATCCAAAAATACATGTGTTGAGTAATAAGGCACTCGAGAGGACCCTTGTTCCAATGAGAGGAAGAGAAGAAAATACACAAACCTAAATCCACCATCATCCGACTTGTCATATACACTTTCAAGTCTGACAAACTATTGAGATGGTAGATTGAATACAAGAACTGATTTATTCTCTAATGTTGAGGACTACGTCTTGAGAAGAGTCTCTCGGACTTGGACTTCGAGTGTCGTTTCGACTCTCATGATTGCGGTACACTAATTGTCATGATATATGTGTAAACAAAGAGTCTAATAATTGGAGAAGTTGCATTCCTTTTGACTAGAGCAGGGTTGATATTAGAATTTTAGGACCAATAAAACCCATGATTCTTGATAAGACAAGTCTTGAAATTCACACATGCACAGTCAGGGATTCAACCTTCTAACTCACTAAAATTTTCTTAGGGACAAGCAAAGAGATAAGTATAGGGATGTGATGAATCCATGATTCATCTACTTTATATGGACATCTTAGCAAAATCCCCCTAATAAATCATTAATTAAAACCCTTAAAATCAAATAATTAACTTTCACTAATTATGCTTTTGAACCTATTATTTTATGTGTAAATATTCATTATTTTAATCTAATACTTTCTCTAAATTATTCTTTAATTAATTAATTAACTACCTTAGCATAAAAATCAAAATCCACAAAAATCAGAAAACCAAAAGAAAATACAAAAATTTGACTTTTTTTTATATTTTTGCGTATTTCATCTTTGTTGATTTTATTTTATATTTTTCTAACTTACAAAAAATCCATAAAAATAGATTAGTTATGCATATATAATTTAAATCAATCCACTAATTAAGATCAAATTAAAAATGAAAAAAATCACAGAATACAAAAATGAGATATTTTATTATTTGTAGAGTACCTCTAAAAATACTTTTTGTATAGTTGATTTCTTTTGATTTTAAGTCCTTCACAAAAGTTGTATATCTCATCGAGACAAGCAACTTTCAAGTTGACCACTTTTCGATTTGACTTCATTTACCACTCTTTTTTTATTTTTCTTTTATTTATTTTTCTTTTATTATTTTTATAATTTTACTTTTACTTTTATTTTATTTAATTTTCTAATTTTTATTTTTATTTTTATTTCACCTTTTATTTTTTATTTTTCTTCATCTTTCTTGTCTTTTTTCTTTTTGGCTAACTTCATCTCTCTTTCATTTCTCTCTCTCTCTAGGTCACGTGACTGGCATGTGACCCGCCCCTCCCTTACTTCTCAAGGTCACGTGCCTCGTACGTGACCCAGTCCTCTCCCCTCTCTCCCCTCGATCACGTACTCTGCACGCGATCGTCTTCTTCCTTCCTACCGCCTACGCTCGACCGCTCCGCCTCCTCTTGGCCGTTACCCATCGCCATCATCTCCGTCTGTTACATACCTGCATGTAACCCTCGACCGTTCACCACATCCATCATTCCGACGAACCCCTCCTCCCTCCTCGGCTATAAAGACCCCACACTCATTTCCGACCAAGATCATCCACCATTCTCTAGAGAAGAGGGAGAGAGTTCACCGCAACCATCATGTGCCAGTAGTAGGCGTTGCGGCTCGAGCAATGACTTTCGACCTCAGGTGAGATCCAAGGAGCTTCAGCTCCTTTTTTGCAACGAGACTCTCAAGCTGCTAAGCTCGAATTCTTATGTCATAGGAATCCTCGAGCAAATAACCCAGGAGAGCTTCAACCCTTTCCCTCCCAAGTGACCCTCTACGCACCTCCATTCTACTCTCTGACCGCCTCGCAGCTCCAGCACCTAATCGGAACCAGTCCACCATCAACCATCACACCTCATTCTTCATCAGTAAACTCCACCTCCAGGTACACTCACTGATTTATCTCCTTCTTCCCCATTCTATCCTCTTCTCTGCTCAAATTCGAAGCCACTCTCTTTGCTCTGATGCCCACCCACCTCACCTTCTCCTCCCCATATTGTTGTTCTATCTCTCCGCCGCCTTCCCACATCCTGCCTCTCTAAGGTCGGAGCATGAAACTTCAATTCATCCATCATTCATTGCAAAGAGCTTCCCCATTCCCCCTTTCTTTTGCATACTAACCACTTGCAGGTCAAACATCAAAGGCTCTGGCTTGAGCATAACTCCTTCGTCTGCGAAACTTCTTTCTTCTGTGGAGCTTGAGTTTCATCAATCATTGAGAAGGAGCTTAGACCTCACATCACCAGAGCTCCTCCTTCTTTCATCTACCAAGAGAGGAGGGCCGAGATCCAGGAGCCCCGTCTATCTCGGAGCTTCAGCTCTACCCACTGGGGATCACAACCAGGAGCACAAGCTCTGTCCTCCTTTGCTCAACCTTCACCACAACCGACGCCACCTAGCTCCACCGCCTATCATGTGTCGATGGAGGTGGGGGCCCTCGACCATCGCTTGCCCTAGGCTGAGCTGCGGCGCCTCGACTGATCGCCACCACCACGAAGCCTCCATCTCCTTCACTGCATCACCACCACTGTTGGTTCAAGGGCAAGTACTTGATCCAACGATCCCTAATCCCCCACGAGTCATCTTCGAGACTCAGCCCACGCCTCACGGCTCAAGCTCCTGAAGCTCCCGTAAAAAGACATGTATAGGATCGAGTTTCTGAGCCTTCACCTCCAACCGGGCCTCGAAGCACGTGCATGGGAGGTAAAATTGTAGGAAGGACCCCCCAAGCTTCAACATTTATGCCCAAGACCTAATCAGCCAGGGCATGCATAAGGCACATGCCCCCCTTGTGGAATTTGCGCCTGCACCCCCAGTGTTCTGAGAATTGTGCACATGTCCCCACCAGCATAGTCACGTGCCATGCGCGTGCGCCTGTGGGCAAATTGCATTGGTCTTCACAGATAAGTCCCCCCTGGGACCTCTTTGAAGAAATAACTTTACTTCTATTGCATTTTAATCCATGGAATTTATTTTTTTCATCTCTTGCTCTCCATTTTTAGCGTACCATATGTCATTTAGAAGCTTATTCAGTGCTCTATCATTTTACAGAACTTGTGAATAGATTAGACTTGGATTTTTATCGAACATTATTTGAGGAGTATTTTGATTTCTATAGTATGATTATTGACATATTGGTGATATTTTAAATTGAGGAATTTAATGATCTATTTTACAGTGACTTATGCTAGGTCCTTAGATTTATTTTCGCTGATGATGTTGATAAATTTCCAAGGATTAAATCATAGGAAATTTATGGGCAAGATTATTTGGAGAATTTTATCAGCTCTTATCAACTACATAACTATTTGTTTCTTACTCCTTTTTGCATGTAGGATTCATAAATTATATTTATTTAGTTTAATTCTTCTTGATCTGTGAATTTATTTTGAGGATACTGATTAGTTCATTTGGACTAAAATATCTAAGTCACATATCATGCGCTTATCCTCTCTATTTTATTATGTTCATATTATATCTCTTGCATTTCATTTTCATTTTATTTTACGACACAGATATTAACATAACAATCAATTGATTACTAAAAGTAATTTAGAACCACACAACTAAAATCATTGTTCCTTGTGTTCGACCTTGAAAAACTTACCAAGTAAAAGTTCTCCACAACATTCAAAGATTGTGGTTTTTGCTGAATCGAAATCTGTCTCCTATACTATAATTATCGACAATTAAAGGGGCATTTTCTCGATTTATCACAACATGCGGCACCAACGGACGCCCCCGATCTCATCTCAGATTCTAATATCAGTCATTCGATTGAAATGGGCATAACTTTTGGTCCCAAAACCTCAAGTCTATTTAATGTTACTCACAAGTCTCCGACTGCTTAAGCATTCTTCCTGCGCCACATCGATAAGTGACTTAAACACCTTTAGCCATGCCCTCTAACTTTTTACTAATTCTACTCGGTTTATCTTATGTACATTTTGAATGATGAAAATTGCATTTATAATCTGCTTTTTACGCATCAATTTGAAGTTTTATAGTCTGCTTTTCATGCATCAATTTGAACCTCATGTTTAGCTATTTTATTTTTCTAAAATTAGTTTGTAGTGCAACTTTTCTCCATTTAATGCATGCAATTATTGATGTTTTTCATGTGTGTGATTTAATAGGATTAAACTGGTAAAAATGACATATTTTACCCTATTTGACCATTTAATTCACATGCTTTACAAATAAATCCCCCAAAATCACATCTTGTATACCTTTGTATGCTCTACAATATATCCAAAAATCATCAAAAAATGTTAAAAAATCTCTCAAATTCTTTAAATAATTAGTTGACTAATTATGATATTTAATTCGTAAAGAATCATTTATGATCATTTTGAAACATAAAAAACATGCTTGTGTTTTGTGACCTGTAATCTATGAGATAATTGGAATTATTAAATAATAATCATTTAATATTTTGATTAGTAGATATTTAAAATCATTTTATGTGAGTGTTTAATTCATAATAAATTCAATTTTCATCAAAAAAATCAAAAAAAGTTATAGTAGTGTTTCACGGAGATATATTCAATGGACAAAAAATCATTGACATCAATTGCACATGTCTCTAAGAATGACATAAAAACTAAAAAACTTTCCCATTTTTCATTAGCTCCAAGTTAAATTAAAAACATATAAAAAATAATTTAGCATTTAGTGCATTATACATTGGAAACATATCCATTTACAAAAATATACATTCTGGTATTTTATTGGTTATTTTGGACCTTGGTTACTACATTATTTGCTTGGTTTCCAATAATTGATTTTAAGAGTTATTTTATTCAAAATTTAAAAAAATGCATACAAATTACACAAATTACTCAAGTTAGATCTGTTCATCCTAAGGGTAAAAATTCCCCCCTCCAATTTTTATGTAAAAAGCGAGTCATCAAGCATGTAAATTTGGAACTTATAGGAATGCAAACATAAAAATATAAAACCTATACCTATATTTTTACATAGGTATATTAAAACCATAAGACAATATAAAATTTATAAAATTCACTAAAAATCCAGAAAAAATCCTTTAAAATAAATAAAAATCAGAAAACCTTCGTACCTTAGTTTCTCTAGTATTTTACCTTAGTTTTCTATAGTTTGCCTGCCTGAGTTCGACACTCAATAATAACACTATACACATTTAGTTTAGGAGTATAACTAAGATAAAACATAAGTTTTCTGTGAATATCAACTGGTCAACACAGCGACAGTTGTCTATATTTCTAGACGATTTGATCGGTTTGATTTTTCACACACTCTTTATTGAATCAATTTGTTTGGTTTTGATCACTTATTTTTAAAGTTTTTATGTGCTTAAGTGTCTGGTTGTTTTTATAAATTTTAGAAAATGTTTTTGTAATTTTTATTTTATTTTTAAAGTTTTTATGGGGTTTGAAATATATTTAAGGTGAAAAATTAAGTTTATATTGAAAATATGGATTTATATTTTCTTTTAAAATAGTAAATAATAAGAAATTATTTTTATTTTATTTTTATCAGAAAGAAGATGAAATTACATTCAAAATGAGTTATTATGCATATTTTTGTGATTTTTAATAAATTAGTTATGTATTCTAAACTTTTTATGTATTTTGAATTTTCTATTGGTTTTAATATTTAATTTTTATTTAAATTTTCAGCTAATATGTAAACTATAGTAAAATATACTGTAAGTAATTTTTGAAGAATTTTTAGAGGTATTTTTAATTTTTATGTATTTTATAAGTTTGTATATTTTTTATTTAGTTTTTGAATTATTAAAATAGAAAATATTTTTATGTTTAAAAACTTATTTTATACTATATATATAGATACTACTAAGTATCTATACATATTTTTATTATATTTTTATATTATGTATCTTATTTAATATATATATTATGTATATTAGTTATCTACATTGTGTAGGAGTATTTATGAAATTAACATGAAATATTGGGCACATAGGTAATATATGCAGGAGCTGGGGATATTTGTGCAAAAACACCAGACTGCACGTGTGTGTGCATGTGACTGCTCTCAAGCAGGACCTTCTTGTAATTATAACAACATTCAGGGGGTGTATGTAAATTTGCCCAAAAAATTCTGAACATCACATGCAAGGCACGTGCGACGCTTAAGCGGTGGGGCAGTCAGCTTGCTGGGATGTCGACACATGGGCTTGCTAGGATGCTGACACGTGGCTGATCGATTAGCGTTGGATTGGATGCATATCTAACGACTGATCTTCAACTCAATCAGACGGATCAGATTGTGCCCCTCTTGATGATTCAACATTATCTATAAGTCCTCGAGTGTGGGAACTGTTCTTCGCAAGCGCGAGCGGTGGTTTCGATCAGAAGCAAGGTGAAGCAGTGGTGTTCTTCGTGGTTCTAGGTGGATGGAGTTTCCTGATTCTCGGATCTCATGTGGTTCTCATTCTGGCTGCTTGCTTGATGATCGAAAGGGCGGCGGTGCTTCCTGCAGCTGCGGGGGACGACTAGCAGATCATTGATGCGAGTGCTTCATGTTTGTGTCTCAATTTTCTAATCTCATGGCACTTGATCGACGAGGCTACGGGACCCTCGTGTAATCTCCAGAACATAGAAACCTGCAAGGATGAGATGACTCGAGGAGGAGCCTCGACCGAGGGATGAAAAGAGAATGGGGAATGGATGAGATCCGACGAATGGAGGAGAATCTCAAATCCTTCGATCATCGAGCGTGATTAGAGGTGAACAAGGATGAAAGATTGATGAGAAATGACGGGTTTTGTGAGGTGAAGGTGACATTGATTGACGATTTGGTGTCGATTTGTAGAGGAATGACGGGGAAGAGAGATTGAGAAGAGAAATGGAAGAGGAAGATGAGGAATAGATCTTAGCTAACCTGGAGAATACAGAAATGGAGGAGGTTGCTTGTGGATTCAGGGCTCGGTAGAGCTTCGATGACGTCGTTGCCTCAATAGACGACTGGATGGAGGCTGAGCACGACAGCACAAATGCCGCTGACGTGATCTCACCATTTTTTCCTTGCCCTACCTCTCTCACAGGAATGAAGATGGAGTCTGTCACCCTCTCTATCACTCTCGGAGCTCACTGGCGAACCAAAGATATGCAAATGGCGGATGCGGTAGCTCGAAGGAGAGGGGTTCCTTAAATAGGGGGAGCTTTCGTGGGGAGCACGTCGCCAAATCCCATCAGCGGCGAACGACCTAACAACCTGGCCATTAGGCGGAGATAGGAGGAAGAGGAGGTGACGGGAAGAAGGGCGGAGGAAGAGGAGGCGTCCGGGAAGAAGGGCGGAAGAAGAAGAACTGGGGAACGAAGGGTAAAGAGAAGAGAAAGAAAAAGAAAAAAAATAAAACTAATTAATTGATTAAATAATGAATTAAAATATCTAATAATTAAGTTATTAAATTAATTTAAGAATTAAATCAATTAACTAATAAACAATTAATTAAATAAAAATGAGTACTAAATAAATAATAAATAAATAAATAAAAAGTTTTAAAACCTAATTAAATAAATAAATTAAAATTTTATTTATTTTAACTTAATAATAAAATAATAAAATATAACAAATGACATTAAATATCATAAGATTAAGATACATTGTACATTTTATACCAATAGGGTCTCAAAACCTATTTTTTGCATATTAACTCTGTTTTTAGTGAAATTAGTTTCGTTTGATAGATAATTCTATAAAAGAACATTAAAGTGAGTACGTCCAATTCGGTGTCCATATGGCCAAGTTATGAGGTCCAGAAGTTTAGAGTCACAACTTCGTGGTTTTGGATCTACTGGCTTTTATTTTAAGTTATATTTTTATAAAAACATTAGAAGAAGAATTAAATTAAATAAGATTAATAATAATTAAATAAAAAAATAAGGAAGGTCTATATGTAGTGCATTTATACAAAGGGGTCCAAACGCCAAAACTCACACATTTTATTCTAAGATTTTTTAATATTTTAAATAAATAGTATTAGTTATAAAATGAAGTTTAAAAGTGAGTTTCATCAATTTGGACTTTTCTATAAATAGTTATGAACCTTGGAAGTTGGCATTTATGGCTTTTTAGGTTCATTATAATTATTTGTTTATATATTAAATATATTTTTTTATATTTTTATAAATTAATATATATTATTATAAACAACTTCTGTGAAGAACAGATTTTGATTTGGAATTTTCTGAATGATAAATAAAATAGGTAAACATATGTACAAGGTAAAAAAGTGTTTTCTGACATTTTTATAAATTAGGATCCTTATCTCCCCCTACTTATTTATTTTGTCGACCAAATCAATATTGACCCGGTCTCGGGGTTAGGATCAATACGTATATATTTCATATCTACATCCTTCTTTTCTTTTATTTTTCTTTTTCTCTTTGTTATTTTATTTTGGATAAAATAAGTGTTAAATATATAATATTAACAAATGTGATTAGAATGTTAATTAGTGAGAATTAGTGAATATTTACATGTATTTTACCAAGGATTTTAGCCAAAATGAAAGAATAAAGGCGATGAATCATAGATTCATCATTCCCCTATACATTACCTTTGATAGTCCCTTAGCAAACACTTATTCTATGAATAAGTGAAAGCAAAAAGCAAAAGAAAAAAGAAAATAAAAGAACTTAGAATATGCTTGTTTCTTTAAATCGAATTTCACTTCACCCAAAATCAAGAACTTCGAATAGGTCTTTGGATTAATAATTTGTTAGGACCTTATTAGAATTAGAATTTAAGTCTCAACAGCGCTCAAGTTCCACAAATCCTTATCCAGGTTCACCTCAACATCCAGCTTAGATCCACCCATCCATCACATAAATAATTCGGCTTGGAGTCAATTTGTACTGTGTGTGAAAGATGTTAGACCTTCCTGCTTAAAGAAGCGAAGAAATGCCCATCCCAGTAATACATTCCCATTGGGCCCTCACTAGCTACTTGATCCTCAAGGAGGGGGGTATTTCCTTCTAAGGACAGATAATCTGTGTCCACAATCGAATAGAGAGAAAAGTAGAAGAATAGGAAGAGAACTGCAGTGTGACCATTGTAGTCACATCTCCTATGAAGCTTGGCCAATTTAGCCAAGTCTCCACTAAGATATGCAGGCTTTCTGAAGCGTGGACCATTGTGGTCATGTATGTATTTGGTATTTGGCTTCATTTTGGTAAAAAGTGATTGTTGCAATGCATTGATCTTTCATACCCTGACGGATATATTTCTTCCGTCCATTTTTTTGGGATCTTGAAAAAATTATACCAGCAAATCCTTTCCTCATCAAAGCTTTATTTCAACCCCACACTCCCATTCTAGACAAGGATGAAAACACACCACTAAAATGGAATGCCCTTTGCAACCCCATGCAAGTTGAGCTAAGTGTAGGGTGCATGAGTTCAAAAATGTTTCAAATGAAGAAGAGTTAAACAGATGACAACAAGTGTCCTAGTTAGGCAAGTTTAAGTTGAATTCCGAATACGGTCTCATGCAACCCAAAGAATTAAGTCAAAAAGACGCGAAGAGTCTTAATTCCAATTCCTAATAAAGTCCATTTAGGATTAAGTGGATTAAGGCCTAAATCAAGCTTCATCCTTTAGACTTAGATCCATTCGATTCAAGAATCAAACTTATTCTAAAAAATACTAATGAATGCAACAAATATTTATGAAGTGAATTTTTCGGGTTAAGCTTTTTATGTAATTTTTAAAGAGTTTTAAAATTTTTTATTGAATTTTAAAACATTTATTTTTTTAAGGTGTTAGTGAATTATATTAATTTACAAAAAATTACAAGAATTATGTATATTTTACAAAGAATTTTACACGCATTTTATATACAAGTATTCTATAAAGTTTATATAATATTTTACAAAAGAATTTTATTTACAACTTTTATATAATTAAGAATGTTATCCAAGTATTTTACAATACTTTTTATATACAATTTTTAAGACGTCTCTTTTTCAAGTCATATTTATAGTTTTCTATCGACTTTTAAAAATCCAAAATATATACCCATATTTTTAAAGCCATATTGTTAAAAATAGAATAAAGTACGAGTTATGGCTTCTAAAGTATAATATATATATATATATGATACCCCCTATATTTAGCGTGAACTATGTTCTCATAGTGACCAAAGAAGTGACAAAGGAAGACATAACTCAGGCTAAGTAGAGATTGTGAAAAGAACTCAATATTACAACGATTCAAACAATAACAAATAAAGAATAGAAGTCAATCATCCACTGTATACTTAGGATAAACTAATCCCAAGGATAACAGACTCAAAAACGAAGGTGATTGAGGTCAAGAGAATGTACACAATCAACGACTCGACTTGTCCCCACTATACTTAGGGTAAAATATCCCCAAGTATAGAGAAGAATATCAACAGTCGAGGGACAAGCGAGAGATCAGACGATACACAAAATCATAAATAATTAAAAATGAGATTTACCCTCCCATAATTAGGGTAAAGCACACCATAAGTATAAGCAACAACAAGGGTAATAGAACAGAATGATATGAACAACACAATTTCTACACCCCCTATACTTAGGATAAAGTACATCCTAGGTATAACAAAAATCCTAATCGAGACCTAGGGTTGTAAAAGAAACGAAAGAATGAATGAATAAAATTGAAAACACGTATATATAAGGTAAAAAAGAATGAAGAAATCAACATGAAACTCGTGTATGAGATGAGAATGTGAAGAATGAAGAACACATCTCATACAAAATGAATGGGGACAACCTCAATGGTCAGCGACTCATGATCAATAAATGGTTTCAAACGCTGACCATTGACTCGAATGGTGGACTCAGAAGACAACTCAGATATGTCGATGCTACCGTTGTCGTACACCTTTCACACTAATACGGGTCTTTCCACTTGCTCTGAAGTTTCCATGGAAAGAACTTGAGTCTCGCATCAAATTGCCAGACTTTCTGATCAGGCTCAAACTGCTTATGGCTGATGTGTGCATCATGCCATTCTTTCATCCGCTTCTTATAATGAAGTCTACTCGTGAAAGTGTCATCTCTCAATTCCTCCAGGGATACCAACTTTGTCTGCCTCTGATCTCCCGCATCTTCTAAACCAAAGATCACTTCTTTCACTGCCCACCATGAACTGTGCTTGATCTCAACAGGTAAATGGCATGGCTGGCAATAAATGAGCCGAAAGGGAGATGTACCCAATGATGTCATTAAGGATATTCTATAGCACCAAAGAACTGAGTTCAAAAGCTGTGACCAATCCTTTCGGTCTGGGCATACAACCTTCTGCAAGATCGTCTTAACCTCCTTATTCGAAACCTCAGCTAGACCATTTATCAGAGGATGATGTGGAGTAGCAAATTGATGTACTGAACTCGCTAACAAGTGCCCTTACCTTGTCATTGATGAAATGGCTACCCCCATTTGAGATAAGAACTCGAGGGACCCCGACACGTGAAATGATACGCTTTCTCAAGAACTTGCAAACCGTATTTGCATCATCAACTCGGGCAAGAATAGCCTCAACCCAACGACTCACATAATCTACAACTAACAAAATGTACTCGAATCCCTAACTCTTAGGGAAGGAACCCATAAAGTCGATACCCCATGCATCAAAAACTTCACAGAGATGAATCGGTAACATCGACATCATATCTCTATGTCCATAAGTGCCCATACTTTGACAGCCATTACATCCCTTGACGATTGCATGAGCATCCTGATGACTAATTCGAAATTCGACCACTCGGGTTAAGTATGCAGATAAAATCCAAGGTCGTTGTGACCCGAATCACCGAGCTAGGTCAATGAGAAGAAATAAACTACTCAAAGGAAACATCAAACAATCAACATATGTAAGCGGTTCGCTATTTTATTTACCTGGTATAGCCATCAGGGTCAAACACAAGGAGCACGAAGTAGTCGAGTTTCTCAAAATAAAGTAATTTTTAGTGTTTTCTTTAATTTTGCAAAATTTTAATTTTTTAATAAGAAATAAAATCAACAAAAATAAGCAAAAGCAACACAACAATCTTTTTGGATTTTTCTATAAGGCTAAAAATGCTCAAAAAATTAAAATAAAAATATTTTTTGGATTTTTTATTTTAAAGTATTTTTGATAATTTTACGGGGGTTTTCAAATGTTTTTATAATTTTATAAAAATAAAAAAGTACTAAAAATGCAAGCAGTGCACAACCAGGACTAAATTGCAAGTTAAAAATATTTAAAAAATCCTAAATCTTGGATATAAATTTTATGCTAAAATATGAATTAAAACCTACAAACAGGAACTGAAAATGGAATTTTTGAATTTTTCTTTGATTGTATATGATTTTATAAGATTTTAGGTATTTTTTAATTTTTAGGGTTTTAGAGAGATTTTTCAAATAAAATTAATATCGTAAACAAAATACATAAAAAGGCATTCACATGTATTTTTATAGAATTTTTAAAATATTTTTCGAATTTTATGATTTTTCCAAGGCAAATAAGGATGCTTTTGAAGGTTTCTGAATTTTTTAAAAATATAAAATGTAAAGAAATTAATCCAATAAAATCACAGTAAATGTTATACACTAATATGAATTAATGGTAGTTTTTAGATAATTTTTCGAATTAATTTACTAATAATTAAGTCCAAAATACAATGCATAATTAGCCACAGTTCACAGGGATCTAATTGCAAATATATTAAGTTTGCAGACCAACTATATAACACAGTAAAAAAGCCCATGGCCTTATCTACAAAAAGCCCAATCAATTCACGCACATGCTCAATACTGGACGCACAAGGGTATAAATGCAATTTTCAAAAGTTAATATCCATTTAACAACATAAAAGTTCCTAGCAAAACATGCAAATGACCCAAAACTAACGTGGGACGACACTGCTACAGACTAAGAGGGACTAAAATGTAAATAGCTAAAAACTTGAGGTCCAAACTGTAAATATTCTTAACTATAACATTTATTTACTGGACTAAAATGAAATATCGAAACATGCAGGATAAAAAATAAAATATACCATGAGGTCATGTGGTGCTCACACGAGAGGGCGGAGGTAGATGGCTTTGATATTCCCTAACAAAGGGATATGATGGCGCAGGAGCGTGGCACAGGCGTACGGTCAGGATTGACCGTTATCGAGTGCATCTGACAGTTTTGACAAAAGGGAACGACGTGCGGCTTGGATCAGAACTGGCAAGCTGCGTCAGATCGGACGACATGGAAGGATGCTGGATGAAC
Organism: Ottelia alismoides; assembly: GCA_037367405.1. Lineage (NCBI taxonomy): Eukaryota > Viridiplantae > Streptophyta > Magnoliopsida > Alismatales > Hydrocharitaceae > Ottelia > Ottelia alismoides. The sequence goes on from JAZKJV010011541.1 coordinate 137,271, forward strand.
TCCTCCCAGGCTAACTTCATCGAAGCGATACTGGTGGTACGACACACCGATGAGGATGCCAAGAGGCCCAGCGCAATCGTGAAAGCATTACGCATCGAATGGCCAGGTCAGATGAAGTGGATGGCTGGCAGATGAGAGAGGCAAAGATGGGCATTGAGGAGATGCTCCGCCTGAGCAGGGAATGCTCCAAATGGCTGTCGAAGTGCCTCAGACCTGCAAGATATACTCAAGGCTCGAAGATTGAGCTTCGGCCGAGGATATTGTGCAAGGAAATGAGAGAAGCAATGGGGAATGATGATTTGGATCTCCGGCAAACGCGGGGGAGAGAGAGGCCCTTCCTAATCTCGACCCGATGGTTGAGCTTTAGCAGGGATATGTTGCGTGAGAAGGGATGGGGTGCGGTGAGGCGTCGATGGGAGAAGATAGACATGGGTGATAGGCTCCAGGCCTCGTGGACGGAGCCAACGAACGACGACGGCAATGATATGGAAAGATGGAATCGAAATGATAAATGCAGGGGATACAAGCGTTACCTGAAGCTACCAACAAGCTGAGAAGCTCCATGCGAAGGTGGTTGGCTGGTTATTGCCTCGACCTGCTACGCCTGGAGAGAGAGGCTTCACGCGACGGAGGAGTCCAACCCCATCCGAGCTAGGAGCCTCCAAGCTCCTCCAGGTGATTCTCAATCTCTCCTCCAATGTATGTCACTACGAGGAGGTGTCTCAAGAAGAATGGGGGCGCGGGGGACGAGCTGAAGGGCTGGCAGAGATGAAGAGATGTTTTATAGGGTTCCGTAGGGTCTGGAAAGATCGAGTGTCACGTCCATCCCTGTAAAGCCATGAACTTGGCATCCCTCGCATCCTATATCATAAGATCCGACTCGTCAAGAGAAAACCAAGGAGGGTTAAGAAGTCATTAATCCATAATGACTGTCATTAAGACTAATTAAGTGTGATTAAAGAAACTAATGACGGATTGAAAACTGTTGATGATCATTAGCAAACACTAATCAATAGTTAGCAAAAGATAAGCCTAAGCTGCGAAAGTTAATCACGATTAGTGTTAATTAAGCGTCATTAGCGAATCTAGAATCATCTGGAATGTTCTGACTTAAGCCCCAAGTTTGAGATAGGTTTTGGCCAAAACCATGGGCCAAAACCATGGGTCGCTAAACCATGATTAATGTTCAAACCATGGTTTTCTAACCAAGATTAGTGGTTTTCTGGAGCCTATAATTAGACCCCCCACCCATTCATTCTCTACGATTTCCACTACTACCACCACCACCCCAAGGGCTAGGGTCGAGAGGTCATGAGGAGGAGTGGGAGGTGAGGGAGAGCGCTAGCGAAGCGCTACCAGGAGAACGAGGAGGAGAAAGGTATGATCCGCTCTTAGTTTGTTTCGTAAACTAGGATTTCAATTCATCCTCTTTTCTTCCAAGTTTTGTTCTTGATTCATCTTTCTTTCCTATTCGTTTTCTGTTATGGTTCGAGGAGAAATCTGTGTAACACCCTACTTAGGTGCGGGCAGCTATGCACGTTAGTGAACCCTGTGATTCGTCACACATTCACTCATCTAAGACGCGTGGTGCTTACCAATTCTCCATCGTTTATATTTCTATTCTTTTTATTATGCTTTTATAGTTATTTTGATGGAGAAATCTGTGTAATACCCTACTTAGATGCGGGCGGCTATGGACGTTAGTGACCCTGTGATTCGTCACATGTTCACTCACCTAAGATGCGTGGTGTCTACCGATTCTTCATCTCTTATTGTTTGAGTATACTCTTTCAGTTTCGTTTTTATTTTCCTCTCGATTGATTTATAGAGGAAACTCTTTTCGTTGTTATTTTGAAATATGTCCCTATATAAGGGGTAACTCTGCCGAAAGTTTCCGAGAAATATGTCCCGATATAAAGGGAAACTCTGCCGAAATTTTTCTAGAAATATCACTCCGTATAAGGGGAAGCTCTGCCGAAATTTCAAGAGAAAATATGTTCTAGGCGTTTTTCGTGTTCTTCGTGTTCTTCGCGTTCTTCGTGTTCTTCGTTCGTTCTTCGCACGTTCTCAGCATTTTTGATACGAAAATGAAATTCGATCATTTCAGGAGCCTTAAATCATCTTTTCTGAAAAGAAACACGATAAAGCACTGCATACGCGAGAGAGAGCTCGATTAGGTAACGAAATCCTTCCTTTTGTTGTTGGGTTTTCAAACGAGATTATTGAAATTCTTGATTTTATGTTATGTGCTATAAAGAACCCTAATTTTGGCTATTTTTGATAAAGTCTGAGCAGTTGCTTTGTGATTCCCACTTAAATAAGGTTTAAGCATCAAATCGATATGGTGGCTTTGAAAGTTAGGGTTTGGGAGTTGAAATAGGCATAAATACGAGTATATATGCATATGAATAATATATATGTGAGTCTATACTAAGTATTGTTGATTATGCAAATCGAAGACCTAACGAAAGAATTACATCATGTGAATTAATGTGGTTTGAGTTGGATCCTGAAAAGGATCATGTGTCACGTTAAGGATGACTGGGAGTAGAACTACATGCCAGGCATGCAACCTATAGGTTTGTAGGAAGGAACCCGTATTGATGTTTCCCTACCTAGGTGGTACATGGTTGCCCGATAAGTGCACACGAAATAAATGTTTTTGCAACGTGTGGTACTGGGAGCCAATATCTTCGGGGTGAACGACGGAAGATGTGGTCGTGCCATGTGGAGGCACGGGTGGTTCAATAGCGGCTGGGTCATGATAAAATGTATTTAAAGCCGCTAGGTTATATGATTAAATGTTAGCCTGAGGTTTTAAGCAACCGAGTCCTCGAGGACAGTGTGCTCATTTATTTTCCGGGTTGAGGGTTTGAGACCCTGTTTAATAAAAGAAAAGATAATTATCAGGGTAGTATTTGAGGATTGGTTGAGGCGATGTGCGGCAGCATAAGCTTACCAAGATCAACACAATCTCCAATCTTGAAGGGTCCACAGCTTCGGAGTCCAAGAATGGTGGGGTTCCCCTGGACTAATCCCTGACGTGGAATAGAAAAGGAATAGGACTTAAATTAATAAGAAGGAATGATACTTTTTGGTGATAACAAGTTTTGAAAAATTACACAATTTGTTTGCTTTTCTCTTCTTCGTTACTTAGCATTCGCTAATTTTTTATCCTATGATTTATGGAAAACCCAACATGTGTCGGTGAGCCAACGTAAGGACCTTAGTAGACATCCAGCCAGCCACAATAGCTTTACTTTCTAAGGTAGTTAGTAATTTTTGTATATTTTCCTTTCAAGCTGATGTACATGTAAATGGTTGTAGTGGGACAATGTATCATCTGAACTTTATTGTGAATGACAAAGTATTGAAATACTTTCTTCTGAGTATTTTTATTTGCAGTTTGTTTCTGAATGTTAGTTGGGATTGCTGAATAAATTATTGCTGAGTAACCAGATCCGGTTATGGGAGGATCCGACGGCCCGGAATTGGGGTCGCGACAGATTGGTACCAGAGCCCGGTTACTCAAGTAATTTATTTAGTAATTAACAACTATGAGCGGTATTCAGAAAACTAAGGTTGTATTAAGATCCTTTGATCTTAATAAATGACTGCAGTACCATTCACAAGTCATTGTCCCTTATGTACATCATGCTAAGACATATAGGATCTGACCTTTGACCTTGACTCATCCCAGGATCATGGCAGACCAAGACGTGTCTAGACAATTAGCGGCTATGATGGCAATGCTCCAAGACATGGGGCAAAGGCAACAAGAATTGGAGGAGAGGCTCAATGCACAAGCTGAGAGACCCGATGCATCTAAGCTTGCGGATGTTAGGATTGAAGGTTCTGTCCATCTTTCTGAGGAAGAATCTAGCTACCATCCTTCAACTGAGTCTGCTCCTACCATGAATGAAGAAGCAATGGAGAAAGCCCTTCTTAGACACCAAACATTACTAGATAATTACCGAAAGGGGAAAATTCCTCGATTCAAAGGTGTAGAGACACCTACCGAGGTTGAGTTATGGCTCGATGACGTTACTAGGATGTTGAGGATAATCCATGCACCAGTTGACACCTGGGTGCACTTTGTTGATTACTCCCTAGCAGATTACACACAACAATGGTGGAGAGCGAATTCCAAGAAATTAGCAGATCCTGTTCCATGGGATATCTTTGAAGAGAGGTTCCGAGCTCACTTCTGTCCCTCTCATTGGGAAGAATTAAAGAGGGGAGAGTTGACTTCTCTGAATCAGGGTTCTAAGACCGTACGAGATTATCATATCCACTTTACTGAGCTACTATGTTACTCACCAACTCTAGAAGCTTCACCACAAGAGTGTCTTACCAAATTCGTTAGCGGTCTTCAGGGAGATCTACGAGAAAAGCTTGCTGGTTTTATAGCTACAACCGTAGATGAAGCAATGGACATCGCCTCTCGTATTGAGATGGAGAGAGATGAAAACCGCCAAAGAAGAAGTTTCCACTTTAATGGTGGACCATCCAAAAGTAAGGCACATTATAACCGTAGAGATCGTCGCTATCATCCAGTCGGGTCTAATATAAGCTCGCTACAGACTTTGGGCCAGGAATTATCTGGAAGAAGGGGTTTCTCTAGACCTCCACTATATCCTCGCGACTCAACAGCAGGAGCTAGCACCTCTGTGGCTGGTTCTTCAGCTCAAACTTTTCTATTAGAAGGGACTTTGTAAAAATATCTATAAGTTGATCCTATATGCTGATGAACTCCATCTTGATGTCGCCATTATCCTCTAGCTCTCATACATAATGATGATGAAGTTAAATATGCTTTGTTCTTTCATGAAAGACTGGATTATTTGTCATAACAATGGTTGATATGTTATGACATAGTATGGTTGTTAGAAGAACATTCTCTTCTGGAATATCATGAAGAAGTCTTCTCAGCCATACAACTTCACATGATACACTTGTGACAGAATATATTCAGCTTTAGCAGAAGAAAGAGCTATGTTCTTTTGCTTTTCTTAGAGCTCCAAGATATGACTATAGACCCCATGCAAAAAAATAACCCGATGTGATTTTTCTATCATTTATAGATCCAACCAAATCACTATCTAAGTAGCCTTTGAGAGAGCTATCTTCTTATGAAGTATATTTAATTCCAAAATTCTTGATACCTTAAACATAGTGAAGAATCCTTTTTACTATTGCATAATGAAGCTTGCTTCACTTGCTCATAAATCTTGATGCAACACTTATTGTATATACTGTATCTCATCTTGTATTAGCTAAATATAATAAGGAGCCTCAAGACTCCTAAAAAAAGAATCATCAGCTTCTTGTGCTCCATCATCTGCAGAAAGTTTTGTATTTGGAGCTATAGGAGTTACTTTTGGTTTGCAATTTGACATATGAAATATCTTGAAAAGATCATGAATATGTTTTTCTTGAGAGATGAATATATCAACTTTTTGTTGAAATTGAATATTAAGAAAGTATATCATAAGATCGAGATTTATCATTTCATATTCTGTTATCATTGCTTCCTTGAATTTTACAATCATCTTGAAGGAATTGCTTGTATATATAATATCATCAACATAAAGGCATACGATAAGGAAAATATGCATTTATTCACATAGAGAGATGGCTCATTGGGACTTCTTAAAAATTGATTATCACAAAAATATCCATCAATTTTATTATTCCGGATTCTTGGTGCTTGCTTTAAGCAATACACGGCCTTGCAGAGACGATTAACCTTTTCTTCTTTATCTTTGAAGATATATCCTTGAGGTTGTTCAACATAAACCTCTTTTTCAAGATCTCTATTAATAAATGCATACTTGGCATCAAATTGATAAAGTGGTAGTTTCTTTTGAGTAGCAAGTGCAAGAAATATTCTAATTGTCTCCATGCGAGCAACAAGTGTAAAACATTCATTATAACCAATACCTAGTTGTTGCAAATAACTTTTAGCTACCAATCTGGTTTTATGCATATGAATAGAATTATCTTCATTTAACTTTATAAATCCATTTAAGTTCAATAGCATCTTTGTCCTTAGGATGACCCATGAGCTCCAAACTGTGATTTTTATTAATCACTGCAATTTCTTCATTCATTGCTTGAACCCGTACTTCTTCTTTAATTACTTCTTTAATTTTTTTTGTTCACAAGCAAATAAAGCAATAACAGAAGATGATGCATAAATTTCTTTAAGAGACCATACCTTTTATTGTGGATGTTCTGAATCAGAAATATTTGTCCCGACTGATCTTTGAATTGAAGGAAAACTATCTTCAACATTTGAATTGTCTTCTTCAGCTGCTGTTTGCTTTTGTCGCACTGAAGAATCATCTCATTTTCATGAAGATGTTTCATCAAAGATGACATCTCTTGATATAATCAATTTTCCTTCTTTGAGCTCATATAATCTATAAGTTGTTGATTCATCACAACATCCAATTAAGATATATTCACCTTTTTCATCGATTTTTTCTTGTCTCATTTGAAATTGATGCATGCATCTCCCATCTCGGTTTAAAAAGGAAGTTGTCGGTTGTAGTGACCGCGAAGAGAAGAGCGCTCGATCAAACAAAAATATAATAGAAGAGAGAGAGAGAGAGTAGATGAATGATAAGAAGATGAGTTCTCTCTAATCTATTTTTCACCTGATATTTACTAGGTAAGTGTCCCTGGGTCGAACATAAGGAGGCAAAGAGTGTACCTAGAATTCGAGGCTGGATTTTGTAAATTGATTTTTCTTCGCGAAAGTTGTTTCATGGTTTTTATTTGGTTTTTATTTTTGCAAATTTTTATTTTATTTTATTTTGCATATTTATTTGGTTCTCAAAAAAATATTAATTTGGAAAAATGTGATATTATATAGTAGGTAGAGTAGAGTGTAATATATTATTTTATTCAAGGTTGCAGAAAGCGGTAGTCAGTACTCGGTCGACGGGGTCACTGACTAAGGATTAATCGACAGTCAGGCGACTAATCGGATTTAGTCAGCCATTAGTATGCTTTGAATTTTTTTAGTTATTTTAAATATATTAATCAATTTTTATATACATATTCTTATATATTTATATGATTTGTACATTTTATATACTATGTACAAGGAACTTGTGCCAGTTATTTTGCACATACTGAAATCTTGAAAGCTTGCACATCTATTGCCAGTTATGTAAAACACAAATCATATGTCGGTGTTCCTTAAAAATAACTATCAATTCATCAAAACTATATAAAATTTCCTAATCTCTGAAGGTGTAGTTCGAGTTTGGGTTACCCCTTTAGTTCATGCTTTTTGAACAATCGGGAAGTGTGCCCTTCAGGGGTTATACATGTAAATCAAAGGGAGAAGTTAAGTCATAACTAAGAATGCTTGAGACGATTTCTTTAAAAAAAATATAAATTTCTTTCTAAGAACACTAGGCAGGCCAACACGATACAACTTCTACAATCAATATATGGACAACAGTTCTCCATAAAGCCAATCAACAAAAAACAGCTTCTGATAGAGGTTGTCAAGCCTGCTGATCGTCTTCATATTATCTCAACATTAGTGCACGACATCTTACCTTTTGTAGACTTCAAAGTTAGCATGCATTTATCAAAGTGTACTGATTGAAACCAAAATCAAAATAGAAAAAAAAAAGAAAGATGCACTTTGAATTATTCACTTCCAGATAACGCGTCAGATTAGGCAATCTAAAAAAGCCAAAATGTCTCTATGCAAATATTCTATTTTCCTTTTGGTTCCAATCAGTACACTTTGAGTTCCAATCAGTACACTTTGATTTTAAATATAGATATCCAAAGGATCTTCAGAGAGTATTCTAAGCTTTTAAATACTACTAAAACCTCTATGTAAAAGTCGACCCAGTAGTCAGCCGACTAGGCCGATTAGTCGGCCTGATTAGTCGGGTTGACCAACTAATGGCCGACTAGGCCTCGTCGAGTCATCTACCCCCCAACTCGACTAGTCAGGCCGATTAATCGGCCTAGTCGGTCGACTTTTACAACAACGATTCTACTATAGTGGTAAAATGAAGAAAGAGAAAATGAAAATGTTTTTTTTATTTTTTAAAATAAAGATTTTTTTTTTACAAAATGATATATTATATAATATGTACGTGATAGAATGAAATAGATGGTAGTATATAGTCGGGGATACGAAAGCAAAATCGAAAGAACAAACAACAAAACTCAAAATGCAAGCGAAGTTCATATAATCAAAACTCAACGATAAAGTGATGAAAAACCGTGAAAAATGCCTCAAAATCACGCTACGGTAGTTGCGTAAGTACCCTAGAAAAATCAACATAAAATAATTTTCTACGGTGTCCATACGTCTATAAATGTATACAGGTACAATTGTAAGGAAAATAATAAAAAGTTTCAGAAATAAACTTAGGCTTTGCATTTAGGTCCCTGTGAAGGGACCTAATTGTAATTTTTAAAAGTCTTGAGGTGCGTCTGAAATATCTGAACTTGCTAGGTCTAAGACGTAAAATTCACACTAGTTCAGAATGTATGGCCGAAACTAGAAGATGCATATGAGATCCTGGCCATTGATGATGTCCATGCGTCAGCAGACTCTAACTCCTGACATGAAGAATGTTCTTCCCTGGCCTAAAAAAAAAGAATGTTCTTCCCCAAATTAATGAAGAGATGTGTCCGCGGTTGAATTCTAGTGACTTAAGTGGCTATTGCGATGGGCATTGGCGCGAATGGAGTCTCCGACAGGGCTAGAAGGGGGATCGTCCCCCTTCGAGCTCTCTTACTACAAGGATAAATCTTGAAGATGAAGATTCGCTCCGCTAGGGCTTTAGGGCTCCAAGTACGAAATGGATTTCTCCTCCAGGTCGTGTTCTTGCACAATAAAGATGGAAGATCTTCTCCGATTGATGCGAATGAGCTTCTGATGCTCCTGAGAATGAGCTCCAGATGATGAAACAACCTGCTAGAAGTAATAAGGCTCAATTCTAATGAATCAATCGGGAAGGTTTGATGTGTTCTTACATATATAACATAATGTTCAGCAAACTTGGGATTTCAGATTCAAAATTGGAAAGGAATCAAATGATTTAGAAGGGGATTTTGAGTATAATCAATCAATGGGTAATTAAGGTATCTAATTTGATGATTAAAATAACTAAAACAGAATCAAAAACTCAAAATTTGATGGGTGAATAGCCTAGGAATGAAGGTGTATTACCTTCTATTGTTGCTCAAGAACATGGCTGATGTTTGACTGTACGTTGCTCAATTGAGATGCAATTCAAGGCCAATCAACCCCTGGAATCGCTCCCCCCAGCCTCTTTCCACGCGGGTGATCTAACCTCCTCGATTGTCACCTAAGGGTGGATATCCAGAGCTTGGAAGTAGAGATCTCGGTCAGTTGTAACTGGAAATTGGATAAGTTGTTGTTTTTGCGCCACTTGTATGGCTTTGATAAAGAAGATTGGATAGAGTTAGAATGAATCGAAGGGTAGGCGTGGAGGAGGTATGATTAGGCTAGGAAGTCTACGGATTAGATTGACGTTAGGTTGGAGATCGAGGGTTGTGGAAATGGTTGAAATCGGGTCATTCAAACAACCCAACGACCTGGGTTCTTGAAGGAAAAAGCTTTTGGTGCTGAGAAGTGTCAGCATCATATAATTCCAATGGTATAAATACATTATAAATTATATAACAAATAACAAATAAAGCTATTTTGAAAATTTGTAATTAAATCATGTAAATTATGATATATTTTACATATATAATTAATATATATTTTAGGATATATAAATAAAATATTAATAAATACACATATAATATACTCTATAAATAGGATTTACATTTTTAATTCAATATTTAAAGAAATAAGGTATCCTTTTTATATTTTATTAATTTATATAATAATAAATAAATTTCATGTGAATTTTTGTAGATTTTAATAAATTATTTGATGTAGATTAATAAATAAAGGTATATACAACACAATTCATTTTTACCTATTTTTATAGGTTTTTAATTTATTTAAAATATCAAGTAAAGATTTTATTTTAGATTTTAGTTTATAACTGAACTACAAAATCAAAAATAATTTTAAATTATTAAATCAGTTGTATTATAAATAGTATGTACATAATAAAATAAATAGACTAGAAATCCAGTTGTCATTAGGTCCAAAACCAACTTTTAGCAAACGGACTCAGTTTTCAATGAAACCACCTTTATTAATTAGAGAATTTTATAACTTGAACTTTAAAGATAAGTATAGTAAAGCTGGAGTTTGTATGTCGAAGTTATGAGGTTCGAAAGTTGGGAAATTGATAATTTAAAAGTTTGTTTAATTGGCATATTTACAAGTTGGCTTTTTAAATTTTTATATATTTTTATACATATTTTTATATACACATTGGAGAAGAGTTTAAAGAAAAATGTACATATAAATTAAATATAATTATATGAAGATTGTATATATAATAAATAAATGGAATTAATGTTTTTGCATAAGGTCAGCTATTTTTGCATTTACTTCCTTATCTCCACCTACTTTATTATTTGTCGACAAAGTCATGCTAATTTGGTCTTGAAGGTCAGTTTATATAAATATATCTTACGGTTATATTTATATTTTTCTAAGTCATCTTGTACAATATATACATATTTACAATCTGCCTTATTTTTTCTTTATTTTTATATATTTTAATGTATAAAATGTATTTTTATTCATGAATGTATTTTCAATAAAAGATGGATAATGCATATTTACATGTATTTGCTAAGGTTTTTAAGATAAAATACGATAGAAATGTAAATGAATCATGGATTCATCAATGAAATATGTGCATATGCAATAGAGACAAAAAATTAAAATGACTAACCTTGACCTTCCTTTCATACCAAGCTTCATAAGGTGTTCTATCCATCGTTGCTTTGGTAGGAGATCTATTCAATATATAAACAACAATATTTACTAATTCTCCCACAGTTTATTAGAAATATCCTTTCCTTTCATCATACCTTTTGTCATCTCAACGACCGGTCTGTTTCTTCTTTTTACTACTCCATTTTGCCGAGGAGTATATCTTATTGTTAGCTCCTTATTGATTCCTCGAGCTATGTAGAAATCTTGAAATTCTCTGAATATAAATTCTCCTCAACGATCTGATCAAAAGGCTTTTATTTTTCTTCCACTTTATTTTTCAACAAAGGCTTTAAATTTGATGAAAGTAGAAAAGACTTCTGTCTTTTCTTTCAAGAAGTAAACCCACACCATTCTACTGTAATCATCAACAAATAGTAGAAAATACCTGGCTCCATTGATAATTGGAGTTGAGTTGGTCCACATACATCTGAGTAGGCATGAGAATTGGACTGGGCCAGCCTGGACCAACCTGAAGCCCAGCCCAAAAAGCCCAGCCCGACCCAGGCCTAAATGAATACCGGGTCGTGCTTGGGCTCAATATTTAGGCACAATTCTTTTTGGGTCGGGCTCGGACTTGACTCGTCCCAGCCTGGCCCAGCCCAAGGGCCCGGTCCGAAGAGGGCCCAGACCCTTTCCTACATCCTACATGCATGAAAACTCCCACCTATTTCATGTGCACTCTCTTCTTGTATCCTGTCTTCATACAATGTTTATAAATCAAGAAAGTCAGGCGTGTGACATGACTTGATGATCATTGTATTTCGATTAAGAATTAATTTTCCTTAATTATTCTTTGGTTTATATTTTGTTGGTTATTCTTTAATTTGTTAGTTGTTATTTTTTCCAATCAGAACATTTTCTATTATTGTACCTTTACCCAATATGGGCCTTATGCTCATTTTTTAACATACAGGGTATGGTGCACCTCTTGTTGTTAACTGGGTAAGTTTGTTTCACTAGTTCAATTTCTATACATGGGAGACATTCATGGTATCTAGCATTGAGTGTACGTGTGTAAAATGAGAAATCTTCAAATTTGATAGATTGAATTCTAGTTGTTTCACAAGTATTATGGTACATGTTTTAAACAATTTTGGATTGTGTAACTTGAGTTGAGATTAACTTGAAACAAAAGACTCAAAGTTAATAATATCTAATTGGTGGAGATGGGTCGGCCCGGCCCAAGCAAGACCCAAAGGAATTGGGGTGAGCCTGGGCTTGGGCTGAGCCTGGGCTTGGGCCGAACAAAAAAATTTTTTGCAGGCCTAAGCCCGGCCCAGGGCCCGAATTTTTTAAACGGGCTTGGGCCTGGGCCCTTCAAAGCCCGACCTAGCCTGGCCCATGCTCATCCCTACATCTGAGTGTATCAACTCAAGTGGAGTTTTTGCTCTCCATGATATCTTTGTAAATGACATTATACACATCTTACCATATATGCATCCTTCACATATGCTTTCGTCTTTCTTGATGAATGGAAGTCCGACAATAAAGTTCTTTTGCTTTAATAGCATGAACCTTCTAAAATTTAAACGTCCAAATCTTAAATACCATAACAGAGAATCACCTTCATCTATAGCTTTTATAGCTTAGCTTTCTTTTAAAGGCATTGATAATGGAAAGGCTTTATTGAGATCTATTTTAATGTCTGCAATCAGTAGCTTTCTTTTTTTATCAAATATTTTGCATACTCCATTATCAAATCTAAGAGAGCGACCATTATTCATAAGTTGGTTCACACTTAAAAGATTCCCAGTTAGCTAGAAAAACAAAGAACATAATGAATAAGTTTAGAAGTGCCTTTCTTTATTTGTAATGCAATAACTCAATTGCCTTCCACATTTTGTAGCTTTCATCTCCGAGCTTAACTTGTGAACTATGTCCTTTCTCAAGGCTCACAAACGCATCTTTGTTCCCTGTCATGCTACTACTACAACCACTATCAACACACCAAATGTCTTTAGACAGTTCTTTAGTATTCATGCAAGAATAGAGTAATGGACTAAAAACCTCATCTTTTGCAATATAATTAGGTTCATCTTTTTGGAACCAACAATCTCTTTGAGAATGATTTGCTATCTTGTACTTTGTGCAACAGAATCATAGTCTTTTGATTGAAGATTATCTTTCTTTCAAATAATACAATGAGAAGAAGATTTTCTTATACTTGGAGCTCTTTGATTATATGCTACTTTTGGTCTTCAATTGCCTTGACCTCCGTAGGATCCATGTATTCCATTATGCTCTTGTCTCCTTATATATTGTCACATTCTTTGCTTGACATGATCCCATTCTTAGCTTTGGAGATGCTCATTTTTGTTTGAAATGCTTGCTCCATGAATTGAGTAGTAAATCTGTTAATTCTTTGTTCATGTGCTTTAAATGAACCCATTAATTCATATACAAAGAGAGATAGAGTGAGAGAGAGAGAAAAGATAAATATTTAGATTCTTTAATAGAAGAAACAACATGATCAAATTTAGCAGGTAAAATTTTTAAAATCTTTTCAACAATCTTCTTATCGGCAATGGTATCTATATAACTTTAAATTTGATTTATAATAATACAAGCTTTTGAAAAGAATCATTGGATAGTTTCACTATCTTTAATCAAGAGATTATCAAATTCCCTCCATAGAGATTGAAGCTTGATAGAAATTATCTTAACAGATCCGTGAAATTCTTTCTTTAAAATCTCCTATACTTCTGTAGAAGTAATTGCTTCAAAAATACGAGGAGAGATAGATTTGCTTACTCATTGTTGGATGAAAAGAAGGGCCTTCACATCTTTCTTCTTGTTCTCCTTGAACTCTTTCTTCTTTCCTCACTTAGTGTAGCATCCTAATCTTTTGTCTCCTCGAAGCCTTCTATAGTTAGTTCCCACAAATCTTAAGAGATGAAAATAATATTTATTTGAAGACTCATCATAATTTTCTCCATCAAAAAATGAATTGAGCTTTGGGTATAATTAAATAAAGGTGTATTGGAGGTGGATGTCATGGTATGGAGAAATAAGGAAAGGCTTCAACAAGGATTTAAGGATAATGAGGCTTTAATACCAAACTTGTTGGGATAACGGAAGATAGATAGTTGATAAGAAGCAAATTAGAGGGAGAGAATACAAATAAATGCACAAGGTAGATGTAAACTCAAGAACTTTTTATTATATTTTGAAAACTTGGATACAAGACTTAATATGACTTACAATGTTTACAACAAAGGAAGAAAGACTTACAACACTTGAAAGGAGGACACTTGAGAGACTCTTGTGATAGTAGTGGACTTCTTCTTATTGTTGTTTTTTCTTCTTGTTGCTGTTTCAAATGAGAACCTCTTGGGTTGTATTTGTAGGCTCTCTAAGATGGTTGAGATATTTTGGAGGAGGAATTTAGAAGAATCATCTTCCATACTTATCCTTTAAATGGAAATATCTAGATATTTTAGTGCGATGTGGAGAAATATCTAGATATTTTTTCCACATCTCTCTTTTCTAGAATCTTTTAATAAGTGGGTTCTCCCTTAATTATTTGAGTAGAGGACTTTAGGTCCATAAGTGCAAGGGTCCATTGGTGATAACAATTCTACATGGACAAATTATAAATTACATATATTTTCAACAAGGGCTACTCAAGAGGTAAAACCGCAACTGTTACTGGGAATAGGTCATGAGCCATTGCGCAACGAGGACGTTACAAATATAAGTGGAGGTGATTACAACACTCCAAACATAGTACCACATCTACTGATCGTAAAGTGTGGTAGTATCTTATAAGTAGTGTGGCCTAAAACTAGTCAATTTGGGCTTGAGCATTTTGGACCGTTAGATGGGTCCAAACCCAACACGTCATTCGACTCAGTAATCCCCGATAATGGACCGGACTTAGGGCTTGGGACGTTACACCTACGACTTATACATGCTGCAAATTTCATGTCGTTTGGAGACATATAACCCAAGTCACGACTAATTTAGTTTCATCTCACTGTGTAGAAAATGATTGTATACTTTGCAATCATCTCAAATTCAAACATGAATCATGCAATTGTAAAAATTACAGAGCCTAGAAATCTAAATAAACATCGATATTGAAAGGCCCATTGAATCAAATTCTTCATCTTCACTCAACCTGATTCTTCTTCAAAAGGTTTTCATCCTCAAATTTCTTTTATATTTTGATTTGGAAGTGCATCTCTATTAGCCATTTCATTACATTTGTATTGCAAAATTTAGGAAGGTTATATGATTATTCACATCTCTCTTTATTCTCGGCTAAGATGCCTTGAATGCAAAGGTTGTTCTTTCCAAACAGAAGAAAACCCGTTGGAGAAGTATGTGAGGCGTTCTTCGTCAAAGCTTGTCTAGAAGATAAAAATCGGTATATGCTGCTTCATATTAAGATTTGTATCTCTCTCTCTCGTGCACGCGCGCTCTCGTCAGACCTCGCCCACCTCCGTAAAACAATTGAGGGAGCTCGTGGTAGAGGAGAGGTGAGCTCACGGCGAAGGATGGCCATGCACAACATTATCTTGACGAGGGGATCGTGATGAATTAGAGAACTCGTGCGCAACACCGTCAGAAGATCTCAATTTTGGAGGTGGGTCAAGGCAGATTATGGGCAAGGAGGAGAGGTGAAGGTGCTGGTGGTGGATGCATGGACGAGTACAATGATGGAAGGTGGTGGTATTGGATTCATGGAGGAAGATGATAGAGGGGTATTTTACTTAAATGCTATTTTTTGGGTATTTATATCCAGTGTTCCAAATTTTACGAAATTTCATCGAAATTTCGATTTTGATATTTCACTGAAATCGAAATCTCCACATGGACCTTTCCTTCACAAATCTAGACCGATTTTGGCCGAAATTAGCAAAATTTCGTTTGAAGTTTCAACAAAATTTCGAAATTGTTTCGTTTTTCACTATTTCGAACTGAAATCAAAATTTAAAAACCTTGATAATACCCAATGGACTCTATTGGTAGGGACATAAACAAGACTTCTATAGGGATCCGGGCGTAATTGTGAACTGTACCAGGGTTATGATGTGTTTATAATTACATAAGTTCGGGCAAACACATAAATATCCCAAATATAAAAACTACTAATAGATATACACGCGCTTCGCGACGGGATAGGAAGATATGAAAGAAAAATTAAGAAGGACGGAGTACAATCTTCTTGTTCGTTTCAATTGAACTTGAGAAAATATGTTTGGAAAATTATATTTAAACGTTGTATAGAAAAAATATTTGAGCATTTACAGGTAAATAAAACACAGAGTTTTACTGACGATAATTAAATTGAGAAGGTAGGTGGTATTTTTTTCTTAAAGTAAATTGTAGTAAATACATATATTAGATTCTTACACAATATCCATTAAAATTATGATGTACTTTTGCATTTGAAAGAATAAGAAATTTGAATACATTTTTCTAGTTGATAATGATGATTGATTTATCTTCAGTTGTATTAACACGATCAAACAAAAAAATCAATATCAATCAAGCAAATATGAACATATAGATTGTAGGTTAAATAACGAAATGCTTTTAAACATAAAAGTTTGATTTCGATATAAAGAACTCACATTGAATTAGAAATATGCCCTAAATTATATATGTTACAATATTATATATGAGGGGAAATGGCAGTCCAATACTAAATTTAGGGACATGATTTAGAGAGAGAGAGAGAGGAAGGGGAGAGAAAATGGAGAGATAACGAAGGAGAGAGAAAATGTTTAAATAGAGTGGGGAGATATTGTTGTAGATACCAGAGAGAGGGAGATCGGAGAAAGAGAAAATTTCGGAGAAAGAGAAAATTTCAATGAAGAGAGGAAGGGTGGTGAGATAAAAAACATGTGTCCATAGCTGGGTAATTTCTAAATATAGAAAAGTGAGTGAGAGAAATAATAGGTGAAGCTCCTGTTACGGCGGTGCCCAAAACAATAATGGGAAGTGGGGTACAACAGGAGACACTCGGGTGGAAATAAAGAATGGAGAAGCTATCCACGTATCCTGGAGGTGGTGAAAAACCCACCTTTAAATAGGTATATAGATTTGCTGGTGATGCTATATCCATCGCTTTGCCTACTCCACTTAAAGTCTTGGTTGTTGATGTTTCGGCTTTGATTGATGGGTTCAAGTAACCAACATATCCGTCCCAATGTATGATTATGATCTGACCCGATACGAAAACGAGTTGATTGGATCTACGAACGACATGTAGTCAGATTTGAATCATCGACTACGAACGACATCTAGTCAGATTTGAATCATTGACCACACATCGCCGTAACACGTGTGCGCTGGTCAAACTATCTAGTCGGATGTAGCGATTGCTCGATCTTCGTCTAGGAACCGGCTGCTGTAACGAGAGTTACAACAGAAGTGTTGTAATGGCTTATTTTTGCGAATTCTGTTTCAAAATCCATCCTTATAGATTGAATCCTCGCTGAAATTTTGTATATCCTACGAATTTCGCTAGAATCTGATATAATTTGTTATTTTATCTTAATGGTCAAAGATCCGACCAATATTTAAGCAGCTTAAATCCCATTAAAAAAGAACCAGACCTTTGCCTATTAAGATAAAATAGCAAACGACATCGGATTCTAGCAAAATTTGGAGGATACGCAGAATATTAACTGATGATTCAACCTATGGAAGAGGATTCTCTGTTGTAATGGGTATTACAACAAATGTGCTATAATTGTAGAAACAAATTAGTGAGTTTGCTTTTCAAAATCCAACTTTATGGATTACATCTTTGACTAGTGTTCCGCACATCCTCCAAACTTCACTCAAATTTGAGGTTGAGGGCATTTGCAATTTTATCTTGAAGATCAATAGTTCGGTTGTTTTTTTACATGGGATTTAATTTGCTTAAACGTTGATCGGATCTTTGATCATCAAGATAAAATAGCAAATGACTTCGGATTTGAGCGAAATTTGGAAGATATGTGGAACAATAGTCTAAGATGTAATCCATAAGGTTGGATTTTGGAAATCAAAATCGTAATTTTTATGGCATTTACAACAACTCTGCTGTAATACCCATTACAACAAAGGATCTCTTCCTCAACATATAAGGATGGATTTTGGAATGGGATTTAAAAACAAAAGGCCATTACAGCACTATAGAAGAGGATCCGGTTCCCCTTCATCGATCGATCTTGTTTTGTCCGATTAGAATATTAGGCAGGACTTCCCATCCCAGCAGGCATTTTTATCATGCCCATCTTTGCCATTTTTGCTTGGAAAAAAGACAAGATTTGCGTCATAGTTACGTCGCAACACCTTGCTCATCCAATGATGCACAAGTTGGATTAAAAGCGCGGTAAAAAAACGTCATGCAGAGGGTTGCCGCAGACTCTGCTGCATCCTTTGGAGCCGCTCGATCACGATCGAGCGGTTCCCACAAAATCCCACTTTTTGTGGTCCGGATCGAGGGATTTCGTGAGAACCGCTCGATCGTGATCGAGCGGCCCCAAAGGATGCAGCGGAGTCTTGCTGCAACCCTCTTTACAGCAGAAATCCGCGCTATATGCAGAATACTGGAGACCAGAGTGGTATCGGCACAGAAATATATAACTAATATTACATGACAAGGGAACATACTCTATTTGCAATCGATCGAATGTGTGTTTAACGTTTCCACTGGTAAAAAACAAAAACCTTATTCGTCTTGTAATACATATCTAAACTTGTATCAAGTCTTCACAGGGGAAGGACCTCCGGCTGTTACCTCCTAGCTGCACTGCTTCCCAAGCTCAGGGATGGTGTATCCTGAGAGAGAAGCTACCCAATTAATTGCACAGGTTAATAATTTTCAAGATCAGAAGACGAGGGCAATGGAACTTACTGCCGCATTTGGTGCCGGGGCTGAGAGGGGCGCCGCAGAGCTTGGCGTTGCAGGCCAACCTGGGGACGCTGATCTCCTTCTCGACCTTGCTGGTGACGAGGTAAGTGCAGACGCAGGTGAGCTTGGCGGCGTCGTTGATGAAGGAGCAGCAGAGGGGGGAGGGAGCGACGGGATTGCCCTTGCGCTGGATGGACTCCCCGCAGTGGCCATATATGCCGTAGATGTCGTCCTCCTCGCAGTCCTTCCACGCCCATGCACGTTGGGAACAACGGCACAGTGCGAGGAGAACTAGTGCCACCAGCAGTGCGGAGATCTTCTTTCCTCCCATCTTCTCTCTCACCTTCCTCTCTTCACACGCCAAGATGTGTGTTGTGTTGTGATATTGGGGAATATTTGTTGAGCTATTCGGGTATTTATAGCACGTGGGACTATGGCCGCCCCTTTGATGGTTGGACCAACCTACTCGCTGATTTTATTTATGATCTTTTGAATTAAAAAAATATCTGAGATCCAATTCATTAATTCCAACAAAAAAATCCGCGAGTGGAGGCTGGACGGATTTGATTTACAAGGTGCAGATATCTTATACCACTGAAAGCAAATTGAACGAATGTGGAAGGTGACTGGCCCACCTTATGCCCTTTTTCCTCAGCTTTGTTTCGCCTTACAAGTACAATTCCACCCATCTTGCAATTAAAGGTTGGTTATTGGATTCTAACACACTATTCGTTCAGAGAACGAGCACTGGAATAAGGGGTTAATTTTCCGTCCGATGCAGTTTTCAAAAGTACGACTATTCTCATCTACATCTCATTGTTCCACCTCTATTCTTATCTTTATTCCGCCTTACATATCCTTATTCCACCTTATTCTCCTTATTCCAATCTTTCCAGCCGAACAAAGAATAGACCCTTATTCTCCTTATTTTCCATCATTATTCCTGCTTATTACCGAACTGAACTACCCCTAGGCTATCTTAGACTTGTTTTGGAATTTGAGATCAATTCTGAGCTAATCTTGCAATCAACTCTAATCCTTCGGTCTACGTTGCCACGTGACATACATGGATCTTTTCCCATATTTTTTTGGATTTTTATCACTTTGGCCCTTCTTAACTTCTGCAATATCAGTTATGCCTCTACCTTTTTTGTAATATCTGTTGTGCCCCTGACTTCATACAAATTTTACAGTTCTGTCCTTCCGTTAAGATAACGTAAGGGCATAACTGATATTACAAAAGGGCAAAATTGTGAATTTTGTAAAAAGTTAGGGACACAACCGCTATTAAAAAAAGAGCATGCAGAAGTTAAGAATGTCACAAGTACTAAAAACCCTATTTTTTAATTGCACTAAAGTGGAACACATTAAGTAATAATAAGGTAAAAAAGATCAAAACATTTAAAACTTGATCTGAGCAATAAGGTTATATAACGGCCTAAACAAACTGTTTAGTTATAACATCATGTTAGCTAGAGATGATATTTGAAGTCAAAAGTCAAAATCCGCTCCATAAGATCCCTTTATTTCTGAATACATATTTATGCAAACATATATGTATATATTCATATTTAATTTCCTATCGTATCCATTTAATAAAGATTTTTACATCTGCTTCCCACTACTAAAGTGCTAGGTTTTTTGTGACAAGTCATTTTTCATATCCTAACACGTCTGCTCTATCTGCTAGGATATGTTCATCTTTCCCACCTTATTAGGTGAAACAATAAGGAAAGATAAATATTTTGATGGACACATTCTTTTTAATAGTATGTCAGGTAATTTCAATGTCCAGAGCGTCCCTCTTCAGATTTAAACCCATGTTCTTTAAGGTGTACGTTAGGTACACTGCACTACCACCCGATCACTCCTTGGGTTCTTGATGGACGAGCTTATCCCAGTTAAGAACGAGACTTTTTTCTTAATAGACATTGCCTAACCAGTTAGAGAAAGCATTATCGAGTTGTTAATCCTTAGGGGCAAATTTAGTTCGTCCTAAATAGCTTATTATTTCTAGCCTACCATGAATAGCTTATTATTCCCAGGAGATAGTTTTTTTTCTTCTACCATTGATATGTAATGTCGAACAAAGTTAAGTCAACTTTCTTCTTTTTTATTGCATTGTTTATTTTTAGATGAATGCTTAAATAAATATTAGGCTAATTTTTAGAATACTTATTGAAGGGAAAATTGCGTGGAAAAAGATTGTTATTTAAAAAAATATATAAGTTGTGGCCATTGTGGAAATAATGCATTTAATGCATCTTGGTTAACCAACTGCAGTTATCCGAGCTAACCAACTAGTTCATTAAAAAGCCTGAGATATTTATGCGGATATCTCAATCGTTCACAAAGCTCAACACTTCAAAATCTTGGATAAGACACCAAGATCAACACTACATATCACACATTGTAGCACTTTTTTTTAAATTAAAAGGGACATGCACCGTATAGGAACATGCTCAACATACTGTAGCACTTGCGAAAGAACATACATACTTCAACTTTCTTCTGACTACCACTTGATCAGTAGAACTTGCAAGTACTTGAGGATCTAACACCTACCTAAGATATTAACAGAGAAACACATGTATTTTGACATAATCTTTTTTAAGACAATAATCCTTATCACATCTATTGAGAAGAGGAACGGATGGTATGTTTATTCCATAGATCTAGGGTCTCTTATATAGAGAAAAAAACCCTAAAGAGTACAAGAGTTACGGAACCCGAAGGGCCACAAGGTGTTACGAAACCCGAAGGGTTACAAATATAAATGTAAATATAATAACTTTAACACCCCCCTCCTGGAGTCGAGAAAACTGCGGCTTGTAACAAAAAGAAAAAGTACACACCACATCTTCACACGATGCATCATAAGAACATATGTCCGCTGCTAGTAGAAGACCTCGCTCGAGGGCGGGTCTGCGGCTTTCAGGTCACCGCAATGTATTTCTTCCATGCCTGTAGAGTCACTGTGATATCAAGCCACCAGAACATATCTCTGTCATGCCTGCAGGTCACCAGAACATATCTCTGTCATCGCTGGTGAAGAATCGATGTAGAAGAAGTCCAGAGCGGAATAGTAGTCGGGTTGTAAAAGAAGAAGTATACGCCATGATGAAGAAGTCGATGCTCGATGAAAATGGATGATCTGAGTAGTAGTTTGGAGTGTCGGTCTGTCAGTCGTGGTAGGGCAATATACGTCCTGAAGAATCATCTCTAACTCCCGCTTTCTCCCATAATTGATAGAATAAAGAGTATGTAACATCAATTTGGAATAAACAAGACGTAGTGAAGCAGGACTGTTGGGGGGGGTCTCCATGCAGTGCTGGTGACGTAGGAGGTGTGGCTGGAGCCTCGGGCGGCGCTTTAGGTGCCGCTGGAGGTGGCAACTGGTGCTGCTGGGGACTCAGACTACCTTGCGTGAGACCATTGAATCCACGAGCGACGCAGGATGTCCAACCCTCTTTCCTTGTCGGCAGAGAGATGGCTGGTGGTAGCGACAGATTTAGGGTATTAGGCTCCAGTATAGGATCGTCGCTCTGATACCATGTTGAGAAGAGAAATGGATGAGATGTTTATTCCATAGAGCTAGGTCTCTTATATAGAGAGAAAACCCTAAAGAGTACAAGAGTTACGGAACCCGAAGAGTGACGGGGGGTTACAGAACTCGAAGGGTGACAGAAGGTTACGGAACCTGAAGGGTCACGAGGTATTAGGGAACCCGAAGGGTTACAAATAGAAATGTCAATATAATAAATCTAACAACAACTATCAAGAATAATTCTCAATGTAAATAGTAGTGCTAACAAAGGATAACTTGTAAGATATAATTGCATATATATTCTCAAATATAAGCACATCAATTATATCCCAAATAACACTTATGGATAAACAATAATTCACAAATAAATATCACCAAGATTGAGAAGTCTATCGAAATAATTCTGACTATTATCAGAAAAACTTGAGCATTGGTGAATGATCGAACTATGTTGATTCAATAGTGAAGCTGCGAGGCTATCTTTAAATAAAATTCACCTTGAAATAATCAAATGAATCGAAGAACTAGAGAGATGATTATTGAGAAAATCACTCTGAGAGAGCTTCTAGCTTTTCAAGAGAGAATAGGAATGAATACTCGAATTGTGTGTATTCCAACAATGAGTATTGGGTTCCTTATATGGAGTCCTGATAAACGAGGGAAATCCAAGGGTTGTATGGTTTCACAAGGCGAAACCACAGTCAGTGTTGACCACTCAAAATTCCCCGGTTAATCAACAGATAACCCACGAAATAGCATGAAGTGAGTTAAAATTTATTATTCTCTACTACAAGATGTATACAAGTACGTAGAGGTCGAACCACAGAGAGCAAAATGGATAGCCTATGGTTATTTATGCACAACCATGTCAAGTATCATGTATATACATATATCTTTTTGTGGGTTTTTATTTTTTTATATTATTTTTTATATTATTTTAATTTTATATTTTTGTATTTTATTGTTACTTTTATAATTTATATTTTCTTATTGTATTTTTAGATTTTATGTCTCTTTTCTTATATATATATATATATAATATGGCTATATATAAGGATATATATATAATATAGATTAATATGCCTATAAATACTAATAAATATAAAAAAACTAAAAATTTAATTTTGGGTTTTATATTTTTTCTAATATTTTTATGTTTTTTGGATTTTTTGCTAATTTTTATATATTTTAAATTAAAAAATAACCCAAATAAGGGATTAAATAAATAGTCTGAAATTGAATTGAATATGAAAAATAGTAAATAGTTCAAAAATGATCCAAATCAATTTCAATACATAAATATTTATATAAAGAGAAATTATAAAATAGAAAAAACATCTTTTTAAATTTTTTAGATTTTTATGAAGGATTTTGGGGGTTTTCAATTTTTAAGCCTTTTCTTTTTTCCATTTTTAGTGATTTTTGGTATGTATTTAAAACATGATAAAATAGACAATATATAATTTTTTTTGGAATTTTTAAAGATGTTTTTATATTTTTTGGTATTCTATGAGTTAGACAGTACAAAAATGAGCTCCTTTTGATTTTTAATAAATGTATAAAAAACCCAAAAATATAAAATAAAGTCATAGCGTCAAAGGTCATGGCATGAGGCATATATCCCTATTTTTGCGAATTTTTAAGAGTACAATAGTTATTTATGACAAATAGATGAAATGCACAAAAATACATGTCCTAACAGGGATATATTTGCAAATAAAATAAACAACAGGGGATCAGATGTAATTTTACCAAAAATATACAATGTCTATTCAATTTGATTAAACTATTTAACAATTACAAAAACTATCAGGGGCATACATGCAATTTGCCCAGCTCACGTGGGACTATACGCGAGTTGAGCAGGACTGGACCTAAATGTAAATAAAAGAAGTACATGGCTATTAGCAAATTCCCATTTTATTTTACACATAACATTTTATTTACAAAACCAATTAATAAATATAGAAAAGGCAGGGTGAAGATATTCAATTTACCCCATTTATGCGTGCCATCAGACGATCGAGCTCCCTTCACTAATGTACGTGGCGCGATCTAGATGAGCGATACCCCTTCGACAATGATCGCTCAGGATCTGATCTTGGACTTTCATCAACGACTGAAGGGAGTGAGGCGGGGACGGTTGAGATTAGAACTAGGACCGCTCCTTTCATCGGACGGTAGCTGCTTCGTGCTAAGTACAAGGAAGAAGGTGTTCTTCCACAAACTTCGCACGACGATTCCTCCTTCACCCGGCGGTGTGATGGATCTCTTTGACTCTACGCCTCTGGGGGACTCATCCGCGTCGATCGAGGTGCTCCAGAAGATCCAGGACCCAACGTGGGGTCCTGGCACATCGAGGAAGAGAGAGAACCTGGGGACCCTCGTCCAGGTGCTATCGAGCTCCAAAGGGGGTCCTTTTTGTCTCGGCACCTGCACGGAATGGTACTATGGCTCGGGGCGAATCATCCCGACTAGTTTTGAAGCTAAAACGCACAAGGTATGAGGGGGGGCAGTGAAGATCCGACGAACAACAGAGGTGGACTTTCGATTCACGATCGAAGAGCCGATCTGGTTGGCTGGGTGTCGGATTAGATGGAGAAAACGCAGGGGGAGGTGATGGTTGTGATTAGAGAGTCGGGGATAGATCGGCGCATAGTAAAATAAGGCCAGAGCTCAAGAGCTCCGGCAAAGGCGTTTTGCCCAATCTATTCTAACTACTTATTGAAATGTGAAACAAAGGTCTGGAATTAAAAGATGGGAATGAAAGCTACCTAAAATAGAGGGAAACTCAGCTCTTATACCTTAAATGGGCTCAGGGAGCAGGGCATGCCGGAGCGTCATCGTGGACCTCCCCTTCTCCTTGCTCCTTGGCTTCCAATGGGGGGGGGGGAGTCGCCGCTGTCACCGGAGGTTCACGCACACATACGAGGTTGCACGTAGGAGATCCAAGAGGGATCAAAAGAAGAAGGTGGAAGGGGAGGCTTTATTTATAGACAACGAGTTTGAGCATTTTTTGGCGACAGCTATTGACGTGCTCGAGGCAGATCGATAGGATCTAATGATCTCGCGAGATAGGCAGATGTTATGTGGACAATTTTCGTGAAGCGCTTGAGGTGGAAGGACCATCAAGGAGGCATCAAAAAATTGGAGAAGAAGAGGGTCTCTACTATCTAACAGGAGTCAGGGTTGAAAGACTGGGAGTTGACTGGAGTCAACGAATGGAGCGCTGCGATTGGTCCACGTAGGCGCACTACAGGACAAAACTGCCTATTTATTCGAAAATAATTATTTAAAAATAGCAAATGATTTTATTAATTTTTGAGTATAGAATAAAAAATATTTATTATTTTATATAGTATTTTAGGATGATTTTTATTTATTTTTTAAGGTTATTTATTAGTAGTTAATTTTTAGGGGGTTATTCATAGGTATATTCATCTATATTTTGTATATTTTATTTTTATTTCATATAATTTATTTTATTATTTTATTATCTTATTTTACATATTTATAACTCATTTTTAGGTACATAAATATATTTTTATTATATTTTTATGGTATATTTTGGACACTTAAATAAATAAGGGTATGTTTTATGTGGGTATATGTACTGTATTTTTACCTATGTCTTTTCATATTTTATTTTATTTAATGTTTCTTTTATGTTTTTATTTTATATTTATATTTTAATAGAATATAAATGATATTTACAATAGTGTAAAAATATAAAAGAATAAATAATGAAAGAATGAATTTCACTTTTATTTATATACATGTATTATTATAGGTATTTTGCCTATGTTTTATATAGACTTATTTTTATTTTGTGTTTTCTTTGTGATTTTATTTAGGTTTTAATATGTACATATGTTATAAATAATCTTTACAACATTATAAAATATAGAGTTTTGAAAATAATAAAGAATGAAAAAATTGAATACTATACAATAAGGTTCCAAAACTTAACTTTCACATCTTAACTCCAAAAATTATGAAACCACATTCATTAAATAACTTATTAAAAGTTATATACAATTAAAGGTGATTTTGATATATTTTGAGTTTTTATTTGGAAGATATGGGTCTGTGAAGTTGGGATTTCGACTTTTTATTTTGTGTATAAAAAGTACATTGTATATTATTTTTGTGCAAACTCATTTTTGTGTTTTTATTTATATTATTATTTACAACTTTCATGTACAAAGTTTATTCATTTGATGAATAAATAAAAAAAAAAGGTGTCAAAAATGAATTATTGATGAATAAAAGAATAGGGTTTTTATTGTATTTATGGCCCTTATCTCCCCCTAGTTTATTCCTTGTCGACCAATTCCATTCTTGACTTGGTCTCGGGGTTTATGGGAATAAAATACCTTTGGTATTTTATTTTTTTCCTTTTTCTTTTCTTTATTCTATAATTTTGGCATCAAAAATAATATTATTTACACAATAAATGGAATAAATGATTAATTCTATTTTGTACAAATTAATGCTATTTACATGCATTAGCTAGGGTTTTTAAGGATAAAATAATAGAATAAAGATGATGACATAGAGATTCATCAGGTCCCAAAAATATGGTCTTTGGAAACAAATTTAGCAACAAATCGATAAAGATTTTTTACAACGATCGATCAATCAAAAGTTTATGATCGATCAGATCAATATAATTGGCCATGTCAAAATGAATGGTTGACCATTTCATGACTGCTGGACTGTACTTTAAAATATTATCAATCATGCAAAAAGTTGTGGTCGATCAAGTTTGAGTAATCATACAAAACCTAAAGGTTGATTAGTGATGGTCGACCACTGAGAAAGGATAAAGTTGATTTGCTTGATATCTCAATTTGGCAATTATCTGAAGATGCTTGCAAAAGATTACAACTTTCCGAAAACATACAAGTAAATAGTAGAACAACTTTTAAACAAAATTAAATAACTTTTTGAGTTTGTAACTTTGAAGCAGACGCCACTTCAAAGGTAGTCTTGAGCTGAATCAGACTTGTTGTCCTGTTGGAAAAGGAGACATGGTATGCAAGTTTAGAGAAAGCCTTTGAGGCTTGAAGAAGACACCAAGGCAATGGTACTAAAAGCTAGATGATTCCATGGCAAACACATGATTCCTCAAGTGTCAAGCTGACCATTGTTGCTACTTCAAAAGGCTTACTATGTCTTACAACATTCTATTATTCTATGTAGATGACATGCTTGTTGCATGTTCTAGCAAGGAAGAGATAGCAAATCTCAAGACAATGTTGTCCTAGGAGTTTGAGATGGAGGAACCAGCCACTGTAAAGAAAATCCTTGGAATGCAAATTATCACAAATAGGAAGAACTAGAAGTTGAGATTATCAGAGACAAAGTACGTTGCGAAGGTATTGGAAAGGTTTAGTATAAAAATGCAAAACCTACTCAAACACCTTCAGGGAGCCACTTCAGACTTCCAAAGGAGGAGAATGAATACATGTCTTAAATACCATACTGATCTCCATTGGTAGTTTGACATACGTAATGGTTTGCAGAATACCAGACATCTCCCATGTAATGGGAGTTGTGAGAAGATTCACGACGAATTGTGGCAAGGAGCATTGGGAAGCTGTGAAGTGGATTCTATAATATATGAGACATACATCTAATACGATATTGTATCGTGGAAACATTGATATTTCTATCTGAGGTCTCATGGACTCAAGATTTTGTAGGAGATATCAATGGCATGAAAAACACAATAATGTATGTCTTTCCCTCGGGAAGTGGAGCCATTAGTTGGATCTCTAAACTATATAAGATAGTTGCCATCTCGACCACAAAATATAATAGTGACGGTAACAGAAGCTTGCAAGGAAATGATATGGCTGAAGGGTCTAATAAAATAACTAAATAAATAAAGTGAAAATTGTCAAATATCCACCGACATTCAAAGTGGAATTCATCTTGTAAAGAATTCTGTTTTTTACTCGAGGACCAAGCATATTGATATGAAGCTTGCAAGAAATGATATGATTGAAGGGTCTGATGAAATAACTAAATAAAGAAAGTGAAGATTGTCAATTATTCACAGATAATCAAAGTGGAATTCATCTTGCAAAGAAATTTATTTTTCACTCGAGGACCAAGCATATTGATGTGAATTACCACTTCATTTAGACACATCTAGAAGATGGTCATTTGAGTTAAAGTAGATCTATACATTAGAAAGTCCCGCTGATATGCTCCCAAATCTGTGATGATGGAGAAGCTTAAGTCATGTTCAACTTTTATTGATCTTCAAAAGTATATAAGATAGGGAAAACTCACCCCATCACTATTAATGATGATATATATAGAAGTTGCATCATGTACTATAATCAATCTTAAAGTGGGAGATTGCTGGCCGGAACTGGTGGAGTGGATTGCTGATGTGACTGATATTCCTCCTGCCTTTGATTGGCTAAGAGCTAATGAGATGGATTTTTGAGATGTCTGATCCTCCTCTTGCATGTTAATTGGCTGAGAGTTGACGGGCTAGATTGCTGAGATGTCGGATCCCCCTCCTGCATTCCGATTATCTGAGAGCTAATTGGCTAAATTGCTGAGATGTTTTATCCCCACCCGCATCTTGGTTGGTTGAGAGCTAATGGAATGGATTCTTGACACACTGTATCCCATGTTGCATCATGATTGATTGAGTGCTAATGGTGGGGATCGATGGGTACTATTAATTTTTTGTTATAATATAAACGGGGCCCTGGGGACACCAAATATTGTATCCTAAAATAATCAAACAATAATATATAGACTCTGATGTGAGCAAGTGGAGCAAGAATCTTGCCAGACCACTATAAATCTTTATCTTGTGCTATCATGCGTGTTTTTCTTCTTTTATCGTGGCCCTATTTGTATTGTGCTCGATCCATTCCCAACAAAATGATATGGTTGGGGATGAGGGCACATACAAGGAGAAACATAAGAAGTTCGAAAATGAATTTTGAGCTACTATAAGATAATTAAACACACTCCTCAAATTAACACGACCACCATTGGAGTATCAACACTATCTTTTTAGGATCATGACGACGACAATTCATTTGATGATGTAAGAGGACTCTAAGTTGCAGCATGACTTTAGGGTTTATTTGCACTTTTCATCTCTTTAGTTATATATCATGTATGTTAGTCAAAACACACACACCCCATTCAAATGAGACATGGCCTTTCCATGATTGAGGGAAGCTCATCATAAGATACATTTGATTTAGACCTTATGGTCCATCTATCTTGCTTATCCAAAAGGACGTTCTGGTCATCCTTTTCCACAATTACTATTTTGTTTTTTTAATACTTCAAAATCCTACTTCTAGCTTATCCAGTTTTGGTGGTTTTTTTATAATATTTTATTTAACTAATATTTGATTTTGTTTTCACCTGACATAGTTCGGGACAAATGGTTTGTATCCAATTTTTTTTTGTAAAATCCATAGTTTTTTGTAAATTTGTACGATTTTGCAAAATGAAAATCAGATTTGCAATATATCAACTATTTTTATGTGACTAGCTTACATAGTTTGGCAATACCATGTGTCCATCTAAAATTGTTATCCTTTGTAACGTTTCTATAATTCTTTGTAAAAACAAAAAAAAACAAAGTTGTAAATAACTAATCAACTATGTAATACTGATCATGTAAAGAACACGATAATTTTGTAGTGTAGCATTCCGCGCCTCTTGTAAAATCCTTAAGAATTAGAAATAACTAAATCTTAATTTTCGACTGATCCAGTATCCAAATTGTACAATTAAGCACACTTTCTCACAGTACTCTTCAAGACTTTTCCAATGAGCCCGAGAACATCAAAAACGAAAGCTGTATGAGTAAGTTACGCCTAAAAAAAGATGGTTGAGACTTTGGGTTCACAATCTAACCCAAGCCCAATCCTATATAATGTCAAGGGGGATCCAAACACTTAGCTCATTCCACCAAGTGAGCTCGCTAGAGCTCCACCTCATCACCACCGCCAAACCCCATTTGGCGATCTGAAGGTGCCAACGTGAAGAGGACGTTGAGATCATTGCGGATCTCTTGTGTGTTTCTGCGAACCACTCCGAAAATGATGTTTTCGAGGTGGT
Source organism: Ottelia alismoides (assembly GCA_037367405.1). NCBI lineage: Eukaryota > Viridiplantae > Streptophyta > Magnoliopsida > Alismatales > Hydrocharitaceae > Ottelia > Ottelia alismoides. Next base: position 167,700 of record JAZKJV010011541.1, read on the forward strand.
GGAGTAATCCGAAGGAGCATTCGCTGAAGGTATGGATTTTTACCTTATCGCCTTGTTGTTGGTCCACACGACCCTCTTAACACTGCTTTTCGTGCCTATTTGATGCATAGATTGTCCTTACTATCGCATGCAAATACATATACAAAATTTTATTGAAGTGCTCTTTCATATTTTATGAGTGATCCGTGTATCGCATGTCAATAAATTATACCACTATGATGTGAGCGAGGTGATGATCACATGGACATGATTAGATCGAAAAAATTTGAGCACTTTCATGTGAGGCGTGTTTTTGGGATATATGATTATGACGACATGTTTGAGGTGATTCTGGGGGATCTGGGTATCACATGTATAAAAATTATACATTGTGATGTGATCAGAGCGAGGATCACATGCACAGGCATGGATCAAATATCTGGGAGGGTTCACACGGGGCATATTTTCATGATTTTTGTATTGTATCGTGTTTCGAGAGTGATTTCCAAGCTACTCGACCTTTGTATCACAACATAATTTTTATGCATAGTATTGATCTATTCAACAAAATAAAATCTGTACTAGATGAATAGATTCAATAATTGCCTATTGTGAGTATCTAATCATCTCCATTAATTAGTAACCTAATTGTAACAAGATCCTAGCAAACTAAATCTTAACTAGTTGAAATGTTAGATAATCAAGATCATAACTCAATTAGGAACGAGATGGTTAGTAAGTGAAATCATGATTTCATCATCTATGTACAAATCTGAATGCTTGGTGACTACAATAATTTTATGATATCTGATTGGTGCCGCAGTTGGAATCTTGACCCCACGTGCATGGTGTTTGGTGGTCTCTACGGTGGAGGTGTTCTCCTGTGTTGAGAATGTGGCACATGGTGCAGTTTTCCTGTGGTGCTTGGGTAGTTGGAGTTAGTGCCCTGAAGGGTTGGGCTAGCACCCTCGGGAAGAAGACTTGACGGCCTCTACCCTAGTACCATGTGAGGACTAGATGACATGTAGGTCCTCCTGTGCCCCGAGATGTTGTGAATCGTCGTTTGAGGATGTGTGGCAGGTAGTCTGTTCTTGGATTTTAGTCAATGGATTAACATGAGTGGCTAATGAGAGCCGATCACTTGAGTTAGTTACTCGTATTGGTTTGTGAAGGGAGTTCCAGGATGTGGTTAGCAAAAGAGCTGTTCTAGCCGGTTTGCCCTCTATCCGAAGAAAAACAAAATGTAGTTGCAGTTTTTTTACTATAGTGAGTTTGGTAAATTAGATACTTAATCCTAGATCTTTACTTGTGTTGTGGCTACTGTCGTGGACTTTTACAGATGTGTAGTGGTTTTCCTGAGTGAATTGCCTCGATGGATCATACTTGTGAATTGTAGCATGGCAATTGGTTACCTTGGAAATTATGTGGATAGATCTGAATAATAGTTATTATCCGAATCATCTTGACTTATCTGAATAGTAAAAGTGGAAAGTGGAATGGAGTTGTAAGGTTAGTAAAGGGAAGCGTTGAGAACTTAGTTAGGATGCATCATCTACTGCACTGCATGCCTACGGAGGCACCCCAACCCCAGATACATCGTATTTTTGAGTCATAGTGTGAAACCCTTGTGATCAAGATCACAGACTATTTCCTGCACTAACAAGAATATTGGGTAGTGATATTAATGATTACAACCTTAACGAGATATAATAACCTAAGCCTTAAAGTTCATCAATAGAGTTCACTTGAGAGAGAGAGAGAGTATCTGTTCATGCTCACTGTATACTTGTTTTAGTTCGTTCTTTCATTTTCAGCTATAGTTTCTACAACTAGTTACTTCTTTTCAGTGACAGTTATTATTTACCTCTTACTAGAACAAATCCGTACTAGGCAACTTTGCTCATAACGTACTCCTCTTACGTGTGGTCCAACAAGTTCGGAAGATCTATCGCCACAATAGTGAGTGGCTTTGTTGTTGAGAGGTTGATGGACCCGGCTACATATTACAGGGTAAGTACTGATGATTTTTGTAGTGATCACTTTACTTCAGCTTTTGTACTTTTGGAGAGATATGGATTGTACATAGATATATACTCTGATGCACTACATGTTATGTATATTTGTGGACATGGTATATTTGACACTTCTTTTGTTATATCAAGTGGTTATGTAAAAGAAACGAAAACTCATGCTAGATCTTTTCTTTTCTATACTTGCATGTTTATTCTCTTGCATTAGACTAATATGTTAAATGTGCCTTCCGAATGTGAATGTGGTGTTTATAGGATAGTTGATGAGTACCATGGATCCGTGAGGATATGACACCTCCATCCACACCTTCTTGCTCCCCCTCTAGGCCCTCTGCCATAGGTGGTGGCGCTTCCATGCCTACCTCTGCGGCTCCTATCTCCTTTCCTCCATGACGCATCCACATGCATCTCCGTCGCTCCTCTCTCCCTCTAGTGTGATGCTTCCACCCACTCCTCTGATGCTCCCTTCTCCCCTCCATCATGACGCCTCCATATGCATCTTCATCTCTCCCCTCTCTGCTCTGTCTTGCTTGATGTCTCCCTCCATACGCCGCAATTGCCCTCAATGCACCATTTACCATTTTAGAGAATGAGGAGGAGATTTTCCTCAAGCATATGCACCCACACCTACAACAACGTGCACATGCACACACACACAAACACACACACACACACACTTAACGTAAGCACACACACACACATCTTATTGCACAAGCAAGTTTGTGTGCCTACTATATTATAAGTGTCAAAGTTATAATCACAAAAATATCATCACATATCAAACAATCAACGCTTCCTTGAGTTGAATCAAGTAGCAACTGATGGATGGATTAGAAAACTCCAAATTACCTGAAATTTTAACAGTATCTTAGATTTACAGTATGGATCGACATCAATAGATTTGTTTTAAATTTTAATATTAAAATATGCACTTTTAAACATGGGAACGCACAACTGTGAGTGTCCCATGGGCACATTTTCCTTTCTCTCACACACATTTAGGTGTTGTTTTGACTAATAGGAATGAGATGCATTCCTAACGAGCGAACAACTGCAAAGGATAATACTTCCTAACGGGTAAACAATCCATTAGGAACCTTTTTCTTACGTCCCCCGCTTACGAGCCATCCGCCCGTTAGGAACTTCTATTCGTAACTGGTTCGATACACTCTCGAGGAAAGCAAAAGTTCTTTAACGAGTAAAACAACATCCATTAGGAAAAAGGCTTCCGCATCTTCATGTACTTCATACTTTTTCCTACCAAGGTAAACCCCCTTTCTTAACAGTCTCCATCCAAACATCAAAGGTCATTTTTCTTCTAGTATTGGTGTCATTCCAAAATGGAAATAGATGCGGATATTATTTTGATATTTGCAAATATTTATGTATGTATTCGTTAACTTGGTTTTATTATATAAATATAAATTTATTTTAAATATATACAACAAAATTTTATATCTTTTTCACCTACACAATATAAATGTCAAGAAATCAATCTATATTTAAGCAAAGTTATACGACAATTTGACCATTCTCTATATTTGGTATGCATCACATTAAAAACTATGATACCACTACATCCGTAGACCAATTGCATCCCTAAGCCTGCACATGTTAAACACAAAATATAAACTTTCCCATTCATGATCTTCTGATTTTTAGTTTCAGCTGTAGTGAGTTCACACTGATTGTTTGACTTATGGTGGGTATCGATGCTGGCACTTTATCTAGTTTTACACGGCACGGGGACTCTTGTTAAGTTGTTAGGTAAAGGTTTGATTTGGTTCTATTTTCACGTTGATTTTGTCTATCGTGGAGGACAGCTTTTTAAACGCGTCGTCCATATTAATCGTCGTATGGGAATCGATGCTCCTGTCCAGAATGAGATATTCTTGTTTTATATTGTGGATAAAGGTATCGGAGAGGATAACATGGGGAAGGGAAACGGTGTCACAGAGATGGCATTGGGGGCTTCGCTTTTCTTTTTAATTTTCGATAAATTGCTTAAAAGGTCCTAACCATATGATAATATCACAAAGATTCCGAGAAAGAAGAGTATAATAAATAGGGTAAATTACAATTTGGGTCTCCGTCTATGGGTCAGATCTCAGAATGGGTCCCGATCTTTAAATTGTAACGATTCGGGTCCCAGGATCATTAATGTAAGGAACTTTTTGGGGCTAATGACGAGTATGCCCTTGTCTAAAAGTTGGAATTCAACCCCCATTCCCTTCCCAAGAAGGGCATAGTCGTCATGAACCCCAAAACTTCCATTTCCTAAATGGTCCTGGGACCCGAATCGTTACAATTTAAAGATTAGGACCCATTCTGGGATCTGACCCATAGATGAGAACCCAAATTGCAATTTACCCTAATAAATAACCTGCTGAAGATTCAAAGCATCTTACCTAAGGCTGAGATTGGGCGAGGCCCATGGGCCAGATACTTCAAGGCCTAGATATGGGTTGGGACAACCCATGGGCTTGACTAATACAAGAATTCTTGCTTTTTTTAATTATTTGACATATATAACTATTTTCCCCATTTGAACTCTGTCTAAATCAAACACATTTATTGTAAGCATCACTTGAAATGTATACTAGATCTGATGAATGGAAAACACATCCAAGTCAGCAATCCAGCTGCTACAAGTTGAATATTGAGAAACAAAGTAATCAAGACGTAAATCTTGCAAAAAAAACTCCATCGTATAGGTCCATCAGATCATAGAGCAACTGTTTGAGTGATCAAGCATGTGGGATCAAGCAGCTAACTAGATAATTAAATGATCGACAATCCTCCCAATCAGGTCTCAATCAATCACAAAGAAAGAGGAGGTTCAATCATGTCAATAATCTCCCCCGTCGACTCCCGGCCAATCACAAGACAAGAAGAGGCTCAACTGCGTATTAATCCTCCCTATTATCTCTCTCAATCAATAACAAGACACAAGGAGGATCAACCACGTCAACAATCCTCTGCGTCGGTTCTCAGTAAGTCAAAAGACATGTCAAAAGGAGGGAAGGCACATAGAGAAAATAAAGCCCTTCTAGAAAAACAAGACTCATTATACATTCCTTTTATCCATCCCAACAAATGAAAAAATGATGTATCAACCACAGAAGATTACAGCTAAGAAATTACAAGCGCAAAACCGACAAGCCATCTGAGTCCCACACATTGTGGGAGGAACCTTGTCAAAGAACTGACTTCTTCTACTTAATCACTCTGGTTCCCCTTCTACAAATTCTTGCTGACAGTTCTCACTGTAGACGCTACACGAAGGCAGATCCGGTTATATTAGTTGTTGCCATTTATGGGAACATTCCTCTTCCATGGAGCACCTTCTTGTCAAGATTTTGTCAACTTCTCAAGGTCTTGAAGTTTTTCTCATTCATACATATTTTACAAATGAGCAACTTCTCTAAAAAGCAGGATCATCCACTCAAAGTGCCAAGGTGGAACCATTCCCCCATTCTAGTCCGATAGTATCCTCCTAGCAGGTAGGAGTATCAAGTGCACCATCACCTTTGTGCTCGGGAGAGAGGATCCTCTTATTCCTCATGATCTTATCTCCTTCTCCAGGAAGAACCCTCATACCAATTATAAGGAGGGAGAAACCATCAACCTGAGCCCAAAATTATCCTTCATCAAGGTCCAGCGAGTGGATCGTCTGCTGTAATGAGAGTTGACAATTAACTAATTGCTTGAACAACTAATAGTAATCAACTGGTTATTTGAACTCATCAAAGTAATACTCAATGTAAATTAGCATCCAATGAACTACTCAAAAGATGAAGGGTGACAGATGTTAGTCGACTAATTATTTGAGCAACTGCAAATAGTAGACCAGTTGCTCAAACTCAATAGAATTGGTAGCTGATTAAGTACACCAAATTAAAAAGTTAGCATCAATTAAATTGTGCAAAAGCAAAGGGAGATAGTGTGTATTCAAACAATATCCAGAACACACTGCTGGTAGTCGGCCAATCACTCAAATTTAACAGTCGTACTTTACCAGCTTCCTTCGAGCTAAATTTTACATTTAACAAACTTCTTAAGAAATAAATGGTGATTGTTGGCAATCGAGTAGTTGCCCGAGCAACCGTTGGTAGTCAACTAGTTTCTTGTACTCAATAGTTATTGGTAATTGAACTGCTGCTTTTAAGCGTGCTAACTGATTCAAATCATTCAAATTCGATTATGATTCGTTTAATAACAATTCAGAAAAAGTTTGATTCAGAATTAATCGAAACTGTTAGAAAATAGGAAGCGGAAGCGAAACATGGAAAAAGAGATTAAGAATAATAAGAAGAACAACGGGATTTTACGTGGAACCCCTACTCCCTAAGGAGCGGGATGAAACCACGGGAGAAGCCCTCAAAGGAGGCATGTTATGCATTGCACTTTCTCAATGGTTACAGGAGGTCTGGGGCTCCTTATATAGCCTCCACAGAGCCTCCAAGTCCCACCACTGGTAGATGTGGGACTAAACTCTTGGATGGGGTAAATGGATCCTAGAGAGATCCATTTACCCATCTACAACTCAATAGGCGCTCAACCAAATACTCCAACACTCCCCCTCAAGCCGGAGCATGCAATGCTCAGCTTGGACAAACGAACAGAAAGAAACTCAACTCACGCTACAGGACACTACGGACGATATCAACTCAACACGTACAATTGCTGCTGTCGAGGACGTTGCTTCTCATGCCGTGCAGGTGAGAAGGGCGAAAGGGCTGGAGTGTGAGTCTGCTGAATCTCCTCGTCGGAGAGCATGTGCTCTGAACTGCGCCTGTCAGAGTTACTGCAACTGAAAATGAGTCTCTTCGTCGGAGTACTCTGGCCTGCCACAACATGTGGACAACTGCTCCATCTCTGAAAAAAGGGCCGAACTGGAAAAGGCCATGGAAGTGCAATCCTCGTCGGAGTCCACGGTCGCTGGAGAATGAAGTCTGAATAATTCTCATTGTCGGAGAACTGGGTCTCTCCCATCTGGCACAGAGAATGGTACACTACTCTGGAATACCTATGATACCACATGAAAACCCTTGCCAACATGGCATAGGGAATGGTCCTCTACTATGGAGTCCCTATGGCTCACATGAAAACTCTGGCCGAAACACAAGAAGAAAGATGGGGCCCACTACAAAATATGGTAACAACTTGCTCATCTGAAAAGAAGACCACATACTCGTGTGTGTCTGAAATTGAAGACTCGGAATCAATCGTTGAGTCTGACAAAATCTATGTAGAGTCCGGAAATCGATTGGTCTGGAGAATATCTGAATCTGGATCTAGAGAATCTGAATAGACCAGTGACTCTACATAACACTCCCCCTTTCTCCCATACTTGTCGGAAAACATGGACGTCGACCAAGTTGGGGACAAGACAAATGGGGAGAAAAAAAACAAACATCAATTAGTCGATTTTCATCAATTTTTTTCGACTTTACTTGCAAATTCTTCTTCTTCTTTTTTTTCACGGCTATTTCTATTTTTTTAGTAGCCGTCCAAACAAAACTTTTTTTTAAACCTTTTGCATATGGCTTTTCTTTGTATGCGCCTCTTCAATTTTTTCTCTTTATTTTCTTTTTTTTGAAACACCTTTTTTTTGACATTCGGCCCAAATGTAGCCCTCAAACTCAGCCATCTCGTTTCTCAAATCAAGCCCCCCTTTCTTTTTTTTCTCTTTTTTTATCACCCTTTTTTTAACAATTGGGCTCTCCTTTCTCCTTTTTTTTGTAAGCCCACTTCGGTGCTCCCTCTTTTAATGTACGTCAGGGCCCAACCGTTCACTTTTTTAAAAAAAATAACGGTTGTCCCTCTCTCATTTTCCTGCATTCAAAAAATATTTTTTTTTAAATAACAACAGCCCCCATTGGGGCTAAGCATATCCTGCTTCGTGATTCCCGATAGGGAACCTGTGCCGCCGCTGCCTGGTGATATGGGGCTGCGCCGCCTGCTGGAGCCCCCGCTGGAGGCACGCGGGGTCGGAGCGCGGGAGAGTGCGTCGCCCATGGGAGGAGCGCAGGAGGAGCGGAACTGCACTGGGGCCTGGAAGCTCCGCCCGGAGCCCTAGGGGGTGCGCTACGTCTGGGGGAAGAAGATGCGGCTGGGGCTTTCGCAAATCAAGCCGCATGGTGGTCGCGCGCAGGGAGATCGAGATCTGGCACCGTTTTCGTTAAGATCTGGATGTGCGGCTAGGGCTGCCGCTAATCTGGATGTGCGGCGCTAACTGGAGATATCGCCGCCTGTAGAGGGAGCTTCGCACCTGTGAGAAGAGATGGGGCTTCGAGGAGGCGTCGCCGACTGCAAGGGAGGAGGAGGCCGCTGAGCTCCTCTTGGAGGGCTGCCTCCCTCGGCGCCTGGAGCACGGCCTTGCAGGAGTACGTGAGGTTGCGCTGCTAGATGAGGGGTGCGCCGGCTGGTAATGACGCCTGGTGGTGCCATGAGAGGAAGCATCGCCGAGAGGATGCTTTACCACCGATAGGTGATCGTCGAAGGGTCACCGCCGGGAGCGGCGTTGATGCGCGGTGCCACGACAGGGTTCCTGTAGATCGGAGGAGTAGAACGCATGGAACCAATGAGATGCTTCAGCCTTCATCGGCAGGGATGGAGAACAGATCTTCACCGAACAGAAAATTCCAATAATTTCTTACGAGTTACCGGAAAATAGGAATGCTAGGGTTTCAGTAAACCCAAGCAAAAATCTTCGGAATCTCGAATACAGGAATAAATAACATACAGAAAATCCTCGAGAACCGACCCGCTCTGATACCATGTTAGAAAAAAGAAACAGAAGCGAAACATGGAAAAAGAGATAAAGAACAATAAGAAAAACATCGGGATTTTACGTGGAACCCTACTCCCTAAGGAGCGGGATGAAACCACGGGAGAAACCCTCAAAGGGGCATGTTATGCATTGCACTTTCTCAATGGTTGCAGGAGGTCAGGGGCTCCTTATATAGCCTCCACAGAGCCTCCAAGTCCCACCACTGGTAGATGTGGGACTAAACTCTTGGATGGGGTAAATGGATCCTGGAGAGATCTATTTACCCATCTATAACTCGATAGGCGCACAACCAAATACTCCAACAGAAACAAATATAAATCCGTTTGATAATTTGATCAGATATATATTTACAAACTGTTAAGATATTCACATTACTCTTTCGCTCTTTCCTATATTGTTTACTTTCTTTGTTCAGTTTAAGTAATTTACCCATAGAGCTTTTCTCCTATATAAGAGAGCTCTAGGGTTAGATGAATGTTATGTTCATTTTCTCCTCAACATGGTATCAGAGTGACGGTCCTAGACCGGAGCCTGTGACCTAACCCTAGCCCCTCCCCACCAAGAACTCTCCTTGCGCGGCCTCCCCACGCAGCCGTCGCCGCCGCTGGGCCTCCTCACCGCCTGATGGTTGAATAAATCAGTTCAGTCGTTGTTATCCCCAAAATCCCGTGACAAACAAAAAATATATTTTTTAATTTTTGCTACTTATTAACCTGTATAGCGGACAGGGTCGAACTCAGGGAGGCTACAAATACCGAGGGTTATTCAGTTAATCAAAAATCAATTAAGAGAAAATAGGAATCTCAAAGGACAACTATCCTTGGTTTTTGTGATTTTTATCTTTTTATATTTTTTAATTTTTTTTCTAGTTTTTTGTTTTCTGATTTTCATTTTTTTGTGATTTTGATTTTGTAATTTTTTTTTCAAAAATAACACGAAGCAATAATTCACAAGATCAAGAATATACGCACACCAACTCTTTTTGTAATTTTTCAATTTATCAAAAATGCTCAGAAAAATCCAAAGAAAATATTTTTGGGTTTTAAAAGTTTTAAAATATTTTTGAGAATTTTTGTGGAATTTTCAGATATTTTCGTATTTTTTTAAAAATCAAACAGTGAAAAAAACACGAAAATATGCATAGCCTGGAGTAATTTGCAACTTAAAAATATTTTAAGTGCCAAAAACTCCTGGCAATTATTTTTAAGGCAAACTGGAAGAAAATATCTACAAACAGGAACTGAAATCACAATTTTTTAATTTTTGTAGAATTTTTTTATGATTTTTAGATGATTTTGATGTTTTTCATTTTTTTTGAATTTTATAAATAATTAATGCGTGGAAATTAGTCAGAAATTAAAAGACAATGAAATACAAATACTCTAATTTTTTTAGAAATTTTAAGCAATTTTTAAAATTTTTATGAATTTTGGAATTTCAAACAGGGAAAAATGACATGTTTTTTTATTTTTTAATAATAATAAATGAAGACAAAATGCACTAAAAAATTTATGCTAGGAAAAATAGCACATCAGAAACATAGCACAATTTTTGCAAGATTTTTAGATCACAAATAACCTTTATTTCATTCAAAGATAGCAAACAAATTATTGTTCTGCAGTTCAGGGACTAAAATGTAAATAAGTTCTTTTTTTGCATCAAATAAATAACGAGAATAAATCACATGAAAGAAAGCGTAATTTTACCACTGTATCATGTGCATGTCATGTGCTTGAGGCTGACAGGGACTATTTTGCAATTTCTAAGTTCCTTGAGGGCTCTAACGCAAATTTCCCAAGAAATATTTTAATCTCAAGCCCTAGGTTCTTCGTCTTATCAAAGGGGCAAGAACTTGGGCCGCCGCCTTATCTTCTACTGGAGGTTCGCGCGCGGCACAGGGCAGAGGGATGTAGCTGGTGGCGCGGGCCGCTCTGGGAGGAGGCAGAGGCGCGCGCGGGGCGCGGCGATGGAGGGCAGCGCTGTGCTCGATGGCAGATGTGGCACGCTGCCGCACGCGGGCGAGAGGCGGTGGGGGTTGGGTCGGCCGCTTGGCTTGGAAATCACCCTTCGGCGGGCGGAGGGAGCGGCCAAGGGTGGAGGCTACTGCGGGAGGACCGGAGGGGCGGCCCTGGAGGCGCGGAGGAGGGGAGCGCGGCCTGGGCGTCAGTGGAGGCCGGTCGGGGGGGCGCGCGAACTGGATGAGGCGGCGCTGGGCCGGCGGTGGAGATGCTGAGTCGGCTGGAAGGTGTCGACGGGGGGAATGGCGTGGCTGGGACGGGCGGCTGCGGAGGGGTAGCGTCAGTAAAGGCCGACCGGAGCTTGGCGTCGAGGGCACTGGAGGGGAGGAGCGGCCCAGCCGCCCTCAGCAAAAAAAATTATAATTTTTTTAATTTTTTTGTTTGTAATGTAAATAGAAATAAAAAAATATTTTTTATATTTTTTTGTAAATCCGAAAAATAAGAAAAGAAAGGGATAAAGAAATTCTTTTTTTATTTTTTATTTATTATTTTTTTATTTTTATATGATCCTGCAAAACAAACATTAGAGAATAAAAGGAAACAATTTTTTTTATTTATTTACAAATCGAAAAAATGAATGGAGATTCGACGGAGATGAGTGATTCGAATCCGATCTACGGCCACCGTATGCGGCCGGAATTGAAAGATCGTGGACGATAGAAATAGAACGCATGGAAATCGAGAAAGTGAAATGAAAAATCGAGTCGGTGGCGGAATAAATCATGGCGGATATTAAGATCTAGATAAAAAAATCGACGATGAATAAAAAAAATGCGACGAAGTAAACAATGATTAACCTAGATAAAAGTAAGAAAAATGTGGATCTCACCTTAGGAGCGGAAAAGGACTGTGAATGCCTCGACAAGGCCGACTCGCTGTCACCGGACGGCTCGGAGGCTAGGCACAATTCTCGACGAAATTTTCTCTCGGAGATCGGGTTCCTCTCTCTAAAGATTGATCAAGTTGAAATGAGGGAGAAGGAGCCATATAAATAGAAAAGATGGAATGAAATTTGAATTTTTGAATTTTTTTGGATAAAGAGATAAGAGATGAAAATGAATTTTTGATTTTTTTGGTGGAAGAGATAAGAGAGATGAAATGAGAAATGAGATAAATAAGAGAGATAAAATTATTTACACAATTAACTAATTTTTTTTTTGAATTTTCGTCACTTATTTAATTGAATTAAAAAAGTTATTTTTTATTTTTTATGGCGATTAATTAAAAATAGCAACTATATACATATACTATATACATATATGACATTATATACAAAGGTAGATGAGGAAATTAGCCTTTTTTGTGTTTTAAGAATTCATTTTTATTTTTTTATTTTTATTTTAAATAATTAGTAAGATTAATTTACAAGTATATACGTAGAGATAGATATTATTATATGCTATGTACCTGTTCGTAATTTTTTCTCTCTCTAGACTACTATGTACTTTACCCGTGAGGTCTCTCCCTATATAAGAGAGCCTAGGGTTCCCTTGAATAATAGAACAATCAGTTTTCTCAACATGGTGTCAGAGCCCAAGCCCTAGGGCTCTCCACCCGCCGCCCTCTCCCCACCCGTCGCCCTCTCCCCCTTTCTTCTCTTGCCGTCGCCGCCGCCGCTTACTCGGATCCCCGCCACCCCAGTCTCGCCGCCAACCCACTCGACGGCTCCCAGTAACGCCGCCAACCCCCCGACGACCCCCAGTCCAGCCGCCAATCCCCTGGTGGCCCCCAGTCCAGCCGTCAACCCCCCCGGCGGCCCTAGCCAATTCCTGGTGCCCCAGAGCGTGCCCTAGCCGACCCCCGGCGTGCTCGTCGTCGTCTCTTCCTCCAGGTATATGGATTTGAGTGCGTAACGTCTACATACGCACTCGAATCCTATGCAGTCTGTGTAGACATCTATCACTTTGTCTACATACCCTAGTTCTTCTCCAGCGGCGATATGTCAGAATCAAAGGTTGACATGCCCTCCATAGGCGCGTTCAAAGGTCCAGCGCCAATAGTGAAGATGGACGGGACCAACTATGAGCTCTGGGCGATGCAGTTCATGAGTCTCATGAAGTCGAACGGTAAGAAGCATAATCTTACCGAGGATGAGCCAGCAGAGAAGACAGGGATATATGCCTCGTGGGAGGCTGATGATTCATATGCCAAGGTATGGTTGTCAGGAACACTGTCGATGGAGATTGCCAATGATGTCCTCCATCAACCCACTGCCAAGGCAATGTGGGATATTCTGGCTGCTACATATTCCCACGTGCGAAATGAGACCAAGATGTTACAGCTTCAGCATGATATATTCACCATGAAGCAGAACGGCAAACCTCTTCACTCCTTGTACACATCCCTGAGGGGGATGTTTGAGAAGCTATACAGTACCATTCCACTGACAGCGATTCCTGAGCAGCAGAAGACATTTCGGAATGCCACCATGGTGGGTGTTCTACTTGCGGCCCTAGATACTGAGTATGAGGCCGCCCGCTCTCAGATTTTGGCTGATGCAGTTATTCCTCCGATGGAGGATGTTTACAGGAGACTCAGTCGCATATAAGTTCCTTCCAGCTCATCTACTCCACCCCCATCGGCGATGGCAGTTTCGCATGGGAGAGGTGGCCACTCTTCTGGTCGTGGTCGTGGACGTGGACCCCAAGGTAGGGGTGGTCATTTTCGTCAGCCGTGTTCATACTGTCACCGCACATGCCACTCGGAGGAGACATGCTACTCTAAGCATGGTTTCCCAGCATCGACACGTGTAGCCGAGCATTCTCAGCCCCAATTGGCATCTACTGCAGACAATCGTATTGTGGAACTTGTGGCACGTCTATGTGACATTATGCCACAATCATCTGGTGACTCTTCAGGTGGACCTTCAGATATTGCTGCTACAACATCTGCCAGTTCCTCTGTTGTTGCTAGTACCTCAGGTATTACTACTGCATTTACATCTTCACATGATATCTCTTATTGGATTATAGATTCTGGTGCCACACATCATCTCTGCCACGATCAAGAGAGACTTGAGTCCTACAGGGACATACCCCATGGCCGCTCAGTACAGATTGCAGATGGTACTCATTCCCCCTTCTTGGACAGGGGGAGGTCTTTCTATCTTCTACTATGCATCTACAGAATGTCCTACATGCTCCTGAGTTCTCGATGAACTTGTTGTCTATTAGTCAGATTACGAAGGATTTGCATTGTCGTGCTATATTTGACCCGTCTTCTGTTATTTTTCAGGACATACTAACGGACAGGGTGATTGGTTGTGGCTCTGAGCAGAATGGTCTATATTGACTAGTCCGAAATTCTTATGCTGGCGTCTCTTCTCATTCTGCCGGACCAGTTTCTCCGTACATCTGGCATCTCCGTTTTGGTCATCTCCCGCTCCAGAAAATGCGACATTTCTGCCTCAGATCTCTCCCAGTTTTTCATTTCGCTGTGAAGCGTGTCAGTTGGGAAAGCATCATCGATCGAGCTTTCCTAGTCGTCAGAGTCGGAGCAGTAGCTCCTTGTTCGAGTTGTTTCACATAGATATATGGGGTCCAAGTCGTGTACTCGATCATCAGGGGGACAGATTTTATCTTGTGGTAGTGGATGATTTTTCTCGTGTTTCTTGGGTCTTCCTTTTGAAAAATAAATCTGAAGCAGGCAATGTGATTAAGAATTTGATCAATGAAGTGCAAAATGTGTTTTCTTCTACTGTCAAATATGTTCGTACAGATAATGCTCTAGAATTTTGCACACGGTCCCTCTCTCAGTTTCTTTCATCAAAGGGCATTATACACCAAACAGCTTGTGCTTACACATCCCAGCAAAATGGCGTAGCAGAAAGAAAGCATCGCCACCTTCTTGACATTACTAGAACCTTACTGATTCAGAGTTGTGCTCCTATTTCATTCTGGGGGGATGTTGTTCTTACCGCTTGCTACCTAGTCAATCGTATGCCATCTTCTGTTCTTGGTGAGAAAATTCCTCTATCTATCATTTTTTTCTGACAAGGAATTATTCTCACTTACTCCTCGTGTCTTTGGTACCGTGGCATTTTGTTCATCTTCTGACTCCTGGACTTGACAAACTCTCTCCTAGAGCTGTCAAATGTGTCTTTGTTGGTTACTCTAGGACTCAGAAGGGCTATTGGTGTTATGATCCCATAAACAAGAAATACTTTGTCAGTGTTGATGTCACATTCTTTGAGTCTGTTATGTATTTTTTCCCCTGCAGGCGACAGACTGGTACCATCCACTACCAACAATGATGTTTATGTCCCTCCACCTCCTACTCTGAGTTCACCTGAGTCCATTCCTGTTCTTGTTTCTATGTCGTCCTCACCACCACCACCACCTCTACCTCTTCTACCTCTTCGACCTCCTATTCCACCTTTACCAAAATTTTATACGCGTCGGTCAGGTCCTGCTCAGGCTACACGTCAGACATCCATCACCCCTCAGGTATGTTCAGATGGCATTACTACTGACGGGTCAGACATGGTACATGTGCAGGATTCTTCATTGCAGGAGGAGACTACACCATCCAGTACAGCGGAAGATGATCTTGATCTTCCTATTGCTATCCGGAAGCAGAAGCGGACGTGTACTTCTTATCCAGTTGCTTCACATGTGTTTTTTCATCGCCTCACTGGCGACTTTCAGAGATTTGCTGCAGCTTTATCATCCGTGGACATACCACGGACCTACCAGGAAGCTATGAAGATTGATTGCTGGAGAAAGGCTATGGAAGATGAGATGTGTGCCTTACAGTCTCGTGGCACATGGACCTTAGTTATTGCTCCTCCCGATGCATCTATTGTGAGCTGTAAGTGGGTATTCACAGTTAAATACCATGCTGATGGCAGTCTAGATCGATACAAAGCAAGGCTGGTTGCACGAGGTTTTACACAAACCTATGGCGTGGATTATATGGATACATTCTCTCCAGTGGCTTGTCATTCTACTCTTCGCATTCTCTTATCAGTTGTTGTGGTACGTAACTGGAGTATATCTCAACTGGATGTCAAAAATGCCTTTTTGTATGGAGATCTGCAGGAGGAAGTCTACATGCAACAGCCACCAGGGTTTACTGCTGAGGGGGAGAAGCATATGGTGTGTAGACTTCACAAGGCAATTTATGGCCTCAAACAGAGTCCACGAGCGTGGTTCCGAAAGCTTTCCACTCTGATCAAACGACAGGGATTCAAGAGGTCGAATGCAGACCACTCGTTTGTTCAGAAGTCATCGGCAGGTACGGTTGTTATCATGGTCTATGTTGATGACATTCTGGTTAGGGGTGCACATGGATCGGATTGGATCGGATTTTGGTTTAATCCATGTCCAATCCACACATAACGGATTTTTGATTTTTCCAGTCCAATCCAATCCATTAAACTTGCAAATCCAATCCAATCAAATCCACCGGATTACGGATTGGATCGGATTGGTTCGGATTTTTAATACTCACCTAATCTATGATTAAGTATGTTGCATAGTCGACCTCCCCGTTCGAATCAAGGTTCTAAAATTGAGATTATGGATAAATGTAAAAAAAAGAATAGTTAATTTTTGGAAAGCAATTTGACTCGTTTTTTTTAAAGTAGAAACATATATGCTTGTTATGGATTTATTACGATCAATCATTGAATAACTAAATAAAAATAACATACTTGTGATCCGTAAAAATCATACAAGAATCATGTTAACTTTGAATAAAATTGCAAGTTTGTATATATCAAATAGGAACTACAATTAACTTGCAACTAACATGCTTGGCTACGTAGTGCGGGGAGGAGGACTGTGCGCGAGGGAGGTTTAATACAAGAACCATGGGCGATTGTGCGGTGGGGAGGGACGTATTTGAGGTTCCTGACTGCCTGTACGCGAGGGAGGTCTGGGAGAGCTGAAGACGAGGTCTGGACGAGCATGCACGAGAGAGGTCTAGCTACGTGTGCGTATAGTTGGGGACAAGGAGGGCGTAGATGATGACGAGACGACATCCGGTTGGGGACGAGATATGGCTACACACGCGCAAGGGAAGTCTGGGAGAGCAGATGACGAGGTCTAACTGTGAATACACAAGGAAGATTTGGTTGCGCATGCGCACAGCTAGGAAAAGGACATCTGGCGGAGATATGTATGCACCTGAGGGTGGAGATATGTGTGGTGCGGGTGAGTGTTTTGTTTGGAATGGGTCCCGAGTGGGGTTAGGTTTATGTATTATTATTTTTAGAAGGGTGTTTCATTTGAAAAATTGGAAGGGCCTGAAGGGCATTGCGAGTACGTATTACTTTTTTTTAAACCAACTAGTGGGGTGAGATAAGGGGCTTTCCAGCAAGTTGTGCGTGGTAAAATGTGAATTGGAATAAGTTTAAGTTATAAAGAGAGTAGCTTGGATATTTACATATATTTTTCAAATAAAATGTAATATATAATATGCTTTATTGAGAATAAATAAATTAGTATATTATTTATTAACAGACTAACGGATTGGATTTTGACAATAATCCGATCCAGTCCATAAATGAACGGATTTGTAAAATTTCAATCCGATCCGATCCATTAAGCTTATAAATCCAAACCGATCCAATCCAATGACAACGGATTGGATCGGATTACGGATTTTATCCAATCCATGTGTACCCCTAATTCTGGTTACAGGAGATGATATTCAGTGCATAGAAAGGGCGAAGGCATTCCTAGGTCGTCAGTTCGTCACGAAGGATCTTGGAACCCTAAGATATTTTCTGGGGTTGGAATTCGCCAGGAATGCACAGGGTCTGGTAATGACCCAAAGGAAGTACATTACAGATTTCTTGACTGAAACAGGCATGGCTGGATGCAAACCATCAAGTATTCCCATGGATCCAAGCATGAAGCTGTATGATGATGACACATATGAAGTGGACAAGAGGAGATATAGAGAAATGGTGGGTAAACTTCCTTACATTACCATAACTCGTCCCGATATTGCCTTTGCAGTAAGCAGGATGAGTCAATTTATGGAGCAGCCAAGACAAGTCCATATGGATGCCATATACATGATACTGAGATATCTGAAGTCTTCTACAGGTTCTGGGTTACTGTTTCGAAAGGGCACAGATCTATCTATCTCAGCATGCGCAGATGCCGATTATGCAGGATGCCCTAAGGATCGAAAATCAACCTCAGGATTTGCAGTCTTTGTTGGGAGCTCTCTGGTTTCTTGGAAGAGCAAGAAACAAACTGTTGTGGCAAGGTCCAGTGTTGAATCCGAATATAGGGCTATGGCGCAAGCAAGCACGGAGATGATGTTGGTTCGATCTGTACTAGAGGATCTACATGTAGCCGTACCTCTACCCATGCAGCTTCAGTGTGACAATCAGGCGGCCTTGTTTATTGCCAACAATTCAGCGTTTCATGAAAGAACCAAGCATATTGATGTCGATTGCCACTACTCTAGAGATTTGATCCAGAGAGGACTGATATCTACAGCTCACGTGAGCTCAAGGGATCAAACTGCTGACGTATTCACCAAGCCATTACTCAGAGGACCTTTTCAGAGATGTTCTTCCAAGCTGAGCATGATAGACATATATGCTCCACCTTGAGGGGGAGTGTAGAGATAGATATTATTATATGCTATGTACCTGTTCGTAATTTTTTTCTCTCTCTGGACTACTATGTACTTTACCCGTGAGGTCTCTCCCTATATAAGAGAGCCTAGGGCTCCCTTGAATAATAGAACAATCAGTTTTCTCAACAATATATGTTGACGCATACACATTAGTAGTTGTACCTTTCTGTTATTTCTAATTTTAGTTGTATGCTTTATGTAATTTACCCATAGGCTACTCTCCTATATAAGAGAGCCTAGGGCTTATGGAATAAACAACTTGCTCATTTCTCCCAACATAGTATCAGAGCGACGGTCCTAGACCGGAGTTCTTGAAACCCTAACCCTAATCCTACCCCACCCGCCGGCCCCCTTTCTCTCTCTCTTCTCTGCAGATCGGCGCCGCCCTTCTCCTCCGATCGGCGCATCTCCAGCGCATCTGCGGCGCATCCCAGCCGCATCTGCACCGCATCTGCGCATCTGCGGCGCATCCCAGCCGCATCTCGACGCACCTCAGGCGCATCTACGGCGCGCATCACCGCGTGATCTGCGCCTCACCTACGCGCGCACATCCAGTGCGCGATATCGCGCATGATCTGTGCATTCCCAGCGCCTGACCGAGCATCCACAGCGCATTCACAGCGCATCCACAGCACCTTACAACGTGCGTGAGCCATACGCGCATACACAACGCGTGCCCAGCGCATCCAGTGCGCGTGTCCAGCGCACTAAGTGCACAGCACACGCGATCTACTGCGCATCCAGTGCGCATCGAGTGCTCCGAGTCCTGTAGCTACTGTGCGGGTGCACGGTTTCCAGCCCTAAGACCCAGAACATCATCATGGGTTTAGTTGTGTGAGGTCTACACGTGCAACTAAACCCATTTATGTCGTTGTAGACAAATCATAGTGTTTGTCAATCGTTCCAGTCTTCATTTTCAATATGTCAGAGAGCAAGGCAGATATCCCATCTATTGGCGCATTCCGTGGTCCAGCGCCTATTGTCAAGATGGACGGTACCAATTATGAACTGTGGGCAATGCAGTTCATGAGCATGATGAAGTCTACTGGTAAGAAGCATATTCTTACCGAACCAGAGCCTGCTGAGAAGACTGGAACCTATGCCTCCTAGGAGGCTGATGACGCATACGCCAAAGTTTGGCTATCTGGTACGTTGGCAATTGAGATTGCCAATGACATTCTCCATCAACCCACAGCGAAGGATATGTGGGACATTCTGGCGGCTACATATTCCCAGGCAAAGAACGAGACAAAGATTCTGCAACTCCAGCATGATATCTTCACCATCAAGCAGAATGGTCGCCCTCTACATTCTCTCTATACATCACTGAGAGGGATGTTCGAGAAGCTATATAGCTTCATGCCCTTGACAGTCACGCCAGAACATCAGAAGACATATAGAACCCCACTATGGTGGGCGTGTTCCTAGCTGCACTTGATCCTGAGTACGAGGCAGCACGATCACAGATTTTGGCCGACTCTACTATTCCTCCAATGGAGGAAGCCTTTCATAGACTGAGTCGGATCACAGTTCCCTCAATTGTTGCAAGTCAGAACTCTTCAGCCATGGCAGCAACCAGAGGTCGTGGTTCGTATCACCAGGGTCGTGGACGTGGACCCCGTGGGAGGAGTGGCCGCACTAGGCCAACATGCACCTACTGTCATCGAGTCGGACACAATGAAGACACATGCTACTCAAAGCATGGATTTCCTGCATCAGCTCGAGCTGCTGAGCAAATAGAGCCTCCGTCTGCTGCTACCCTGGATCAACGGTTTGATGATCTAGTTGCCCGTCTGAGGGGCATTATACCACCATCCAATCCGGCACCGACTACAGAGAGTCATTCGGATGTTGCTGCTTCTGCCTCCGCATCTACCAGTTCTTCAGGTAGTACACTTGCACTTCACAGTAGTAGATCTGATACATTGCCATGGATTATGGACTCAGGCGCTACACATCATCTATGTGGCGACCAGAGTCTTCTTACAGGATACACTCAGATCCCTCCAGGACGGACAGTAGTCATTGCCAATGGCACCCATTCCCCGATCACTGGTCAGGGGGAGATTAGACTGACATCTTCCATGCAGCTCAAGAATGTGCTGCATGCACCCGATTTTTCAATGAATCTGTTGTCAATTAGTCAGATTACGAAGGATCTTCATTGTCGAGCAATTTTTGATCCATCTTCGTTGATTTTTCAGGACATCCATACGGGCAACGTGATTGGTCGTGGCTATGAGCAAGGAGGCCTCTACCGCTTGAATCAGACCCCATTCGCTGGAACCACTTCCTCTCCTACTGGACAAGTATCCCCTTTACTGTGGCATCTGCGTTTTGGTCATTTACCGCTTCAGAAGTTGCGTCATGTATTACCTTATAGTCTTCCTCACACATCTGTTCAGTGTGAGGCGTGTCAGTTGGGAAAGCATCACAGGTCCTCCTTTCCCAGTCGTCCTGGTCGGAGTAGTACCTCCAAGTTTGAGTTAATTCATGTTGATGTCTGGGGTCCTAGTCGTGTACCTAATCATCAGGGACACAGATTTTATATGGTACTTGTGGATGATTTTTCTAGGGTGTCATGGGTGTTTCTGATGAAAAATAAATTTGAAGCCGGAAATATAATTATTCATTTCATCAATGAAATACAAAATGTGTTTTCCACTTCGGTAAAATTTGTGAGAAGTGACAATGCGTTAGAATTATGCACAAATGCTCTTGCTATTTACTACTCAAAAGGGATTGTTCATCAAACGTCGTGTGCTCATACGTCTCAACAAAATGGAATTGCAGAAAGGAAACACCGTCATCTTCTTGATGTCACGAGATCTCTTCTTATACAGAGTCATGTCCCCTACTCCTACTGGGGTGATGCTGTTCTCACGGCATGTTACCTCATTAATCGTATGCCCTCTTCTGTTCTAAATGAACAGATCCCGTTTACCATCATTCATCCCGACAAGGAGTTATTTTCACTTACGCCTCGTGTGTTTGGGTCGGTTGCATTCGTCCACCAGTTGTCCCCTGGTACTGACAAGCTCTCTCCTAGGGCTGTCAAGTGTGTTTTTGTCGGGTACTCCAGAACTCAAAAGGGGTACAAGTGTTTTGATCCTCAGCGTCGGCGGTATATGATCAGTGCAGATGTTACATTTTTTGAAAATATTATGTATTTTTCTGCCTCTGGAGACAAGCAGCAACCACCACTATTCACTGACTCCATATATATGACACCACCTCCACCACCTCAGCTGCCGTCACCACCACCACCGCCGCCGCCGCCGCCACAAATTATATCACCGCTACCATATCATTATACCCGCAGGCTTCCTCCCGCTCATGGCCATGACTCGTCTACTAGCTCGCCTATGGTATGTAATGATGATATTATTGTTGATGGATCTGACGACATTTCTGAGCAGGATACGTTGCAGGGGCCAGAGGAGAACATAGTTGATTTGGATATACCCATTGCTCTGCGAAAGTCGAAGAGAAGCTGTGCTACATATCCCTTATCAGCATCCGTATCTTTTGAGAGGCTATCTGGGGATTTCAGGTCCTTTGTTGTGGCACTTTCAGCTGTCGAGATTCCGAGGAATCATCATGAAGCTATGCAGGATAGCGGATGGAGGCTAGCAATGGAGGAAGAAATGGCGGCACTCCAGTCCAGAGGAACCTGGAGTTTGGTTCCTACACCTCCAGAGGTGAACCCCAGTGAGCTGCAAGTGGGTGTTTACAGTGAAGCACAATGCTGATGGTTCAATTGATAGATTCAAGGCACGACTGGTTGCACGTGGCTTCACACAGACATATGGGGTGGACTACCTTGACACTTTTTCGCCTGTGGCACGTCATTCCACCCTACGGATCTTATTGTCAGTTGCAGTTGCTAGGGACTGGCCACTTCATCAGTTGGACGTGAAGAATGCATTCTTATATGGCGATTTACAGGAGGAAGTGTATATGCAACAGCCACCTGGGTTTGCTGTTGAGGGGGAGTGTTCCAAGGTATGCAGGTTACATAAGGCCATCTATGGCCTTAAGCAGAGTCCCAGAGCTTGGTTCTAGAAGCTATCAGATCTCTTTGAGAAACAAGGATACAAGCGCTCCAATGCTGATCACTCCTTGTTTGTGCAAAAGACCACTAGAGGTATTATTGTAATCATGGTTTATGTTGATGACATCTTGATTACAGGAAATGATGAGCAGGGCATAAAGCAGGCGAAAGAAAGACTGGGAACCGAATTTGTCACCAAGGACTTGGGAGTCCTGAGATATTTTCTGGGACTGGAGTTTGCCAGAAATCAATATGGATTAGTGATGTCGCAGAGAAAATATGTTACAGATCTATTGAGTGAGACAGGTATGCTAGGGTGTCGGCCTGCTACGACACCAATGGATCCCAGCATGAAGCTCTATGATGATGACACGGAAGAGGTGGACAGAAGGAGGTACAGAGAACTGGTAGGCAAACTACTGTATGTCACGATCACTAGACCTGATATATCATTCGCAGTGAGTCGTGTGAGCCAGTTCATGGAACAACCACGTCAGGTCCATATGGATGCTATACACATGATTCTGAGATATCTGAAATCATCCCCAGGTGCAGGCTTGCTATTTAAGAAGGGAAAGGAGATCTCTATCACAGCATGTGCTGATGCGGATTATGCAGGATGGCCCAAAGACAGGAAGTCCACTTCAGGATTTGCAGTTTATGTTGGAGAGGCATTAGTCTCGTGGAGGAGCAAGAAACAGACAGTGGTAGCCAGATCCAGTGCTGAATCAGAATACAGAGCTATGGCCCAGGCTAGCACAGAAATGATGTGGGTAAAAGCTCTTCTTACAGATCTATATATTGATATACCGCTCCCTATGAAGCTGGAATGTGATAACCAGGCAGCCTTGTTCATTGCAAACAATCCAGCCTTCCATGAGAGGACCAAGCACATTGAGGTTGACTGTCACTACATACGTGACATGATTCAGAAGGGTTTCATTGCTACATCTCATGTCACCTCAGAGAATCAGACGGCTGATATCTTCACCAAGGCTTTACTTCGAGGCTCATTCCAGAAGTGTGCATCCAAGCTGAGCATGATAGACATCTATGCTCCATCTTGAGGGGGAGTGTTGACGCATACACATTAGTAGTTGTACCTTTCTGTTATTTCTAATTTTAGTTGTATGCTTTATGTAATTTACCCATAGGCTACTCTCCTATATAAGAGAGCCTAGGGCTTATGGAATAAACAACTTGCTCATTTCTCCCAACAATATACAAATACAATATGCACAAAATACATGGAAAAATTGCACAAACCACCCTAGAAAACCGACTTTTCAACCGTAACTCCAAAATTATGAGAAGCCATCCATTTTAAAGATAATTTAATTTGGAATCCAATGGAATTGAGATTGATTCAATTTGATCTCATATGGAGTCAGAATTGATCTTTCAATTAGTGCTTAGTGGCTTTTTCCAAGTGTGGCTACATTTATTCTGTACAAGATTTAATTGTGCAATCATTTTTATTAATTAGGACACATTTTTATTTACAACTTTGGTTTTGAAAGTTATTTGATTTAAGGTCAATTAAGGCACAAATAAATTAGTGTCAGTTTTATACAGATATACACAAAATAAGTGAGAAACATTTTTTTGGATTTTCTGGTTAAGGACCCTATCTCCCCCTACTTGATTCCTGGTCGATCGGGTCAAGTCTTGACCTTCTCTCAGGGTTCGGGTCAGCCTGTATACAGTCTTCCTTTTTTTTATTTTCTTTTCTTTATTTTTCCTTTCTTTCTTTCTTTATTTATTTTAGATTAAAATTAGTAAGAAGTGTACATTATTTACACACGAATGCAAGTTAGTAAGAATATGGAGTTAGTGTTATATGCAGGTGTTTTATAAGGGATTTTAAGCTAAAATAAATGAATAAAGATGACGAATCGCAGATTCATCACCGCCACCGGGCTTTCTCGCCGCCGTCAGGCCCCCTCACTGTCGCTGTCGTCGGGTCTTCTCACGCGCATCCCCTACTGCCATTCTCACACGCGGGGTGATGCCGCCGTCCCTCTAGGGGTGCCACAGCCCTGCGTGTTCTCCATCCTCATTTGATCGAGAGCTAGGTCCTCCTTTGGACCTCTAGGGTGTGACGGGTTTATCTAAAACACCCTAGCCACCAAAAGGCAACGTCGAAGAATGGAAGAGGTTGTGATAAGTCTACACCCACAACTATCTTCCCATATGTTTGTGTAGACACAAGTCTTGTTCGTTGTGAATCCCAGTCTTGGTGGTTGTCGTTGTTACGGATGACAACAAAGCAGATGTTTCATCCATGGGGGGCTTCAAAGGTCCAACCTCCATTGTCAAAATAGATGGCACAAACTATGAACTGTGGGCCATGCAATTCATGAGTCTGATGCAGTGTAATGGCAAGAAGCACATCCTCACGATGGAGGAACCAAATGACAAGACCGGGATAAATGCCTCATGCGAGGCAGATGATGCTTATGCATGAGTATGGCTATCTGGGACTATGTCCTCTGAGATAGCTAATGATATTCTGAGCCAGCCAACGGTGAAGGCTATGTAGGACATTCGCCGTCACATACTCACCGGCGAAGAATGAATCTAAGATACTCCAGCTCCAGCACGACATCTTCACATCCAAGCAGAATGGTCATCCCCTTCATACCTTCTAAACTTCCTTGAGGGGTATGTTTGAGAAGTTGCATGGTTACATCCCCTTGACTGCTACGCCAGAGCAGCTTAAGGCATACATAGATTATGTGATGACTGGAATTTTTCTAGCAGCTCTTGATCCTGAGTATGATGTTGCTCGTGCCCAGATCCTTACTGACGCTACCATACCTCCAATGGAGGAGCCATATCGCAAATTGAGTAGACTATCTATATCCTCAGGAGGTACTCTGCAGTCCCAGACATCTTTAGCCATGGCTGCCTGTCGTGGTAGGGGAAGCCATTTTCCATATCGTGGAATGGGAGCACTAATCGTGGCAGAAGGGGGGGTGGTCGGCCCCGTCTGTCGTGCACCCACTGCCATAGATCCGGCCACTCTGAGGATACATGCTATTCCAAGCATGGGTTTCCTGCTTCAGCCCGGGTTGCGGAGCAGACACAACCAGTTGGGAGCCCTTCACCTTCTCCTGATCAGAGATTTGATGAGCTTGTTGCTCGACTCAGAGATATTATACCCACTACCAGTTCGATCGGATCTTCTTCAGGACCTTCAGAAGTGGCTGCCTCAGCATCACCATCTACGTCAGGTACAGAGTATGCCTTTACTACTTGTTACAGGGCGGACTTGTCAGAGTGGATCATGGATTCAGATGCATCACATCACCTCTATGGTGACAAAGGTCAGGTTAGTGACTTTCGTCGTGTCCAGTCCGGACGATCAGTTGTGATAGCAGATGGTACACATTCCCCCATTATTGTTTAGGGGGAGGTGCAGTTGACTCCTACCTTGAGACTTCTTAATATTCTCTATGCCCCTGAATTTTCTATGGATTAATTATCAATTAGTCAAATCACCATAGATTTACATTGTCGTGTCATATTTGATCCATATGCTCTTGTGTTTCATGATATACTTACAGACAGAGTGATTGGAAGTGGCCGTGAGCAAGAGGGCCTTTACAAACTTGTGCAGTCTCCGTATGTCTGTGCATCATCTTCTCTACGCACTAGGTCTGTTTCTCCGTACATGTGGCATCTGCGATTTGATCACCTTCCTCTGCAAAAGCTCGTTCATGTTCTTCCACCAATTTTTTCCTCGCACCACTTTTCAATGCGAGGCCTGCCAGCTTGGGAAGCATCACCGGTCCTCTTTCCGAAGTTGTCAGGGTCCAAGTAGTCATAGTTTGTTTGAGTTATTTCATTTCGATATTTGGGGTCCTAGTCGTGTCCCAGATCATCAGGGACAGATTTTATCTTATTACTGCTGATGAGTTTTCTAGGTTGTCTTGGGGTTTTTCTTCTTAAGAATAAGTCTGATGTTGGTCCTATTATCCAGTCTTTTATTAATGAAGTGAAGAACATCTTTTCTGCTAGAGTCAAATACATACGTTTTGACAATGCTCTAGAATTCTGCAGTAATCAACTCTCTCAATTTCTTAAGTCTCATGGCATTGTGCATCAAACATCGTGTGCATATATCTCCCAACAAAATGGGGTGGCTGAAAGGAAACACCGCCATCTTTTAGATGTTACCAGAACCTTCTTGATTCAGAGTCGTGCTCCTCATTCCTCTTGATTCAGAGTCGTGCTCCTCATTCCTATTGGCCGATCAAGTACTGACTAATTCCGACTAGGCACACTAATCGACCGATTTTTGCTTGGAAATACCATATTTTTTATTTTTTTTGCTTTTTTTAAAAGCAAACTTATTATAATACATTTAATGTTTTATTCAAATTCAATTACTTCTTTTATTTCATTATGATAGTATAAAAATGTACAAAATCTATGTAAATATATGTATAAAAATATTTTATGTATTTAAAATAATAAAAAATTCAAAGCCGAGTAAAGCTCGACTAAATCCGATTAGTCGTCTGATTGCCGATCAATCCTTAGTCAGTGATCCAACTGACCAAGTACCGACTACCGACTTTTGCAACTTTGACCGTGCATATGGCAGTGTAGATCTCTCTAAGACGAGACTTGTGGCACGTGGGTTACCCTGACATATGGGGTGGACTATCAGGATACTTTTTCTCCAATTGTCAAATATTCTACTCTATGTATCCTTCTATTAGTTGATGTGACACGAGATTAACCCCTCTACCAACATGATGTGAAGAATGCCTTTCTATATGGTGATCTACAGGAGGAGGTCTACATGCAGCAGTCACCTGAGTTTGCTGTTGAAGGGGAGTGTCCGAAGGTTTGCAGGCTACACAAGTCTATTTATGGCCTTAAGTAGAACCCAAGAACATGGTTCCAGAAGCTCTCGGACTTGATAGCGCAATCGGGTTTTGTGTGATTGATTGCCGATCACTCTCTGTTTGTGTACAGGACTCGGAGAGGTACAGTTGTCATTCTTGTCTATGTTGATGATATTATTGTTACAGGGAATGGCGAACATGGCATTCAGGTTGCAAAGGATTTCCTACGACATCAGCTTGTGACCAAGGACCTTGGTATTTTACGTTACTTCCTTGGACTGGAGTTTGTCAAGAACTAGTGAGGTTTTGTGATGACCCAGAGGAAGTATGTTACAAATCTTCTTTCTAACACATGCATGTCAGATTGCAGACATGCCACTACTCCTATGGACCCGAGCATGAAGCTCTACGATGATGATATCGAGGATGTCAACAAAAGGAGGTATAGGGAGCTTGTTAGCAAGCTCATGTATGTGACCATTACCGGGCCAGATATATCCTTTGTCGTGAGCAAAGTGAGTTAGTTTATGAAGCAACCCAGACAGGCGCATATTGATGTAGTCCATATGATTCTGAGGTATCTGAAGACATCACCTGGCACTGGACTTCTATTCAACAGATGTACATCCCTTTCAGTTACAGCATGTGCAGATGCAGATTATGCCGGGTGTCCCAAGGATAGGAAGTCTACTTTAGGCTTTGCAATGTTCATAGGGAATTCCCTGGTATTGTGGAAGAACAAGAAGCAGACTTTGGTTGCTAGATCTAGTGTTGAGTCAGAATACAGGGCCATGGCGCAGGCTAACACAAAGATGATGTGGGTCAGATATGTTCTTACTGACCTGACTATCAAGATGCCTCTTCTCATACACTTCTAATGCGGCAACTAGGTTGTCCTATTCATTGCAAACAACCCTGTCTTCCATGAGAGGAACAAACACATATAGGTGGATTGTCACTACACTCGTAATATGATAAAGAAGGGTCTCATCGCCACTACTCACATCAGCTCTGGAGACCAGACAATAGATGTACTTACTAATGCATTAGCCAGAGGGCCTTACCAGAGATGTTGATCCAAGCTGAGCCTGATTGATATCTACGCTCCAGCTTGATGAGGATTGTTGAAATATTAGTTATCTTTCATATTGTCGATGTAGTTTCTATTTTATTTGTCTTCTTGTAATTTGCCCAACAGGTTTCTCTCCTATAAAAGAGGACCGTAGGGCCTCTTAATAATGCAATTAATTATTTCATCTCCACAGTATATGTATCCGTAAAAAAATAAAAATGCATATCCATGTTCGTATATGTATCCACTAGAATATAATATGTATCCATATTATAAAAAAATAAAAATGGTATCTCTATCCATATCCATATTTGTATCTGCAAAAAAAATAAAAAGCCGCATCATGTCCTTATATGTATACAGAAAAAATAAAAGCCAAATTCATATCTATATCTGTATCCATAAAAATAATAAAAACCCATATACATGTCCATATTTGTACCCACTAGAATATAATCCATATCATACAAAATTGAAAATGGTATCCGTATCCATATCCGTATCAAGAAAAATAATAAAACATGTATGAGTGTCCATATATGTATCTGTTAGTGTTAGAAAATAGGAATGCGGAAGCGTATCAGAGAAAATAAAATAAAGAACTGAAGAACGTGGGATTTAACGTGGAACCCTACTCCTTAAGGAGCAGGATGAAACAACGGGGGAATGCCTCAAAGGGCTGATATATGCATTGCACTTTCCCACTGGATACAATGGGTGTGGGGGTCTATATATAGCCCCCACTGAGTCTCCACATCCCACAGACAGTAGATGTGGGACTAAACTCCGGATGGGTTAAATGGATCCTGGAGAGATCCATTTACCCATCTCCCACATAAGTGACGCATACAACTTATACTCCAACACTCCCCCTCAAGCTGGAGCATGCAATGCTCAGCTTAGACAAACATAAAGAAATCTTAACTCACTCTACATGACACTACAGATAATATCAACTCAACGCGCACAACTGTCGAGGACGTTGCTTATCATGTCGTGCAGGTGAGGAGGACGAACGAGCTGGAGTGTGAGTCAACTAAATCTCTTCGTCCGAGAGCATGTGCTATGTATTGCGCCTGTCAGAGTCACTGCAACTGAAGAATGAGTCTCTACGTGGAGAACTCTGGCCCGCCACAACATATGGACAACTGCTCCATCTCTGAAAAAGGGTCGAACAAAGAACATCGCTAATTTTCCATACGCAGATCTCTGAACATGGGTCTCTCTCATAGGGACCTCGAAGTGGGTTCTCTCTCATAAGAACCTCAGAAGGATCTCGTACTGGAGTTCACGATCGCTTGAAAATCGAGTCTGAAGAAGTCTCCTCGTCGGAGAACTGGGACTCTCCCATCTTGCACAGAGAATGGGACTCTACTCTGGAATTCCTATGAAACCACACGAAACCCTAGCCCATATGGCATAGGGAATGGGATCTCTACTCAGGAATCTTTATGGAACACACGACAAAACAAGAATAATGGGGACCATTAACAATGATGGCAAACATGTGCACATCAAAAAGACCGCATACATGTGCGTGTCTGAAACTGAAGACTCGGAATCTGATGTCGAGTCTGAAACAATTGTAGAGTCTGAAATCTGAATGGCATGGAATCTAGAGTCTGGAGGATCTAGAGAATCTGACAATCGGGCCTATAATTCTACATATACTCTCCCTTTTTCCCAGACTGGTCGGAAAATAATGACGTCGACAAAGTTGGGAGAAGACAAGATCATGGGAAAACAGAACATCAATAAGTCGATCACATTTTTTCGGCTTTTCTCAATCATTTTGTAAAATCATTTTTTCCTTTTTTTAATCATCTTTTTTTGCCAAATAAGCCGTTCATATTTTTATGGCTTTTCCTTTTTTGCAAAATTTTCTTACATACGGCTTTTCTTTTGTACGTACCTTTTTTTCAAATCAGATTTTTTTTTCTTTTTCCTTTTTTTAAACATCTCGGCCCACTTGGGTCCAATCTCCCCCCCCCCCTCTTTTTTTAAATTCTCGGCCCAATTGGGCCTGATCTCACCATCTCCACTTGTCTATTTTTTTACATCATACAACCCACTTGAGGCAAGGGAGCAGATAAAAAGAAATTTAAAAAAAATCAGCCTTGTTTGGCTCTAATTTAGGGTTCCCCGAAAGAAACCCCTAGCTCTCAACCCCACCACCCCCGATGGGGTTGGAAGCCGCCTGGAGGAGAGTAACCTGTGCGAGGAGTGGCACCGCCGCCGCTACTGATAGGTTGCGAGGGAGAAGGGGGTCGCCGCCAGGAGATGCGCCGCACGGGGAGGAACTAGTGCCCGTCGCCCTGGAGATGCCGCATGTGCGAGATGAGAGGATCGCCGACGAGTTGGGCGGTGATGGGCTGCACCTGAGCATCCAACGCGAGATCCTGGAGGAGAATGACAACTCGCGCCACCTACGCGAGGAGGATGCGCCACTCCAAGAATAGATCGGAGGAAGGAGTTGCGCGCAACCACGAGGAGAGAAGTTGTAGCATGTGATGTCGCCGCTGTCTGCTAGGAGAGGAGGCTCCTCCTGTAACCGGAGAGGGGCTGCACGAGGGAGCGCCGCCTGGAGCATGGAGCAAGGGATCCGGAACGTGCATGGATGCTTCGAGCATGTGTGAGGCACTCGCGTGAGGCCAGGAAGAGATGGAGGGCTCCGCTTGGACATCAGATACCTCGTCAGGAGCTTCAAAAGAGGAGTGCCGCCTACATTGGGATCTAAAGGATTGAATCTCAAATCTCGAAGGTGCGCCAGAGATGGTGTTGCACGGCCTGATGGTGCCTTCGTCGCTGCCATTGGGAGAACTACGATTAGGGTTCCTGGAACCCTAAAAAAATCGAATCTCGTAAAAATATGAACATAAATCTTCAACAATAATACCACGAGAATCGAACCCGCTCTGATACCATATTAGAAAATAGGAATGTGGGCACGTATCAGAGAAAATAAAATAAAGAACTGAAGAATGAGGGATTTAACGTGGAACCCTACTCCTTAAGGAGCGGGATGAAACCACGGAGAATGCCTCAAAGGGTTGATATATGCATTGCACTTTCTCACTGGATACAATGGGTGTGGGGGGCTATATATAGCCCCCACTGAGTCTCCACATCTCACAGACGGTAGATGTGGGACTAAACTCTGGATGGAGTGACACATACAACTTATGCTCCAATAGTTAAAAAAATAAAAATTCATATCCATGTCCATTTCTGAATCCGCAAAAAAAACATATTTCATATATTTTTACATAAATTAGTTATATTTAATATATATGCATCTATATCTGCTAGAATATTTTCTAGTCATATTTTTATCCATATTCTAAAAAAATTAAAAATGGTATATGTTGAGATATTTGTATCTCTTTATATTTATTCCTTATTTCACTTTCTTTCACCTACCTCTCTTGTAATTTACCCAAGGCTTTTCTCCTATATAAGAGAGACCTAGGGTCTCAATAATGGATTGCAATTCTATATTTTCTCCAACATGATACCGGAGCAACGGTCCTAGACCGGGGTTCCCATATCCCACCAAAAAACCTGCCCTACCCCCTACCCCCGGCAACCGTCGATCTCCTCCGCAAGTTGCCGATCGTCGTCTGCGAAACCTCCTCCGCCGGCCTGCGGGTCGTTGGCCACCCCAGTCGTATGTTGGCCGCTCCAGCCGCCCCAGTCATCGGTCACTCCCTCCTTACGGCCTTGTCGCCCGCCGCTGCTTTGAGGGATGTCCCATCTTTTGCGGGCTACAGTTCAGACGCTTCTGCAAGCCTATACAGTCTAATTTTGACCGAAATCCGTGATTTCGGACAAATAAATCACATTTTTCGATCCTAGACTAAAACAAGGATTGAAGAGGGTGGTTGTATGAGTCTACACATACAATCGTTCCTTCGTATGATTGTGTAGACTTGCTCAAAGTAGTGTACTCCCCAGTTTAGGTCCGGATCTTCGGCAATTTTTTCATCATGTCAGAGAACAAGGGTGATGTTTGTTCGTCGTCTGGTGCTTTCAAGGGTTCAGCTCCTATCGTAAAGATGGATGGGACCAACTACGGGTTGTGGTCCATGCAGTTTCGCACCCTTATGCAGTACCATAACAAGGAGCACATTTTGACCAATTAAGAGTCGACGGACAAACTTGGGGCTAATGCTTCATGGAAGCAAGATGATGCCTATGCACGAATTTGGCTCTCCGGGACGTTCACCACAGAGATTGCCAATGACATAGTCAATCAACCCACATCCAAGGTTATGCGGGATATCCTAGCTAACACATATGGGCAAGCAAAGAATGAGAGCAAAATCCTCCAGTTACAGTATGACATTTTCTCGACCAAGCAGAATGGTCGGCCTCTTCAAGCTCACTTCTCGCATCTCCGATGCATGTTTGAGCGTCTTCATAGCTTTATGCCCATTATTACTAGCACTGTGCAGCAACAGGCATAGAAGAACACCACTATGATAGGAGTCTTTCTATCATCTCTTGACTCAGAGTACGATGCATCGCGTGCTCAACTGCTTAATGGAGAGACGATACCACCGATGGATGAGGTCTACAAGAGGCTGAGAAGGATCACTACTTTGTCTACTACCATGGCCCAAACTCCCTCT
Source organism: Ottelia alismoides (assembly GCA_037367405.1). NCBI lineage: Eukaryota > Viridiplantae > Streptophyta > Magnoliopsida > Alismatales > Hydrocharitaceae > Ottelia > Ottelia alismoides. Next base: position 200,738 of record JAZKJV010011541.1, read on the forward strand.
GCGATGGCAGCTTCTCGTGGCAGAGGGGGTATTTTACAGTTTCATGGGCGAGGATCATGTGGTCAAGGAGGAGGATTCAGCGTGGCACATGCTCACATTGGCACCGTCCAGGACATTCAGAGGAGACATGCTATCTGAAGCATGGGTATCCGACGTTTGCCTGTGCAGCTGAGCAGACAGAGACTACTCCAACTCCTTCTCATGATGCGAGGCTTGATGATATTGTCTCTAGATTGAGAGAGATAATGACTACACCGCCCGCCCCAGCAGCAGGATCTTCAGATGTTGCAGCTGCTGTCAGAGATTCTACAAGTTCGTCAGGTATTGCTTATGCACTTACCAGTAGTAGCAATTCAGATTTGACTGATTGGATCATGGACTCGAAAGCTTCTCATCATATGTGTACAGATCGAGCTCAGTTTACTTCTTACAAATCTATCCCTCTTGGTAGATCAGTGGTGATTACTAATGGGGTTTGTTGAAATATTTCTACATTCCATGTATCTTTCCAGTTATTTTATTTCTTCATGTCTATCTTATCTTATGTAATTTACCCATAGACCTCTCCCCTATATAAGAGCCTAGGATTACAAGAAATAAACATCTCTTCTTTTTCTCCCAACATGGTATCAGAGTGGCGGTCCTAGACTGGAGTTCTCGTATCCAAAACCCTAACCCCACTTCTTGCCCCCCACCTATGCGTGCCACCGGCCCCTCTAGGCCTCTCCCCTATATAAGAGCCTAGGGTTACAAGAAATAAACATCTCTTATTTTTCTCCCATCATGGTATCAGAGCGGTGGTCCTAGACCGGAGTTCTCATATCCAAAATCCTAACCCTGCTTCTTGCCCCCCCACCTACGCACACCACTGGCCCCTCTCCGGGTGTCGCCTCCGCATGTCACCCACGCATGCCGCCCATGTGCACCGCCCTGCGCTCCGCCACGTGCGCCTTCACGCGCACCGCCCTCCACGCACGCCGCCTAGCGCGTTCCCGCGCCGCCACCCGTGTGCGTCGTCCTTCGCGCGCGGCTCCTTCAGGTGTCGCGCCTCCACGCATCGGTGTCGTTCGCTTCATTTCATTGATGGATTTGGGGGCATAAGTCTACATATGCACCCAAATCCACGTATGTTTGTGTAGACATTCACTCTTTGGTCTACAAGACCCTAGTCTTCTACATCCAGCAAGATGTCTGAGAACAAGGTTGATGTACCCGCCACAGGCACATTCAGAGGTCCAACGCCTGTCGTTAAAATGGACGGGACAAATTATGAGCTCTGGGCTATGCAGTTTATGAGTCTTATGAAGTCAAATGGTAAGAAACGTATTCTTACAGAGGAGGAGCCGGTGGAGAAGATTGGGGTAAACACCTCATGGGAGGCGGACGACATATATGCCAAAGTTTGGCTTTCAGGAACATTGACGATTGAGATCGCCAATGATGTGTTACATCAACCTATTGCTAAGGTGATGTGGGATATCCTCGCAGCAACATATTCTCAAGCGAAGAACGAGACGAAGATCCTCCAACTTCAGCATGACATATTCACTATCAAGGAGAACAGACGTCCTCTGCATTCACTGTATACATCCTTGCATGAGATGTTTGAGAAGCTTCACAGTTTCATGCCTCTAACGGCAACTCCAGAGCAGCATAAGATATATACGAATGCTACCATGGTAGGGGTATTCCTCGCAGCCCTTGACCCTGAATATGATGCTGCTTGCTCTCAGATTCTAGCAGATGCCACTATTCCTCCCATGAAGGAAGCACTCTGCAAGCTCAGCAGGATTACTATTCCTTTTATAGCCTTTAGTCAGACTTCCTCGACCATGGCAGCCTCTCGAGGAAGAGGAGACCATTCTACCCTCCGTGGACGTGGACCTCGTGGTAGAGGAGGTCGCACTCGTCAGCCCTGTACTTTCTGTCACCGCCCAGGTCACACCGACGAGACATGCTATTCTAAGCATGGGTTCCCAGCATCAACCCGCGTTGCAGAGCAGATTGAGTCTCCTGCTTCTTCTACTTCAGATCAGAGGTTTCAACACCTCGTAGCCAGACTGAGGGATATTATACCTCCTTCCGCTTCACCATCCTCAAGAGAGCACTCAGATGTGGCAGCCTCAGCGTCTGCCAGTACCTCTACTACAGCCAGCACCTCAAGTACTTATGCTTTTACATCCTGTCATGGATCTGACATTACAAAGTGGATTATGGACTCCGGTGCTACACATCATCTATGTGGAGACAGACATCAACTTACGTCATATAGACAGGTTACGCTAGGGAGAACAGTTGTGATAGCTGATGGGACTCATTCTCCGATCACAGGACAGGGGGAGATCACTTTGACGCCTTTGATGCGTCTGCAGAATGTGCTAATGCTCCAGATTTCTCTATGAATTTGGTTTCTATTAGTCAGATTACAAAGGATTTGCACTGTTGAGCTATTTTTGACCCATTGTCTCTTGTTTTCCAGGACATTCTTACGGGCGAAGTGATTGTTTATGGCCGTGAGCAGGGTGGTCTCTATCGTCTGGTTCAGACTCCATATGTAGGCTTATCTTCTCATTCGTATGGATCAGTCTCTCCGTTCACTTGGCACCTCAGGTTTGGTCATCTCCCTCTTCAGAAGATGTGTCATATGATACCGCAGATTTCATCTAGTTCTTCCTTTCAGTGCAAAGCTTGTCAGTTGGGAAAGCATCATAGGTCTTCCTTTCCCAGTCGTCAGAGTCAGAGCAGTAACTCCATTTTTGAGTTATTTCATGTTGACATCTGGGATCTGTCGTGTACCTGATCACCAGGGACACATATTTTATTTTGTAGCTGTGGACGATTTTTCACGATTGTCATGGGTGTTTCTTTTGAAAAATAAATCTGAAGCAAGGGATGTGACCAAAACCTTTATTATTGAAGTGCAAAATGTTTTCTTGTGAAGTTTGTGCGAACTGATAATGCATTGGAATTTTGTACTCATGATCTATCTCATTTTCTTTCATCTAGATGGATTATTCATCAAACATCTTGTCCTTACACCTCTCAGCAAAATGGTGTTGCTGAGAGAAAGCATCGTCATCTTCTTGATGTCACACGGACTCTTCTCATTCAGAGTCGTGCACCACATTCGGGTTATGCAGTTCTCACAGCATGTTATTTGATGAATCGTATGCCGTCATCTGTCTTGGGTGAGAAAATTCCTTTCTCCATAGATTTTCCTGAGAAGGAGTTATTCTCACTCACTCCTCGTGTGTTCGGATCTGTTGCTTTTGTTCACCAGTTGACTCCTGGTCTTGACAAGCTCGCTCCTAGAGCTGTCAAATGTGTGTTTGTTGGATACTCCGGGACTCGGGAGGGATATCGATGTTATGATCCTCTGCGCAGAAAATACTATATCAATGTTGATATCATATTTTTTGAGTATGTGATGTACATCTCTCCCAAGGCCTTAAAAGTCGGATTTCGGTTTCGTTTCGGTGAGGGACCGAAACGAAATTTCGGCCGAATTTCGGTCGAAATTCGATCGAAATTTTGGTCATTTCGGTGGTTTTTTGAACTAGACCCCCTCAAATTTCGACCGATATAACCATTTCGGCCGAATTTCGGTCACCTACCGAAACCGAAATTCGACCGAAATTCGGCCGAATTTCGGCAAAATTTAAGGCCATGATCTCTCCTACAGGTGATTGATTGGCTTCATCGAACTCGGATGATGAAGCTTATATGCCTCCTTTTCCCGTGCCTTCTTTCCCACCTCCACCAACTCCACCACCACCACCATCTCCGTCCCTCCTACTACACAGTCATATGCACCATTTGTTCCATCTCTACCTAAGTTCTACACTCATCGAACTACTTCTACTCATGGTCATCGCCCATCATCCACGGAGCCCCAGGTTTGTTTTGATAACATAGCTTCTAACGATGGGTCTGGAGATGTATCTGTGCAGGAATCATTGCAGGAAATTAGCACACAAATGGAGGACGTTCCTTCTGACATGGATATTCCTATTGCAGTTCGAAAGCAGAAGCGATCTTGTGCTTCCTACCCCCTGGCTTCTCAAGTCTCCTTTCATCGTCTAACAGGGGGATTTTTAGAAATTTGCAACGGCTCTATCTGACGTGGAAATTCCACGGAATTATGAGGAGGCATTGAAGGATAGTCGTTAGCGCTTGGCTATGGAGGAGGAGATGGCTGCGCTACAGTCACGTGGTACGTGGAGTCTGGTTTCTGCTCTAGTTGGTGTGTCCGTTGTGGGATGCAAATGGGTGTTCACTGTGAAACACCGTGCGGATGGCAGTGTGGATCTCTATAAGGTGAGACTTGTGGCACGTGGGTTCACCCAGACATATAGGGTGGAATATCAAGATACTTTCTCTTCAGTGGCCAAGCATTCTACTCTGTATATTCTTCTTTCCGTTGTTGTGATACGAGATTGGCCCCTATATCAGCTTGATGTGAAGAATGCCTTCCTTTATGATGATCTATAGGAGGAGGTCTACATGCAACAGCCACTTGGGTTTGCTGCTGAGGGTGAGTGTCAGAAGGTGTGCATGCTACACAAGGCTATTTATCGCCTTAAGCAGAGTCCAAGAGCATGGTTCCAGAAGCTCTCGGACTTGATAGAGCAACAAGGGTTTGTGTGATCGACTGTCGATCACTCCTTGTTTGTGCAGAAGACCCAGAGAGGTACAATTGTCATTCTTGTGTATGTTGATGACATTATTGTTACAAAGGATGACAAGCAGGGCATTTAGGGTGCCAAGGCTTCCTAGGTCAGCAGTTTGTGACCAAGGATCTTGGACATCTACGTTACTTCTTTGGGTTGGAGTTTGCAAGGAACCAGCGAGGTCTTGTGATGACCTAGAGGAAGTATGTTACAAATCTTCTTTCAAAGATAGGCATGGCAGATTGCAGACCTGCCACTACTTCCTATTGATCCGAGCATGAAGCTACATGATGATGACATTGAGGAGGTCGACAAGAGGAGGTACAAGGAGCTTGTTGGCAAGCTACAATATGTGACCATCACCAGGCCCGACATATCCTTTGCTGTGAGCAAAGTAAGTCAGTTTATGGAGCAGCCCAGACAGGCACATATGGATGCAGTCCATATGATTCCGAGATACCTGAAGCCTTCACCTGGTACAGGACTTCTTTTCAACAGTGGCACATCTCTCTCAGTTACAGCATGTGTAGATGCGGATTATGTTGGATGTCCAAAAGATAGAAAGTCTACCTCAGGTTTTGTTGTGTTTATAGGGAATTCCATGGTTTCATGGAAGAGCAAGAAGCATATTGTGGTTTCCAGATCGAGTGTTGAGTCAGAATACAGGGCTATGGCATAAGCTACCACGGAGATGATGTGGGTCAGATCTGTTCTTACTGACCTGACTATATAAAGGTGCCACTTCCCATGCACCTCCAATGTGACAATCATCTGTCGCGAGTCCGAGAAGGGAAATATGACATTCAGATCAATAACCACAAAAGTCACCAATTTCATCAATTTTCATATTATATCCCAAGAAGAGAAAAAGCATATATGATAAGTATCTGCGAATGGTACTTTTTATGACTAAAAATGGTTCTCATGCAGAGCCATGGCATCCCGACCAGGCCAGGAGACGACTGACCAGCTAGCACGCATACTGACCGCTCTCACCGATCTTCAGCAGCATCAGGCTGCTATGCGAGATCAGCAAGATCAGATTTTGGCTCAGCAGACGGAGATTGCTGACAGACAGACGAACATAGAGCTCAGATTTGAGGAGCTGTCAGATTTCACCTACCGTCCATCTCATGACGGCACACGCCAGGACCAGCGACAGTCGATTGAGGTACAACAGCCTCATTTCGATGATCTACTTGAGGAGATACCAGGGCATGGAGTTGAGGATGGAGACTTTGACATGGAGCAGGACCCTGTTGACTTTGCAGATGAGGATGCACACGAGTACTCTGCTATCCACAGGCATCAGTCAATGTTCACTTCCTACCGGCGGGCTAATGTGCCCATGTTCGAGGGCACCGATACGTCAGATGTGGCAGAATAGTGGCTGAAGAGGGTGATGAAGGTGCTGAGGATGATTCGCGGACCACGAGACACGTGGCTATCTTTCATGGAGTACTCATTGACAGATTTTGCTGAGAGATGGTGGGATGCAGTAGTTTCTGAGTTGGGTCGTGAGCCTACATGCGATGATTTTGAGACACGATGTAGATCCAACTTCTTTCCCGTGAAGTGGAAGGAGTCCATGCATCGATTATTCACAGAGCTTCGTCAGGGACAGATGGCAGCCAGAGATTACTCCGTTCGATACACCAAGCTATCTCGACACACACCAACAGATAGGGATGCAAACGGTTACGGATATATCCGTATCCGATCCGTTACCATATCCGTTTTATATAGATTTTGACATCCGTATCCGTATCCATTTTAAAATGGATACGGATATGGATATCATTTTGATATCCGCAAACATTCGTATCTGTATCAGTATATCCGTTTTCGTATATAATTGCAGTCATAGATTTATGTTTAACCCTATATAACATAATTCTATACCTTCTTTTAGCATATTTGTGTAATTTGTATGATACAAACACATTTAGTAATTTATATTATGTGTTTTCCATCCAATTCATATATATTTAAGTCGATTCTATATAGTATTTCTAACATTACTGGTATGCGAACAATATCCGTTTTTCATCCGTATCCGTTTTTCAAGGATATGGTAAGATAGTTTTAATATTCGTCAATATCCGTATCCGCATCCGTATTCGTACTAAAAAATGGATAAGGATACGGTAATATGTATATCCGTATCTGTATCCGTCCGTTTGCATCCCTACCAGCAGATGCCGCATTTCCAGAGGAGAAAGTTCATCAGAGGCATGAGAGAGGAGGTGCAGGAGAAGCTGGTCGGATTACACATCACTTCCATCTCTGAGGCTACTGACGCAGCAGAGAAGTTTGCGGATATCCGTGAGAGACACTTTGGGAGCTCGTCTGGAGCGGCGCCTAGACCACAACGATCATTTGGGTCGATACGATGACCTTTCCAGCAGCAGAGGTCAGCCAGAAGGTTCCGACCTACAGGCTCGTCATTCTCGGGCAGTGCTCGCTCATTTCCATCGACTACCTTAGGAGGAGCACTTGTTGGATGTGGCAAGATTCCGCTCGACCATCTGGGTCGCAGCGAGCAGACAGACCCCCAGCAGGACCGACTCGGAGCACAAACACGACTACTCCATCTGCCCGGCCAGTCTGATGCTACTTGTGTCATGAGTGGGGACATTACCGGCATCAGTGGCCCCAGAGATCTAGTGAGCCTCGCCCACAACCGCAATCGTCACAACCACAGGTACAACATACAGGGAGTTCCCGTGGCAGGAACTCCAACTTCATGAGGCAGCAGCAGAGACAGACACAGAGTGTGGCAGGTTCCAGTACCGCACCAGTCAGGCAGGGTCAGTTACATGCAGTGACCAAGGAGCAGGCTCGTTCAGCAGCTACTGTGGTGAAAGGTATGGTCTCAGTCTTGGGTCGACCTTTCCATGTTTTATTTGATTTTGGAGTGACACATTTCTTTCTTGCATCGAGATTGCTAGCTTCATTAGGAAGAGTCGCAGAGACTTTATCTTTTTCCATATCACATCCGAGGGCCAGGTGGCCAGTTGTTTATCATTTCATTAATAGTCAAGCACTTGCCAGTACTGATTGGTGGTCACGAGATGATCGCAGATTGTCTACTCCTAAAGCTTGATCAGTTTGACTTGATTTTGAGCATGGATTGGTTATCCGCCCATCATGCTCTCATTGATTGTTTTAGGAAGACAGCTGTCTTCAGGATTCCAGATTTACCGGAGTTTACTTTTGAGGGTACTTTACATGACTCCAAGATGGAGTACATTTCAGTGTTGCAAGTTCAGCGACTTGTTGATCATGGATGTGCTTTCCACTTAGCATTTGTTCGGGAGATATCCGATCATGAGCTTATGACACAGGACATCCGAGTAGTATCAGACTACCTAGATGTGTTTCCTGATGAGCTACCAGGATTACCTCCTGAGAGAGATCGAGTTCGAGATCACATTGCTACCATACACACAGCCGATCTCGATGGCTCCTTACCGCAAGGCGCCAGCTGAGTTGAGAGAGCTAAAGGTGCAGTTGCAGGAGTTACTTGACTTGGGGTTCGTGAGGCCGAGCACTTCACCTTGGGGTGCTCCAATTCTTTTCGTCAGAAAGAAGGACGGATCGATGAAATTATGTATTGATTATCGGCAATTGAACAAGAGAACGGTGAATAACAGTTATTCATTGTCGCGTATCAATGATTTATTCGATCAGCTTCAGAGATCTTCGGTGTTCTCAAAGATCAACCTTCGTCTGGGTTATCATCAGCTGAGGATTCAAGAGGCAGACATTCCGAAGATCACCTTCAGGACTCGCTATGGACACTACGAATTTGTGGTGATGCCGTTTGGGCTCACCAATGCACATGCAGCTTTCATGGATACGATGAACCGAATCTTTCGTCCATACTTGGACAAGTTTGTGGTGGTGTTTATTGATGATGTGCTCATATGTTCTCGGAATGAATGGGATCATACAAATGACCTAAGGACTGTTTTGGACACATTGCGAGAGCACAAGCTTTATGTCAAGTTGAGCAAGTGTGAGTTCTGGTTATCCCAGGTCTCATTTCTGGGGCATGTCATTTCTGGAGCAAGCATTGCAGTTGATCCTGCGAAGATTGAGGCAGTTATGTCTTTGGAGCAGTCCAAGACAATTACTCAGATTCGAAGCTTCCTTAGGCTAGATAGACGCTTCGTCAGTGGATTTTCACGCATTGTTTGCCCTCTGACACAATGGACGCAGAAGGGAGTTCCATTCATTTGGGATGATTCATGTGAGCAGGCCTTCAAGACATTGAAGGAGAGATAGACGACAACACCTATTCTTGCTCTTTCTTCAGGTACCCAGGACTATGCAATTTACACAGATGCTTCAGGCGAAGGCTTAAGAGCGGTACTGATGCAGGGAGGCCACGTGATTGCTTACGTATCACGTCAGTTGAGACCGCATGAGCAGAATTACCCGACACATGACTTGTTGTCTTCGATCTGAAGATCTGGCGTCACTATCTATATGGGATGAATTTCGAGATTTTCACAGACCACAAGAGCCTGAAGTATATCTTTGATCAGAAGGAGTTGAATATGAGACAGCGCAGGTGGCTCGAGCTACTGAAGGATTACGACTGCACGATCTCTTCCCATCCCGGTAAGGGAAACGTGGTAGCCGATGCACTTAGCAGGAGAGCTCATGCAGAGGGTACGACGAACTGGCTATACACGCGGGATATGCTCGTAGCTTTGACTGATTGGCATCCTCAGGAGAGTGCATCCATATCCACCGTCGTACCTCCACGATTTAGCAGTTTATGGGATCGTATCATTGAAGGTCAGAAGGCAAATTCTTGGGTTCGAGATAGATACATGCGCGTCAAGGATGAGGTTGATGATTTTGTGGTGGCGGAGTCTATTTTATGAAAGGCATGAGGGATCGTTGTGCCCAACGACGAGCAGTTGCGCAAAAACATTATAGATGAGGCACACAGTTCACGATTGTCCATACATCCTGGCAGCACCAAGATGTATCGTGACCTACGTCGACATTTCTGGTGGGATGGAATGAAGTGCGATGCGGCACAACATGTTAGCAGATGCATGGCCTGTTAGATTATCAAGGCCGAGCACAGGAGACCACCAGGATTATTGCAGTCTCTCCCCATTCCCGAGTGGAAATGGGAGAGCATCTATATGGATTTCGTCACAGGATTGCCGAAGATATTAGGTGGCCATGATTCTATCTGGGTTGTTGCTGACAGGTTGACCAAGTCAGCCCATTTCATACCTGTCAACATAACCTATACACCATCCAGATTGGCCAGGCTTTATGTACAAAATATCATTAGACTTCATGGTATACCACGCGAGGTGGTGTCTGACAGATACTCGAGATTTACATCGCATTATTGGCATCAGTTCATGTCAGCACTACAGACAGAACTGAAGATGAGTTCTACTTACCATCTACAGACTAACGAGCAGAGCGAGCGCACCATACAGACACTCGAGGATTTTTTACGAGCATGCACTTTGGAGTGGAAAGGGTCTTGGAAGGACCATCAGCCATTGGTGGAATTCACATACAACAACATCTATCATTCAGTATTGGCATGGCACCATTCGAAGCCTTATACGGACGGAGATGCCTCACACCTCTCAGTTTGCGTAATGTAGGTGATCATGCTCTATATTCCGTGGATCTCTTAGAGGAGACTGCGAGAGCTATTGATCTTGCGAGGTGAAAGCTTCTGATGGCACAAAGCCACCAGAAAAGCTATGCAGACCATCGGAGAAAAGACTTAGAGTTTCAGGTAATCCAATTCTTTCTCTTCATCCATTTAAATATGACTTATCTATATTCAACTTAATCTAACATATAAATGACATTCCTGTAAATTACAGGTGGGAGATTGGGTATTTCTCCGAGTATCTCCCATGAAGGGAATACAGAGATTTGGCGTTCGTGGCAAGTTGGCACTGTGATATGTTGGACCGTTTGAGATCCTTGCTAAAGTGGGGAAAGTGTCTTACCGAGTAGCTCTTCCTCCACACCTTTCAGGCATCCACGATGTATTTCATATATCCAACCTGAGAAAGTATGTGCACGACCCTTGGCACGTCATCAGTTACGAGAATTTAGACGTGGAGCCAGACTTGACTTATGAGGAGAGACCAGTGCAGATACTTGATAACGCCGTGAAGAAGCTTCACAGCAAGGAGATCCCATTAGTCAAGGTGTTGTGGCACCGACATGGCGTCGAAGAGGCAACGTGGGAGACCAAAGCCGACATGCGGGTACGATACCGGAAACTTTTCTCAAGTAATCATTAAAACAAGTACTTTAATTATTTACATGTTAAAATTATATAGCTTGTTTTCCCTTTGAGGTTTTTATGAGTTCAAAACCCTCTGAGATTTTTATGGCCAGATAAAATACAAACAAGACACCTAATGACCTTGACTCGAGTCTCGAGGACGAGACTCTCTTTGAGGTTTTTATAATTATAACATCCGGTTTCCAATCAAACTCGAACAGTCGAATCCGATACGATTTAAGTCTAATTAACCCAATAAAGTTGTTGGTCAATGCTAAACAACTTAAATCGATCAACTGATCGCAAATCAAAAGTCGTTCGGGCGAAATCGATCAAAAATCGATCGCATTGTAATGCGTACTAGAAAAAGCCAAGACGCAAACTCGGAAACCGTAAAACAAACCGGGACCATCATAAAATCCGATATAAGACCAATGAAACCGACCTTTCGTCAATGAGATGTCGTTTGGTATTTTTAAATAGTAAAATTTAACCCCAAACCAAAACCGTGTCCCGAAAAGTTTGGGGATACAAACCCAATCAAAAGTATGCTCAATGCTTATATACGGTCAACTTTAACGTGTATCAAATAAAGAGAGTTTTTTTAATATATATATATATATATATATATATATATATATTATTTTCTGCTACAGTAAACTGTAGCAGACTCGTTATGTTGTAATTTAAAAAGAAAGAAAGAAAGATAGAAATTCTGTTGTACAGAGCACCCCCCCCCCCCCAATTTCTTCCATTTGGTCTTGTTTCTCCCAAAAACATGGCTCCAAACTTTGCCACCACATGTCAACAAACAATACCCTTTGCCTTGTTTATATACACCACAGACTTAACATAAATTCTCAATTCCTCCTCTATCTTTTCCAATGAGAGAAGGTCCCAAGCCACTTTCTCTCTTTTCATAGCTGCTGAGAACAACTATACCACAACCAATGGAGCCCTTCTTCTTCCCTGAAGTTCCAGCCTTCCAGCCAAGAGGTGAAACCATACAACCTAATGTCCTGTAGCCGTAGCCTACTGCTGGAGCAAACTCAATGCAGCAGCAGTCCATGCATGCAAGTTTTTTTTCCATCTTTGAGGGACAAGGAGGAACAATCTTTAGGTACAATTCCTCCCCTCCTATTGATGCCATGCATGTACCATCAAACCATTCTTTGTTGCCATTTTGTTGCTTACACTTTGAAACACAAAATTTTTAATTATTGAAATTGAGAAGAGTTGCATGTATGATTCTAGGCTAGTTTGAGCCTAGAATCATACACCTTTGAGTGTCCCCCCCCCCTTCTTGGCTTCAAAAAAAGAGTGATCTTGTTTAAAAATTTGGCTTTGGAAAGTTCAAATTCTGAAAACTAATTTTTTTATAAAAAAAATCTGCAAAAATTGGATGGAAAATAAAGTGCAATTGATTAAAGATAAACATGGTGATTTAAATTTTGTACGCAGAATTTATAACCAGAACAAGCTCCTGTCTAATAATTAAACTAATAAGATCCATATGTTTTTTTTATTAAGACTAGTAAGTGAATATAAACCTATTTTTATATGTTGAGAACAATGAAAAATTGAGTTAAATTAGGTAATTAGATTTTGTAGTGTAGTACTGACTAAGGAGTCATATTTAATCATGCATCATGTATACATTGAGAATCAGGTTTGAGTAGGGTCTATGTGTAGGCCCTTGTAAAATAGATTTTGGTGAGGAGAGTAAATATCCATTCATTTTTGCTTGTTTATTAGCCAATGTCAATGTTCCAAACCATTATGGCAGAACAAGATATGCAAGAAATGGTTCAAATTTTTAGACTAATTATCTGGGATAATCTGAATATTATTTTTTTTGAGCTAAAAAAGGGGGAAACACTCAGTGGTGTTCGCCCCAATAGATTAAAAGAAAAAAGCAAAAACCAGAGGTACAACAGGAATCAACAAAAACAAAAGACGCCTGACAATGAACAAAGCCCTAAACCCAATCATCAACCAACCTCTCACAGTGAATTAGAACGTTCTCCTTGTAGAAACGTTGGCCCGAGAAGAGGGCAGCGTTCCTCCCCAACCAAATCGCCCACAGCCCCGCGACGGGCCGAAGGATGTCCCTTCTCTCCCTGTTACCGTTGTTCACCAAAGAATCGCAGAAGGTCATCAAGTCATTCGTGCATACCCAATTGAAGCTCGCATCCTGCCAGAACCCATTGACCATGGTGCAAGCGAAAAAAAGGTGATCAATGGTCTCCACAGCCGCTTCACATAAAACATATCTATTAGAGATATTGACGAGAAGCCTTGCGCAACGATCCCTCGTCATCAGTCTTTGTCATCGGAGAAGCCAAAGGAAGAACCCAATACGTTCGGGGAACTTCAATCCCCAGAACAACCCGCAATCACGAACCAGCAAATCCGACCGCGCAAGCGGGGGCCTAGATATTGCCCCGTAAGCTTTCCGAGCCGAGAAAGGACCACCCCGCCATAACCAATGGTCACATCCCCCAGTAGGCTTGCCTGCATCCCCAATGGTGTCAATAAGGGCAAGAAAGTCATCAAGCCTCTGATCCGAGAATTTAGCCCTGAAAGTCGGGAGCCAACACCCATCCGCCCAGCACGAAGCGACGCTGGCGTCCTTGTCAACCGCCAACGCAAACAAACGAGGGAATCGGGCACTAAAGATCCCTCTTCCCGTCCAATTATCCTTCCAAAATCTAAAGGACCCTCCATTCCCCACAACCGGCATAAACAACGCCAAATTTCTTTCAAAAACCTCCAGCATACCACGCCAGAGGAGTCAGAGTACCAGCCAAATGAGCCCGAGCATCCAATGCCCCGCTAGCCTCGTGAATCTCCCGCAAAATGTTGGAAAAGAAGTCTTCTCCAGGGCCCCAAATCCTATTGGCCCACTTAAGAAGGAAAGCATCATTAACAATCTCCGCACGCCCAGGCCCCCATCATGCTTGCGACGCGTGACCTCGTCCCACCCCACCAAGTGTAGGCCTCCCGCCGCCTCCCCATTTTTTCCCCATAGGAATCTGCGCATAAGTTTTTCGAGGCACGTGCGAATCCCCACCGGCATCCGGTGATTAGAAAAGAAATATACCGGAATCGATGAGATTACCGCCTTGAGGAGAACCAGACGCCCCCCCCCCTTCGAGAGCAAAGCCGAACGCCACCCAGCCAGCCGCTTCTCCACCATCTCGACAATCAAAAGCCAGTCCATGAGCCTGGCCCTCCCCACCACGCGGAGGAGACCCCAAGACACGCCCACAATCACTCGCTTCCCCCTCCGAAAGCCCAAAAGGGACCATCTTTGACTTGTTCACATTCTTATGTAATCCCGACAACTCTCTAAAAAGGTCCAGAGTCGCCGACATACCCGAAGCCTTGGAGAGGCCTCACTCAATAAAAAATAGGGTGTCATCCGCAAACTGGAGCAAGGGCACACTCATCCCGCTTTTGGAGTATCCCGCCGAGAGCCCGTTCTGGACAATACGATCGGCCATGCGAGCCAAAACATCCGCTGCAATAACAAAGAGTAAAGGAGCAAGGGGGCATCCCTGGCGGACCCCCCTTCTCAGCTGAAAGAAACAGCCCTCCGGGCGGCCATTAACCAAAACAGTGAATGACGTCGTGGTCACACAACGACGCATCCACGATATCCACGCATCCGGAAAACCACGCCTCTGCAGAACCGACCACAAGAACTTCCAGTCAAGGCAGTTGTAAGCTTTAGGGCATGTTTGGTTGCAGGGTTGGGCAGGGTTGGGTTGGGCTGGTTACTATTCACAAGGGTATTTCCTCCTCACAGTTTACTATTCACCCAGCCCAACCCAGCCCAACCCAACCCTGCCCAACCCTGTAATCAAACAGGCCCTAGCGAAATCGACCTTCCAAAGAATACCAAGTTTCCCCTCCTTCCTCCAATCAATAAAGGTCGTCTGGACCGAAGAGATAATTAATAACTTGTCAAATCAAGAATCTTTGCAATTATAAGTATTATATGTTAAATGAACATTCTTTACAAGGATAAATATTGATATTATTTCGGCAGAAGAAATTGGCAATTGTGACACTTTTGATTAACTGCCCGTACCTAAATTTCGATCGACCATCTTGTTCATTGATTAAATCAATAATCTCCTCCCATACTATTTTTATTCTGTCACTCTTTTATGGAATCGGGATAATACTTGACTTTGAGTTATCCATAGTAGTGATTAATCATCATCAAGAGACGAATAATCTTTGTCTTTGCCACCATACCAAATTTTAAATATAATTTGAGGTGACCCCAGATTCGTTTAGTAAGGATTTTGGTATTATTTTTTTTACACATCTATACTCATAACTAATATTACTATGTTTAATTTCTACATTTTTATCCAAGGAATTCCCTATCAGATTAATACATATGACTATAATGACAAATATCCATATGTGATCATAACCATTTTCAATTAGTAAGGTTGAGATTGATAACTAGATTCGTAAGATAGCTACATACGAGATTAAGAAGGAAAGGAGAAATCATATACATCTATATAGTGATAAATCAAGCAATGTCGATTAATAGTGCCGGTCATGGTGACCCTTACACCTGACCGTGCGAAGGTGCGGTGACCCTCAACTGGGCGGAGGAAAGGAAGTTCAGTTAGGACAGCGGCCGCTTAGTGTGTGGGTCTAGAATCCCAGTCCTTTTCATGGTTTTTACGCGAGCTCGCAGTTTTTGTACGCCTCGTTCGGATCCCGACTTTTGACCAGCTCCGCTAACCCTCTGTTTTAGGATACCCATGCGGGGGATTCTCGATTTTCAGTTTTTTTTCATACGAACTCTTTTGCCCGTTACCGGTTGGGCCCGTCTAGAGTGACTTTTCCAGAGAATATCTCTCACACATCTCTGGGGCGTAGTTTTGGAGTAGACCTTTCCCTCTATTGGACCACACTTCCAATAAGAGGGCGAGACGGAAGAGTCTGTTAGGAGACTTCCTCACCGCTTGAGTTTTTTAGTTACTTTTCCACCAACAGGCTTGGTGATGCTACATCTGAATCATTTAGGGTTACATTGAAGGAGTTTCAGTTGAACTCAGAGAGAAGCATTATACATTTTGTCCAAGAGATGAAGTTAATTATAATGTATCTTAGTTAAGAGTTGAAATCAATGATAAGTTGTATTGATTAGAGTTGACTATAATTAGGTTGAATGCAGATTCATTTTAAGTTAGTGGGTGTGTTGGGAACTTAGTTAGGATGCATTACACAACACCACATGCCTACGGAGGCACCCCAACCCTAAGGCACTCTTCACGCCTTGGAGTCATAGTGTGAGGTCATATAAAAAACAAGACCACAGACTATCCACTACACTCGAAAAGTAAGACCAAACCATATATTAGATCAGAATCTCACTTTTTCCATCATCAAAATCCATAAACATTATTTTAAAATAATATGAGAATAATATACGTACACATATGAGTCAGCAATTAATAAATGATTAATCATATATACATAAAGGGCTAAGGGGCAGTGGAGAAGTCACACATATGAGTCATTAACTAATTTATAAGAATACAACTTATGAAAGGAAATGGGTAAAATTTGGGGTATTCTTTCAAGGTAGCTTGATAACATTTTTCTACGCAGGTAGTGGTAGATTTTAAATTCTTAAATGTATGTCAACTTGCTTTCTTTTGAACATATTAAATACCTTCTTATTTTAATAATATGTCATATGGAAGTACCAGCGCTCGCTGGCGCCTCTTCTACCTTCCATGTTTTGGCAGGCAAGCAACCTGCAGCACAGTAGATGGTTAATGATTCCTGACGACTGGGTTTATACTAGACGGTACAATTTCTTTTGTTGTAGTTTTTGATCAGTTATGATGTATATACTTCCTTTTTTCTTCAGTTAGATTGTTGGGATACATGTATGTATTGTCAACCTTTTTGTACATGTATATATTATGAAAGTTAATGAAATGGAATGTTGGCTCTTATTGGTATTGGTTATGTTGTAACTACATTGAATGTGAATGTCATGGCGGAAATGCGAAACACGAAAATTTTCTCTGATTTCAATAACTTAATGAGATCGCTTGTGAATGTAATATTGCGAATGCGGCGTAAACGGGTGCCCGGATCCTAGGACGTTCCAATCAGGCTGCTCTTTTCATTGCCAACAACCCCGCATTCTATGAGAGAACGAAACATACTGAGGTAGACTGCCGTTATACTAGAGATATGATTCAGAAGGGTCTGATTTATACTTCTAATGTTAGTTCAAGAGAGCAAACAGTAGATATCTTTACCAAGACTTTACCCAGGGAGCCATTTCAGAAGTATTCGTCCAAGCTGAGCATGATTGACATCTATGCTCCATCTTGAGGGGGGGTGTTGAGATATTTCTACATTCCATGTATCTTTCCAGTTATTTTATTTCTTTATGTCTATCTTATGTAATTTACCCATAGGCCTCTCCCTACCCATTGTTGGTTAGGGCGAGATTGTTCTAGCCCCATCGATGCGGCTGCAGAATGTCTTACATGCTCCAGCATTTTAGATAAATCTTTTATCTATTAGTCAGATTACAAAAGATCTACAATGTCGTACCATATTTGATCCTTCTTCTCTTGTGTTTCAGGACATACTCATTGGCAAGGTGATTGGGTGTGACCGTGAGTAGAGAGGACTTTACATACTGGTCCAACCTCCGCGTGTTGGTGCTGCTACAATTCCTTCTGGATTTGTTTCTCCTTTCATGTTGCATCTTCGCTTTGGACACCTTCCTCTGCAGAAGTTGTATCATGTTCTCCCTCAGATCTCACTCGTACTACCTTGGAGTGTGAGGCACGTCAGCTTACGAAACACCATCATTCTTCATTTTCCGAGTCGTCACAGTAGTCAGTTGTTTGAGTTGTTTCATTTTGACATATGGGGTCCTAGTCGTGTTCCCGGTCATCAGGGGCATCGAATCTATATGGTTGTTGTGGATGATTTCTCTAGATTATCTTGGGTTTTCTTGTTAAAGAATAAGTCTGAAGCTGTTCTTGTTATTAAATCATTTCCTATTGAAATTAAGAACATTTTTCTACTACTATGAAGTTTATTCGCATTGACAACGCCTTGGAGTTTTCTACTTTATAGTTGTCTGACTTTCTCAGATCTCTTGGTATTGTTCATCAGACCTCTTGTGCTTACACTTCGCAGCAGAATAGTGTTGTTGAACGCAAACAACATCATCTTTTGGATATCACGAGGACTCTTTTGATCCAGAGTCGAGCTCCACATTCGTTCTAGGATGATGTGGTCCTCGCTGCATGTTACTTGGTCAACCACATGCCTTCTACTATCCTTGGAGAAAATGTTCCTTTCTTGATTGTGTTGGTGGAAATAAGCAATCTGTTTATTCCATAGAACCCTAGGCTCTCTTATATAGAGAGGGCCCATAGGTAAATTACATAAGAGGTTATCGGGAAAATAAGAATAGAGAAAATGATACACCGACTACATAATATTCTCTACACTCCCCCTCAAGATGGAGCATAGATATCAATCATGCTCAGCTTGGAAGAACATCTCTGGAAAGGTCCTCTGAGCAGTGGCTTGGTGAAAATGTCGACAGTCTGCTCCTCTGAACTAACATGTGAAGTAGAAATCAAGCCCTTCTAGATCATATATCTAGTGTAGCGGCAGTCTACCTCAATATGTTTTGTTCTTTCATGAAACGCTGGATTATTGGCAATGAACAAAGCAGCTTGATTGTCACACTGTAGCTGCATGGGTAAAGGTACATCAATATGCAAGTCTTCTAGTACAGTTCGAACCCACATCATCTTCGTGCTTGCTTGTGCCATGGTCCTATATTCAGATTCAGTACTGGATCTCGCCACAACAGTTTGTTTCTTGCTTTTCCAAGAAATCAGAGAGCTACCCACAAAAACTGCAAAGCCTGAAGTAGACTTACGATCCTTAGGACATCTTGCATAGTTTGCATCTGCACAAGCCGAAATAAATAAATCTGTGTTCTTTCTAAACAGCAATCCTGAGCCTGGAGAAGACTTTAGATACCTTAGTATCATGTATATAGCATCCATATGTACCTGTCTTGGCTGCTCCATAAATTGACTCACTCGACTTACTGCAAAAGCAATATCGGGTCGAGTTATAGTGATGTAAAGAAGCTTACCCACCATCTCTCTATATCTTCTCATGTCCACCTCTTCATTATCGTTGTCATATATTTGGATCCATAGGAGTGCTCGATGGTCTACATCCAACCATGCCCGTTTCAACCAGCAAATCTGTAATATATTTCCTTTGGGTCATCACCAGACCCTGTGCATTCCTGGCAAAGTCCAGCCCCAGAAAATATCTTAGGGTACCAAGATCCTTCGTGGCAAACTAACGGCCCAAAAATGCTTTTGCCATCTCTACCCCCTGAACATCATCTCCTGTAACCAGAATATCATCAACATATACCATGATGACAACCGTACCTCTAGAAACTTCTGAATGAACAACGAGTGATCCGCATTTGATCTTTTGAATCCATGTCATTCAATTAGGTGGGAAAGCTTCTGGAACCACGCCCTTGGGCTCTGTTTAAGGCCATATATCGCCTTGTGAAGTCTGCACACCATATGATTCTCCCCCTCAGCAGCAAACCCCGGTGGCTGCTGCATGTAGACTTCTTCCTGCAAATCTCCATAACAGAATGCGTTCTTGACGTCAAGTTGAAATATGGACCAGTCACGGACCAAGCAACATATAGAAGAATGCGAAGAGCAGAGTGACAAGTCACTGGAGAGAATATATCCAAATAGTCCACACCATATGTTTAAGTAAAGCCTCTCGCGACTACTCGTGCCTTGTACTGGTCAAGGGTCCCATCTGCATGGTACTTCACTGTGAATACCCATTTGCAGCTAACAATAGATGCGCTAGATGGAGCGGGAGCCAAGCTCCATGTACTGCGGGACTGTAAAGCAGTCATTTCTTCTTTCATAGCCAACCGCCAGCAGTCATTTTTCATAGCATCCTGATAATTCCGTGGTATCTCCACGGAAGACAAAGCCGCAGCAAATCTCTAGAAATCTCCTGTGAGACGGTGAAAGGAAACCTGGGAAGCAAAGGGATAAGACGCGCAAGTCCATTTCTGCTTCCGAATAGCAATAGGGACATCAAGATCATCGTCCACTGTACTCGATGGTGCACATTCCTCCTGCAAAGAAGAATCCTGTACAGGCACACTATCCGACCCATCGTTAGTAATAGCATCTGAACATACCTGAGGCATGATGGATGGTTGACGTGCCGCCTGAGCAAAACCTGATCGACGTGTATAGAATTTAAATAATGGCAGGATAGGTGGTTGTGGTGGTGGTGGTGGTGATGGAGATGACGTTGACGTGACGACCGGGACAAGAATGGACAAAGGTGGACTCAGGCTAGGAGGAGGAGGAACATAGACGTCATCATTAGTTGTGGAAGGAGCCAACCTGTCACCTGCAGGGGAGAAGTACATAACGGACTCAAAAAATGTAACATCAGCACTGACAAAATATTTCCTATTTACAGGGCCATAACAACGGTAACCCTTCTGAGTTCGAGAATAATACACAAAGACACACTTGACAGCTCTAGGTGAGAGTTTGTCAAGTCCAAGAGACAAGTGGTGAACAAAAGCAACAGCACCAAAGACACGAGGGGTAAGAGAAAATAATTTCTTCTTTGGAAAAATAACAGAAAGAGGATTTTTCTCACCGAGTACAGAGGACGGCATACGATTGACAAGGTAGCAGGCCGTAAGTACATCATCCCCCCAAAAAGTAATAGGCGCACAACTCTGGATAAGCAGGGTTCGAGTGATATCAAGAAGATGACGATGTTTTCGCTCTGCCACTCCATTCTGTTGAGATGTGTAAGCACAGGTGGTTTGATGAATAATACCTTTGGACGAAAAGAAATGGGAGAGAGAGCGAGTGCAGAATTCCAATGCATTATCCGTACGAACATATTTGACAGAAAAGGAAAAAACATTCTGTACTTCAATGATAAGATTTCTAATAGCATCCACTGCTTTATATTTATTCCTTAAAAGAACTACCCACGATACACGAGAGAAGTCATCCACTACTACAAGATAGAACCTGTGTCCCTGATGATTAGGAACACAACTCGGACCCCAAATATCAACATGAAATAATTCAAAAGGAGAGCTACTGCTCCGACATTGACGACTAGGGAAGCTAGCACGATGATGCTTTCCCAACTGACAGGCTTCACATCGAACCGGTGAACTTGGAGAATCTGAGGCAAGAGATGACGCATCTTTTGAAGCGGGAAGTGACCAAAGCGTATATGCTAGGTGTACGGAGAGTCTGATCCGGCTGAGTAGGAAGAGACATCAGCATATGAATTCCGGACCAGACGATAGAGATCATTCTGCTCAGAGCTACAGCCAATCACCCTGCCCATTAGTATGTCCTGAAAAATAAGAGAAGATGGGTCAAATATAGCACGACAGTGCAAATCCTTCATAATCTGACTAATAGACAGTAGATTCATGGAAAAGTCAGGAGCATGTAGAACATTCTGTAAATGCATGGACGGTGACAAGGTGATCTTCCCCTGTCCAATGATGGGGGAATGAGTCCCATCAGCGATGAGCACTGAGCGTCCAGGTGGAATGTCTCTGTATGACTCAAGTCTATCTCTGTCACGGCAGAGATGATGGGTTGTGGCGGAGTCCATAATCTAATCTGAGAGATCATGACAGGATGTAAAAGCAGAAGCACTACCTGAGGTACTGACAGCGGCAGAAGTACTGGAAGATGCTGAAGCAGCAATATCTGAAAGTTCCTCCTGGAGAATTTGTAGATGGTTGAGGCATAATATCACGCAATCGCGCCACAAGCTCCTCAAATCGGTGATCTGAAGTGAATGCCGACGGAGATGTAACATGCTCAGCTACACGCGTCGATGCTGAAAACCCATGCTTAGAATAGCATGTATCATCGGAATGACCTGTGCAATGGCAGAAAGTGCATGGTTGGCGAAAACGACCTCCTCGACCACGAGGTCCACGTCCACGAAAGGAAGACTGACCACCTTTCCCTCGCGACACAGCCATCACAGAAGGTGGTGGAGTAGAAGTGTTGGAAGAAACAGAGATGCGGCTAAGCCTCCGGTAAACTTCCTCCATAGGAGGAATTGTAGCATCGGCAAGTATCTGTGATCGGGCTGCCTCATACTCATGTTCAAGTGCTGCTAGTAGTACCCCCATCATGGTAGCATTCCGGAAGGTCTTCTGCTGCTCAGGGGTAGCCGTGAGGGTATAGTGCTATATAGTTTCTCAAACATCCCCCTCAGGGATGTATACAAAGAGTGAAGTGGCCGCCCATTCTGCTTCATCGTGAAAATGTCATGCTGGAGCTGTAACATCTTGGTCTCGTTCAGTACTTGTGAATATGTGGCGTCCAGGATATCCCACATGCCTTAGCAGTGGGTTGATGGAGGACATTGTTGGAGAAAATAAGAGCGCTTATTATTCCTGTGAACCCTAGGCTCTCTTATATAGTAGAGAGGCCTATGGATAAATTACATAAAGTAGAAGACAAAAAAGATAATAAAAAAGAGACACATAAGAAATATGAAAATACAAATATCTTCACACTCCCCCTCAAGCTGGAGCATAGATATCGATCATGCTCAGCTTGGATGAACACTTATGAAATGATCCTTTGAGCAGTGGCTTGGTGAAGATGTCCGCAGTTTGCTCTCCCGAGCTGACATGGGAAGTAGAGATCAGGCCCTTCTGAATCATGTCTCTAGTGTAATGACAATTTACCTCAATGTGTTTTGTTCTCTCATGGAACGCATGATTGTTTGCAATGAATAGGGCAGCCTGGTTATCACAGTGTAACACCATGGGTAGAGGAACCTCTACATGTAGATCGCATAGCACTGCTCAGACCCACATCATTTCTGTACTTGCTTGGGCCATAGCTCTGTATTCGGACTCGACAATTGACCTTGCTACAACAGTTTGTTTCTTGCTTTTCCAAGAAACGAGAGAAGTCCCAACAAATATTGCAAATCCCGAAGTCGATTTCTGTCCTTAGGACAACCTGCATAATCTGCGTCAGCATATGCGCATACAGAGTATGTCTCCTTTCTTGAATAGTAATCCTGAGCCTGGAGATGATTTTAAATATCTCAATATCATGTGTATTGCACCCATATGTACTTGTCGAGGTTGCTCCATGAATTGACTCACTCGACTCACTGCAAATGCAATATCTGGTCTGGTAATTGTAACATAAATGAGTTTTCCAACCATCTCTCTGTATCTCCTCTTATCAACTTCATCTGTATCATCATCGTATAGCTTCATGCTAGGATCCATAGGAGTCGTGGAAGGTCGACATCCAATCATGCCTGTCTCTGTAAGCATATCTATAACATACTTTCTTTGGGTCTTCACAATACCCTGTGCATTCCTAGCAAATTCCAACCCCAAGAAATACCTTAGGGTGCCCAGATCCTTAGTCACAAATCTGTTGCCCAGAAAGTCTTTCGCCATCTTGATTCCATGCTCATCATCTCCTGTAACAACAATATCATCAACATACACCATGATAGCAACAGTACCTCTAGACGTCTTCTGCACAAATAAGGAATGGTCTGCATTTGACCTCTTGAATTCATGTCATTCAATCAGGTCTGAAAGCTTTTGAAACCACGCTCTTGGACTCTGGTTAAGGCCATATATTGCCTTATGGAGTCTACAAACTTGCTGACACTCCCCTCAGCAGCAAACCCTGGAGGCTGCTGCATGTAGACCTCCTCTTGTAGATCTCCATATAAAAAAGCATTTTTCACGTCAAGCTGGAATAACGGCCAATCACGTGCTACAACCACTGAAAGGACACGTAGAGTAGAATGCCGAGCAACTGGAGAAAATGTGTCCAAGTAATCAACTCCATACGTCCGAGTAAAACCACGTGCCACGAGCCTTTCCTTGTACCGATCAAGGCTTCCATCTGCATGGTATTTAACAGTAAACACCCACTTGCAGCTAACAATAGACGCTCCAGAAGGAGGGGGAACAAGTGTCCAAGTGCCACGGGACTGCAACGCAACCATTTCTTCTTCCATAGCAAGACGCTATTTGCTATCTTGTAGGGCCTCCTGATAATTGCGTGGAATTTCTTCTGCAGTTAGAGCTGCTGCAAATCTCTGAAAGTCGCCTGTAAGACGATGAAAAGAGACCTGGGAAGCAAGTGGGTAGGAAGCACAAGTACGCCTCTGCTTTCTAATAGCGATAGGCACATCCAAATCTCCATGATCTTCAACCTGTTGTGTTCCCTGTATCAATAGATCCTCAGACTCATCATTAGAAATCAAGTTATCAGAACCAACAAGAGGGCTGCTGGATGACGGGCCATGACCTTGAGCAGATGAGGATCGACGAGTATAATGCTTTGGTAACAGGGGAACAATGGTGACTGAGGTGGTAAAGGTGGAGGTGAAGGTATGACAGGAGGTGGTGGTGGAGATGGCACATAGGATAACTGACTCATAGGAGGTGGTGGCATGAACACCTCAGAATCATAATGAGAAGTAGTCATGTTGTCACCTGTAGAAGAGAAAAACATCACAAATTCAAAGAATGTGACATCTGCACTAATAAAATATTTTCGACACAGCGAATCAAAGCAACGATACCCCTTCTGTGTCCTGGAGTATCCTACAAACACACATTTAATAGCCCTGGGAGAGAGCTTATCAAGACCTGGACCCAACTGATGGACAAAACCAACACAACCAAAAACACGAGGTGGAAGTGAGAACACCTCCTTCTCAGGAAGGCTATAGAGTGATGCAGCGTGACCCCAAATTATGGGGCCACATTTATTCAATTAAATAATTATCATTTTTATTTACGTTTTTAGCGGTCGTAGTGGTCTAATTTAATAATTGAGATCGTCTGTGATCTCAACGTTGATTTCGTAGATTTTAATTATAATTGTTGGTCAATTAAATAATTAGAGTCCAATTAAGTTAGTTAGAGGTCAATTAGGATTAAATTAGTTGTAATTTGAGTTATTTACTATTTTTGTAAACCCTCTCTCCTATATAAAGAGAGGGTAGCCTATTGTTTTAGTCAGTCCATTATGAAGTAAAAATTTGAGTTGATCTCATTTTATCCCCTATCCTTCTCTCTCTCTCCCTCCATGCGATCTCCCGCGCTTCTTCTTCTTCAATCCCTCGTTACCGACGAGAATTCTTCTTCTCAACCCCTCTTTTTCTCCACCGATATTCTCCCGCCAAATTATTTTTAAATTTTAGCGTCGACGCCGATCTCGATTTGCATCAATTGGTATCAGAGCATGGATTTCGAATCGTTCCTACGATTCGACGATCCGATCGACTATTGGTGTGCGAAGTTCGGTCTCCGCTGTCCATCTCGTGGTTCGCATCGCTCAAAAAAGTTCCATCAACGCCTTATAGCATGCATCAAGGTGCACGCATGGTTGGACGCTCAAATCGACGAAGATTCACCGGTCGGCAACCAAAATCAGAACGTTGTACCTGCAGTTCGTGACGATTTCAGCCATGAAAACAAAGGTATTCTCAGTCTTAATCTCGATCTCAGCAATACAATCGTTGAACAAGACAAGGAGGACATTGGACCCATCTTCGACGAAGGTCCTATGGGAGAAAAATACGAAACTCTCGATCTTTCTGCAAACGATGGTGCTGTCCAGAACGTTTCAGATCCGCCGTCTTCCCCGATAACAACACCGGAGCCCCTCACAGCCCCCTCTCTCCTTCCCCGCCAACATTCGCGACCCCCATCGCCCGCCGCCGTTCAGGCCGCGCCTCAGCCTTTGTCCCCGCCTCCCCGTTGCGCCGATACTCTGCAGCCCCTCCCAAACCGCTTGCACCTCCGCCCCCGTCTCCCTCCCGCAGACCTCCCCAGGAAACCCCTAGCCACCGCAAATCCAACACTGCAGCCCCCCCTTCCCGCAACCCCAAACCCCACCCCCGAAGCCCCGAACCCCGACCTGACCCACCCGCCACCGCCGTTCACACCACCCCTCATCACCGCGACCACCTTCCCCTTTCCCAAACCCTCCTCACAGCGCCGCGTCCCTCGCCCACCCGCGGTGTTGCAGCCACACCCTGCCGCCCCAACCCTCGCCCCCCTATCCCTTCCCCATAATACCAGACCTCCGCCACCCAAAACCCCGGCGAGTCACCCCTTTCGCCACCCCGCGCGCAGTCACAGGCGCGCGCCCCAGACCTCCGCCCCGTCGCCGGCACTCCATCGTCATCTGGCCTACAGGCCCGCGACCATCGCCCGACCGATGGAGAACGCAAACCGCCACCTCGCCTCTGCAACGCACGCCCGCCGCCGCCTCTGCCATCGTGAAATACGCCTCTCGTGGGAAAGAGATCAAACCCTATCGAGAGGGATTGGAACTGAATCCCTGAGATTGAGGGATTGGGATAATTGCAAAATTAAATTCCCAAAAAAACCTATTTGCATAAAGGACAACGGCAATGGAAATGTGAGGCAAAATGAAGGGGTACGAAAATTGCACCCCTACCCCTGGTGGCGAAAAATTTTAAAGAGAAGGGCTGAAAACCAGGATTATGGGGACTTTCCTTATTCAAATAGGACTAGGACCTTGGGTTTTTCCTATATAAGGACCCCATGGCTCTACTTTTTGGACACATCTCCCCTTCTCCTCTCTTTGTGCCATTGCTTCATCATGGATTATTCAAGGGTCATATTCTCCATGCCGCATCAATTCTTTGAGCACCATGGGAAGAAGACGACGATCGAGACGACGCCACCGTACGCCCCGCATATGTTTTTCAACCACGGTGGCCACGCCTCTCCCGCCCGCACATGGACTCCACCGTTCGCGCCCCACATGTTCTTCCAGAAGACAATTGACACCGCCGAATCATCCTCCAAGCTTGCAGTTCACGCAATTCGTCAGGAGCCGAATTTTTAAGCGGTGGAGAGTTGATGCAGCGTGACCCCAAATTATGGGGCCACATTTATTCAATTAAATAATTATCATTTTTATTTACGTTTTTAGCGGTCGTAGTGGTCTAATTTAATAATTGAGATCGCCTGTGATCTCAACGTTGATTTCGTAGATTTTAATTATAATTGTTGGTCAATTAAATAATTAGAGTCCAATTAAGTTAGTTAGAGGTCAATTAGGATTAAATTAGTTGTAATTTGAGTTATTTACTATTTTTGTAAACCCTCTCTCCTATATAAAGAGAGGGTAGCCTATTGTTTTAGTCAGTCCATTATGAAGTAAAAATTTGAGTTGATCTCATTTTATCCCCTATCCTTCTCTCTCTCCCTCCACGCGATCTCCCGCGCTTCTTCTTCTTCAATCCCTCGTTACCGACGAGAATTCTTCTTCTCAACCCCTCTTTTTCTCCACCGATATTCTCCCGCCAAATTATTTTTAAATTTTAGCGTCGACGCCGATCTCGATTTGCATCATAGAGAGAGGAGATTTCTCACCTAAGACAGACGAGGGCATGCGATTTATTAAGTAGCAAGCTGTGAGAACCGCATCACCCCAGAACGAGCGTGGAGCATGACTCTGAATAAGTAGGGTTCTAGTGATAACCAATAGATGTCGATGTTTCCGCTCTGCAACACCATTTTGTTGTGACGTGTAAGCACATGAAGTTTGATGAATTATACTACGAGATGAGAAGAACAAGGACAGAGCTCTAGTACAAAACTACAATGCATTGTCAGAACGCACAATTTTCACAGAAAAAGAGAAAACATTTTTAACTTCATTGATAAACATTTGAATCGCATCTCCTGCTTCAGATTTATTCTTCAATAAAAACACCCAAGACAAGCGAGAAAAATCATCTACTGCAACCAGATAAAATATGTGTCCCTGGTGGTCAGGAACACGACTTGGACCCCGAATATCAATATGGACTAACTCGAACAAGGAGACACTGCTCCGACTCTAACGACTCGGGAAAGTAGACCGATGATGCTTTCCCAACTGACACGTTTCACAGTGGAAGGACGACTTCGGAGAAATCTGGGGCAAAACACGACACATCTTCTGAAGAGGGAGGTGACCAAAACAGAGATGCCAGATATACGGAAAGTTTGATCCTGTAGAATGGAGAGATGCACCGACATAAGGAGTATGGATCAGACGATAGAGACCATTCTGCTCACAGCCATAGCCAATCACGTTGCCCGAGGATATGTCCTGAAAAACAAGAAATGATGAGTCAAAAATAGCTCGACAGTTTAAATCCTTTGTAATTTGGCTAATGGACAGTAAATTCATAAAGAAATCGGGAGCATATAACACATTCTGCAATCTCAAGGAAGGTGTCAAGTTAATCTCCCCCAGTCCTGTGATCGGGGAATGTGTTCCATTGGCAATCACCACAGTTCGTCCTGAAGAGACAGATCTATATGAAGTGAGCTGTTCTTTGTCCCCACAGAGATGATCTGTCGCTCCAGAATCCATAATCCAGTTTGTAATCATAGATCCATCACAAGAGATGTGAGCATGAGAACTACCTGAAGTACTGGCCGTGGCAGGTGAATTGGCAGAGGCAGAGACGGCCACATCTGACTGGCCTTCAGGAGTTGTATCAGGAGGCATGATATTCCTCAGTCTGGCAACAAGATCATCAAATCGCTGGTCCAATGAGGAAGGTGCGGGAGACTCAACTTGTTCTGCTACCCGAGCTGATGCAGGAAAGCCATTCTTTGAGTAGCATGTGTCCTCGGAGTGACCAGGTCGACGACAATAACTGCATGGTTGACGAATCCGACCCCCACGACCCCGGGGGCCACGACCACGAAAATAGAGGAGCTACCTCTACCTCTGGAGGCAGCCATCGCTGAAGGTGTCTGGCTAGCAGTCGAGCTTGGGACAGTAATTCGACTTAATCGACGAAAGGCTTCCTCCATTAGAGGAATAGTAGCGTCAGCTAGAATCTGAGACCGGGCAGCATCATACTCTGGATCAAGGGCAGCCAGGAATACACCTACAATGGTAGCATTCCTGTACGTCTTCTGGTGTTCTGGAGTGGCCGTCAACGGCATGAAGCTATGGAGCTTCTCAAACATCCCTCGTAGGGATGTGTACAGTGAGTGAAGAGGGCGCCCATTATGCTTGACTGTAAAAATATCATGTTGCAGCTGAAGTATCTTGGTCTCGTTCCGCGCTTGCGAATATGTCGCCGCTAGAATATCTTACATAGCCTTAGCCGTGGGCTGATGTAGTACATCGTTGGCGATTTCTATCATCAACGTCCCAGATAGCCAAACTTCGGCATACGCATCATCTGCCTCCCATGAGGCATGCACCCCAGTCTTCTCCACCGGCTCCTCTTCAGTAAGAATATGTTTCTTACCATTCGACTTCATCAGGCTCATGAACTGCATAGCCCAGAGCTCATAATTTGTCCCGTCCATTTTCACAATGGGCGCTGGACCTCTGAATGCGCCAGTGGCGGGTACATCAACATTGTTCTCAGACATATTGCCGACAGAAGACTGCCACGGGTGCAACAAATCAAAGTTTGTATGTCTATACAGACATATATGAGTTTGGGTGCACGTGTAGACTCATGCACACCAACCCATCAATCAACGGACGAGGCTGAGGCGGCGTGCAAGTGAAGACAGCACACGAGCACGCGAGACGAGGCTGAGGTGCGTGCGAGAAGAGCACACGGTGCGCGTGAGGAGGGCGAGCGCACGGTGCGTTGTACGCGCGAGGGGGACGAGCGCGTGGTGCGCGCGAGAAGGGCGCGTTGTGCGCGCGAGGAAGATGAGCGTGATGTGCACGCGAGGAGGACGAGCGCGCTGTGCGCGCGAGAAGGACGAGCACGCGGTGCGCGTTGTGCGCGTGCGCGGAGCCCTCGCTGTGGAGGCGCGCTAGGCTGCGGCGTCGGCGAAGAGGCGAGGGAGTTCACGCGAGTCGAGGGAGAGGGCAGCGGCGCATAAGTCGAGGGAGAGGGCTGGCGGTGGGATTAGGGTTTTTGGGAATCGAGAGCTCCGGTCTAGGACCGCCGCTCTGATACCATGTTGGAGAAAATAAGAGCGCTTATTATTCCTGTGAACCCTAGGCTCTCTTATATAGTAGAGAGGCCTATGGATAAATTACATAAAGTAGAAGACAGAAAAGATAATAAGAAAGAGACACATAAGAAATATGAAAATATAAATATCTTCACAGACATCATTGGCAATTTTCATAGACAACGTGTCTGATAGCTAAACCTTGGCATATGAATCAACAGCCTCCCAGGAGGCATAGATCCCAGTCTTCTCTGTCGGCTCTTCCTCGGTAAGAATATGCTTCTTACCGTTCGACTTCACGAGACTCATGAACTGCATTGCCCAGAGCTCATAGTTCGTCCCATCTATCTTGACTATTGGCGTTGGACCTTTGAATGCGCCTATGGAGGGCATATCGACTTTGTTTTCTGACATGTCGTCGGAGACGAAGAACTAGGGATTGTAGACGAGAAACAAGTGTCTCCATAAACTGGATAGGATTTGAGTGCATATGTAGACTTTACGCACTCAAATCCATGGAGAGAGAGAGGCCGACGACGGAAAATGGAGCGTCGGCATTGAAGGGAAGGGGACCCAGCAGTGGAGGTCCCCTACGTTGGAAAGGGGATCGGCGGAGAGCCGGCGAGGCGGGGAGGAGGCGGCGGTGGAGGGAGTCGACGAGGAAGGAGGAGGTGGCAAGACGGCTCCCTACGTGGAGCAGTGGCGGCGGCGCCAAGAGATGCAGAGGGGGGTGCGGAGCAGTGGTAGGGCTTTAGGGTTAGGGTTTTGGCTCTGATACCATGTTGGTGGAAATGAGCAATCTGTTTATTCCATAGAACCCTAGGCTCTCTTATATAGAGAGGGCCCATGGGTAAATTACATAAGAGGTTATCGGGAAAATAAAAATAGAGAAAATGATACACCGACTACATAATATTCTCTACAGATTGCATTTCTCGAGAAGGACCTATTCTCCCTTACTCCAAAGGTCTTTGGGTCTGTGGCATTTGTCCACAATTTTACTCCTGATCGTGACAACCTCTCTCCTAGAGCTGTCAAATGTGTGTTCGTTGGCTATTTCTCATACCCAAAAAGGGTATAGATGTTTTAATCCTGTAGGGAGAAAGTACTATGAGAGTGTTGATGTTACATTTTTTGAGTCTATTATGTATTTTTCTCCTACTGGTGAAAAATTTTCTAACTCTGATTCTGGAGAGGATGTTTTTGTTCCACCACCTCTGTTATCTCCACCGACAACACCCCTTGTTAAGTCTTGGTCATCTCCTCCACCTGCACCTCCACCACCTCCACCTCCACATACACTGACACAGTTCCTGCCACAGTTTTACATTCGTAGGTCCTCTACTCGCCCTCTGTTCATGCGCCTTCTCTGTCATCCGGCATGCCTCATGTATGTACTGAACACATTGTTTCTACTGATGGAACTGGTGATATGTTTATATCACAGGATACTGAACATGAGGAGCTGATACTAGAGAACAGAGAGGCTGATGACCTTGATGTACCTATTGCCTTGACAAAGACACGTCGTAACTGTGCCACTTATCCTCTAGATGCTCATGTTTCCTTAGACCATCTTTCAGAGGAGTACAAGAGGTTTGTCGTGGGATTCTCTGTTGTTATTATCCCACGAACATACCAAAAGGTCGTACAAGATAGTAGTTGGCGACTTGCCATCGAGGAGATGGTCTCTTTGTAGTCTCATGGTACCTGGAGTGTTGTTTCTGCTCCTCCATGTGCCTCTGTTGTAGGGTGCAAATGGATCTTTACAATGAAGCAACGGGCAGATGGCAATGTAGATTGCTACAAGGCAAGGCTTGTAACACGAGGGTTCACCCAGACTTATGGGGTGGAGTATCAGGATACCTTCTCACCAGTAGCCAGACATTCGACATTACGCATTCTTTTATCAGTTGTTATATTTTGGGACTGACCTCTTTACCAACTTGATGTGAAGAATGCATTTCTATATGGAGATCTATAGGAGGAGGTATATATGCAGCAACCACCAGGGTCTGCTGCTGAAGGGGAGTCTCAGAAGGTGTGAAGGCTACACAAGGCGATTTACGGCCTGAAGCAGAGTCCGAGAGCTTGGTACCAGAAGCTATCAGAGTTGATAGAGTATCAAAGGTTTGTGTGGTCCATTGTGGATCATTCACTTTTTGGTCAGAGGACACAGGGAGGTACAATTGCTATTCTAGTGTATGTTGATGATATTATTGTCACAAGTAATGATGAGCAGGAAATTCAGGCTGCCAATGAGTTCCTAAGTCAGTAGTTTGTGACTAAAGATCTTGGTAGTCTTCGTTACTTCCTTGGATTAGTGTTCGCCACGAACCAGCGTGGTCTTGTGATGACCTAGAGGAAGTTTGTGATTGATCTTCTACTTAAGACAGGGACAATAAGGTGCAAGCCCGCATCTACTCCTATGGATCCAAGCATGGGATTATATGATGAGGACACTGAGGAGGCAGACAAGAGGAGATAAAGGGAGCTTGTTGGGAAGCTTCTCTATACTACTATCACCAGGCTAGACATTCTTTGTCGTAAGCAAGGTGAGCCAGTTCATGGAGCAGCCTATGAAGGTTCAAATAGATGTTATCTATATGATTCTGAGATATTTGAGGTCTTCACCATGTACTGGTCTTTATTTAGTAGAGGCATATCTCTTGAGGTGACAGCTTGTGCAGATGCATATTATACAGGATGCCCTAGAGACAGGAAGTCTACTTCTGGTTTTGCTATTTTTGTTGGGAGCTCACTCGTGTCATGGAAAAGCAAGAAGCAGACAGTGGTTGCTAGATTCAATGCTGAGTTTTAGTACAGGGCCATGGCTCAGGGGAGCGTAGAAATGATGTGGGTTAGATCGGTATTGACTGATCTAGTTGTTGATGTGCCTCTTCCATGCAACTTCTATGCGATAATCAAGCAGCTCTTTTTATTGCTAATAATCATGCATTTCATGAATGGACCAAGCATATAGACGTGGATTGCCACTATAATAGAGACATGATCCAGAAGGATCTCATATCCACCTCCCATGTTTCTACTGGAGACCAGACGGCTGATATTTTCACCAAAGCCCTTGCTAGAGGTCCTTTTTAGATATGTTGTTCCAAGCTGATCTTGATATACATATATGCTCCAGCTTGAGGGGAGTGTTAAGATATTTGTATCTCTTTATATTTATTTCTTATTTTACTTTCTTTCATGTACCTCTCTTGTAATTTACCCAGGGCTTTTCTCCTATATAAGAGAGCCCTAAGTTCTCAATAATGGATTGCTATTCTATTTTTTCTCCAACGGTATCTGTATCCATATCTGTAGAAAATCCGCATCCATGTCATTATCCATATATGCATATATTTGTAACTTATCAGACCTTTTGCATCCATATAAGCATATATTTGTAACAATGGTGTATTAATTAAAAATTATTGAAGAAGAATACATTCCTTAGCATTTGCAAGGAATGGAATACCAATTCCTAATGGGTAATTAAGAATGGCTATTCCCATGTATCGAGGAATATGGTTTCCATTGTAATAGTTATAAATGTCTTAATATGATCTAGCAATCACGTGAATGGAATCGAAAGAGGAATGGTGATTCCATTATCTCCTCTATTTTAGCATAACAAAATTGGCCTTACTCTTCTCCTGTATTTAACTTAGATTTAGGCTACATCAAAATTTCTCCCATAATTGTGTTTAACTCAAATGTAAACATTGTTAGAATTATTGTTATGTCTATTTTATTTCAACCTTGTAATCCTTCGGTGTCATTCATAAACTTTTCCCTCTATTTAGTCTCC
Organism: Ottelia alismoides; assembly: GCA_037367405.1. Taxonomy (NCBI): domain Eukaryota; kingdom Viridiplantae; phylum Streptophyta; class Magnoliopsida; order Alismatales; family Hydrocharitaceae; genus Ottelia; species Ottelia alismoides. The sequence continues at coordinate 234,634 of JAZKJV010011541.1, forward strand.
AGGGTTTTCTCTCTATATAAGAGACCTTAGATATGTGGAATACAATAACGATTTATTCTTTTCTCTATATGGTATCAGAGCAACGGTCCTATACCAGGGTTCTGACCTAAAATCATCCTGCTGCCACCTCCGAACCTCTTCCTGATCTTCGAGTGCATGCGTGGGCCCTCCCTCCTCGCCTAGGGCCCCGCACGAGGCCCTTCACCTTCTCGAGTGCGTTGCAGCCCCTCCAGTGGTTGTTGCATCCTCATAGGTACACTGCCAACCATGCTAGGGAGCTTCAGGCGATTGCTGCACCTCGCTAAGGGTGCGCCCAGACTCCAGGGCTTCTCCCATACCTTCGCCCAGGCCTTGAATCCTCCAAGGCTCTCCGCCCAGGCACCTACGGCTCCGCTCAACCCTCCAAAGCTCTGTGCAGCCCTCCTGGACCTCCTCCAATTCCTCCTGGACTTCCGCCTAGCCCTCTAAGGCTCCGCCCAGCCCTGTTAAAGCTCCGCCCAGACCTCCTAGGCCTCCACCATGACCTTTTGGGACTTGCCAAACATTTTCGAGCACTTTTTGCACCTTCTTAGGTGCCACCACGATCCTCGAGGACCTCCTAATCTGTTGTGCAATGCGTTTTCAGACCTTCTGCTCGCTCAAACTTGAGTTCTATGGCACTTCTCAGCCCTCCTGTGCATACTTAATCAACTACAGGGCCTTCTTGATCTCTATATCTGACCACCATGACATCTACTACTAAGGTAAAGACCTTGTCCTCGAATATGATGATACAAGGCACTACTATCAAACTCAAGGGCACCGAAAATTGTGTGCTCTGGTCTCGTTATTTCAAGGTGTTCATTGGTGGTCAACGGAAAATCTATATCTTGACTAAAGTTCCTCCATATGAGAAGGGCAAAGACAATGACAACTGACAGACAGAAAACTAATAGGTTATCAATTGGATGACCAAGGCAACAGTGTTGAGGCACATATTGCCTCGGATATCCTTTGCAAGGACATGATCAACGAGATGTGGGAGGATCTTGAGCAGACATGCTCCCAAAAAACGACAAAATCACGTTTTGCAGACATCTATATGCGGATCTGGTCTGCATCTCAAGGTGATTCTATTCTTGTTGACTACTACAAGCATCTCACTAGCCAATATGAGGACCTTGTGATCTTTTAGCCCTCATGTTGTACCAAATGGGCACAAGAGCGTTCAGACTAGCAAGTGTATCGATTTCTTGATGGCATGCATTCTCGATATCGGGCAGTGAAGGAGCAATTTCTGATATTAGATACATTGCCAACAATAAAGGTCATCTTTTGGGTGTCTTGTGAAACTAGAGATAACTGTTGCACGGCCTCCTGCTTTACCTTCAGACGAGAGTTCTGCACACGTCGCATCATCTGGGAGAGGAGGACGATATAACTTTCAAGGAGGACGTGACTGTGACTCTGGCTATTGCCGTGGACGTGACTCTGGATGTGGACGTGACTCTGACCATGGTCATGGATGAGATTATACTGCTCCTCAGTTTCCACAGTGCACTCACCGTGATCGCTAAAACCATTCGTCTGAACGATGTTGGCAGAAGTTTGGCATACCTCCTTATCATGCCAATAGTGCCTATGAAGATGCCTATGATCTGGAAGAGACGTCTACTACTACAAACTACAATGGAAAGACAGTACATGTTAATTATGTGGATTACTCTCGTATGATGCATATTCTTCAGACTCATAAGTCCACTTCCTCTAGTGAGACTACCATTGCTTCTCGTGCTACTACTTCATGTACAGTAGCCAACTTTGTCATCACTCATGCTCCTGCTTGGATCATTGACTCTAGCGCCTCTACTCATCTGACTGGAGAAGGTAGTCTACTAACCTTCTCCAAACTTCCTTTGTGAAGTTAATTCACGTAGCCAACAGGACTCACTCACCTGTTATTACCGTAGTTCTCCTCCAAGCTCTGACTGTCCAGAGTTCACTGTGCTCATGATTTCCCTCTCAACTTGTTATCCGTGTGATATTAGATGAATTATGTTGCTATTTTCAAGACATCCGAACGAGGTAGATTTTTGGTGGAGGGGCATGAGAAGAATGGCCTCTATTATCTTGACATCCCGTCAGATTCCAAGTTTGCCAGTGCTGCATCCATCTCCAAGGACCCCCTCTTATGGCATTTATGCCTTGGGCATCCTTCTGCCAAGGCTCTCCCTATGATGTTTCCAGAACTCTCTAATCTAAAGCCATTTCAGTGTGAGGCATGTGATTTCGGAAACATCATCGAGCTTCTTTTCCAATTGGTGTTAAGTCGTGTCGTAGCACTATTTTGGTCTTGTTCATTTTGATGTTAGGGGTCTTGTCCGGTTCGAGCTTTGAGTGGTCATCGTTATTTTATTGTGTTTGTGGATGACTATAGTAGATCTTCTTGGGTATATGTAATAAAAGAGCATTCAGAGATTAATAAAATTGTCAGAAAATCCTTTCAATATGTCAAAACCTCTTTTCTACATGTGTTTGAATTCTTCGAACTGATATACTCTGGAGTTCACATAACAAGACTTGACATCTTTCTTCACCTCTCAAGGGACAATTCATCAAACATCCTATGCATATACCTCGTAATAGAACGGGGTAGCGGAAAGCAAACTTCGGCACTTAGCATTGCTAGATCTCTTCTTACTAAAATGAATAGTGCAAAGTAATATGGAGGATTCCACTCTTACCGCGGTCCATATCATCAATAGGGTTCCCTCTTTTGTCCTGAAGGGGGGACTCCGTTCTCTTTATTATACCCTACTGAGTATGTTTTTCCTTTACCTATGCGATTTTTTGGGTGCATTGCTTTTGTTCACAACTTTCATGATGTTGACAATTTGTCACCTAGAGTCATAAAGTATGTCTTTCTTGGGTACTCTTGTACTCAGAAATATCGGTGCTATGATCTGATTGGTCGTCGATACTATGTGTCTGCATATGCCACTTTCTTTGAGCGGATCAGCTTCTTTATACAAGTTGTGGGTAACATCCCTTTGGATCTTCCTCCACCAATCATAATACTCGCAAGCACACTACTACATCTGCATATGTTCCTTTATCTATCCAATTGCATGTTCCTCTTATGCAGGACAATTTGCCCTCATCAAGTGATCCCACCACTGCTACCCTGGATGTACCTGAGGAGCTTCTGATAGCTCTTCGAAAGCAAAAGAAGCAATGTACTTTTCACCCATGTCACATTTTACTTTTACATATGATTTATCTAATTCTGACGAAAGGGTTACAAATGCCCTGAATGCTATTCAGTCCCCAAAGAACATCATAGTGCAGTACAGGATCAGGGTTGGCAACATGTGATGGATTAGGAGATGGATCCCATTACCTCCCAAGACATGTAGGATCTTGTGTCACGTCTCCCAAGAGTTCGACCTGTCACTTGCAGATGGGTCTTCACGACCAAGCAGTCGCTTGATGGGTCCATTGTCAGATTAATTGCCATTTACACAAACCTATGGGGTTGATTACTTTGAGACTTTCTCTCATGTTGTCAGAATCGGGTCCATACACACAATTCTTCTGTTGCTGCAAATAAGGTTTGGCCTGTTTTTCAACTTGATATGAAGAACGCCTTCCTCTATGGTGACCTCGAGGAGGAGGTATATATGATGCAGTTGCCGGGCTACATAGTCGAGGGTAGTGTGTATGCAGACTATGTAAGTCCATTTATGACCTGATATAGAGCCCCGAGGCACGGTTTGGCAGACTTACTACCGAGATCAACACTCTCAGATTTCAGAGGACGACATCTAACTACTCTATCTTCGTCAGACGACGGTCTACTGGCACAGTCATTCTTGTTGTCTATGTTGATGATATGGTCGTCATTGAAAACGATAAAGCCAGCATTTCATAGACCAAGACCTTCCTCTAGAAGGTCTTGTCATGAAGGATCTTGGCCAACTCCGTTATTATCTTGGCATTAAGGTGATATGCACTACAAAGGGGCTCTATCTCTCTCAGAAGAAGTATTGCCTTGACATTTTGATTGAGGTTGGACTACTTGGGTGCAAGACATCAGGTATCCCTGCAGAAGGAAACATTCCACGACGATTGATCATCTTTGAGGATACTACATGACATAAAAGCCTAGTGGGTAAATTTCACTATCTCACTGTCACTAGATTAGATATATCATACATTGTGAGTAGAGCCAACCAGCACATAAAGAGACATCTTTACAATCATTGGCAGAATGTACTTATCCTTCAATGCTTGAAGGAATCTCCCAGACGTAAACTCTTCTATGGGGGCAATGGTCACATTGATGTTCATGCCTATATTGATGCTGACTATGCCCGTTAACCTGAGGACTGACGATCCACTACACGCTACGCCATGCTCGTTGGGAGCAATCTAGTTACTTCGAGAAGCAAGAAACATACAGTAGTCTCCAGATCAAGTGCAGAATCAGAATACAGGGCCATGGCCCAGGCCACCTGTGAAATCACATGGCTTGTCTCTTTCCTACATGAACTTGGACTTTCACTAGTTACTTCAGTACCTTTATACTGTGACAAAAAATATGCCATGTGCATTGCCAGAAATCTTGTTTTTCATGAGAGGACCAAATACAATGAGGATGATTGTCACTTCATTCGTGATGCAATACAAGGAGGAAAGATCGTCATTCCATATATCTCCATTGAGCTTCAGCTTGCAGACATCTTCACGAATGCACTACCGAAGAGACGCCCCTCATGTTTGGTTTCCAAGTTGGGCATGATCCACATATATGCTCCAACTTGAGGGGGAGTGTTAGAATCATTATTATGTCTAATTTTATTTCAGCCTTGTAATCCTTCGGAGTCATTCATGTACTGTCCCCCTTTTTTACTTTAGGTTTTCTCTATATATAAGAGACCCTAGACATGTGGAATACAATAACGATTCATTCTCTTCTCTACAAACACATCAAAAGACAACATCCCCGCCTCAAACATCTCCAAAGGCAACATAAGACATGCCATCTATCCAAAGAAATGCATGCCCTTGACTGAACATTCTTGGAAAACAAACAAAGGGGCGTCCTAATATGCTCTCATAGGTTTATTGAAGGAAACAATTCTCTCATGAAAAAATAGATGCGTAAAGATGAGAAAAATGAAGCATCTACTTAGTGTGAACCTCAATGTGAAGTATGTATTATGATAGCTTATTGGGAAAATAACAAACAAAAAATATACAGCATGACAACAGAGTTAGTATGATGATAATAAAGAAGCCAATGAAATGTGCTTTGTTGTGACAATAATGTGCATAGTTGTGAGGTAGAAAATGTGCAACAAAATTTTAAAAATGTTAATATTAAATTTCTACCTTCGGTAGACCTCCAATACCAAGAGCAACATCAAGTTTTAAGGAACCTGTAGATATCACTGGTACATATCGTGAACCAAAAGAACGGGGCAGCCATAAACCAGACTCTTTCGGTTCGTTTGGTTGCAGGGTTGGGCAGGGTTGGGTTGGCCCAACCCGGGTTACCCCTCCAACCAAACAGCCCAATCCTCCTCACAGTTTACTATTCACAGGGGTACCCCTGCTCAACCCAACCCTGCCCAACCCTGCAACCAAACGAACCCTTTAGGTCTGTTTGATTGTTAGGGTACACCGAGGTATCTTGGCATATCCCAAGCTCTAACCCTGCATTCCAAAGTTGGGATTGCTCGTATTGATCCTACAATTTCTTTGGTATAATATTTTTTAACCGTATTCAAATAAACTTATTAATATAAAAAACATATTATAATCATTAAAAAAGTTAATATAACACATAATCAATGCCACATCACAACACAATTAACATTCGAACCCTATCAACCCTCCAAACAGCTACTATTCACAAGAGGATACCTCAATTCAGCCCAACCTGGTAACCAAGCATGCCCTTTGGGTCCGTTTGGTTACCGGGTTACCTCGAGATAACCTAGTTTACCCCCTGCATTCTTGGGTTGGAATTCCATCACAAATCAATGTCACATCACTGTTAGAGATTACCTTAGATTGATGTTTCTTTATTTATCACTGTTTCCTTATTATCAATGTTTCCTTATTTATCATTGTAACCCCACAGGGGTATTTATGTAAGTTCTCCTCTGAGCATCCTAGGGTTTAGTCCTATGTAAGGACCCCTAGACCTCACAGAATAAACACACAATACTCTTCTCTTCTTTTCTCCACATGGTATCAGAGCAGCGGTCCTAGACCGGTGTTCTGATCTAATATTCCTCCGCCACTGCCCGCTCCTTCTCCCTCCCTCCCCTCCCCTCCACGATGCCCAGTAGGAGCTGCCCCGCGCTAGGCGTGCGCCCCCGCGCCTTGGGCCCTAGGCCCCCTGCGCCCCCCGCGCTCCTCCACGCCTCTCGCGCACCCCCCCCCCCCCCCCCCCCGCCCCCCTCGTGCCCCTGCGTTCTGTCGTAACCTCCCTGTGGCTTCTGCCGTTGCTGCCCTAGGCCCCTTGTTCGACTTCGATTTAGGGCGTTGAGCTTCCACAACTCTCCAAAAATGTGCAACTAAGGAGGTTCTACAGATCAACTACAACTTCATCTAGGTCACTTTTTCTTGACCTAGAGACGCTATCATGACGTCCACCAAGACCAAGCCTATGTATCCTCCTTCTCTGATGGTACAAGGCACATCTATCAAGTTGAAAGGCTCCGAAAACTATGTTCTATGGTCTCGATCCTTCAATATATTTATTGGTGGCCAACGAAAAAGTGTCACCCTCACGAAGACTCCTCCTGCTACCACCGATGCAGATTATGAAGCCAGGTTTGTCGACAATTGCCAGGTAATTACTTGGATGACAAATAGTGTAGATCCAAATATTACTGCAAATCTCTTATATAAAGATACTGCTAAAGCCATGTGGGAAAATCTTGAGCATACATATTCCCAAGAAACAACCAAGTCTCGTCTTTCTGAGTACACAAGAATCTAGTCTACTAATCAAGAAGAGACCAGTCTAACTGAATACTACCGGACACTTACAAGCCTGTTTGAAGAACTTCTTATCTTTCAACCTGCATGATGTGATAAACAAATAGGAGAACGTGCTGAGTGGCAGGTCTACAGGTTCCTCTCAGGGCTTCACCCGAAGTACAAAATTGCAAAAGATTAATTTCTTATGGCAGATAAATTGCCTACGATCGAAACCATATTTGGTCGACTACAGGAACTGTAGGCTCCAGTTCAAAATTCTCTGGTTCATTCTTCTACAGAGACAACAACCCACTATTCATCTGGGTACAGAGGACAACAGCCTTATCCTGGAGGCCAAGGTCATGGCCGCGGACGTGACTCTGGTCGCGGACATGACCTTGGACGAGGTTGTGGTCGTGATTTCTCTACTGGTCGTTATCCTGCATGTGTATACTGTGGTCGCATGAATCATCCTTCTGAGCGTTGCTGGGGCAACATTTGGCAAGCAACCAAGTACTCATAACATTTATGACGACGAATCACATGATACGAACAATGATACAACTACTCAAAGTACAGATGGACAACAGACTCCATTCACTGCTTCTGAATATACTCGTATGCGGCAACTTCTAAATGATTCGGCTCCCTCAACCAAAGACATGACCGTGTCTGCTGCTACTGCTAGCCTTGCCACTACCTCAGGTACAGTAGCCAACTCAGTCTTTGTTACCAAACATGCATGGATTATTGATTCTGGTGCTTCCACTCATCTAACGGGAGATGCAAGTCTACTCACCTCATCTCAACCCTCTACCACTGTAAAGAGCGTTCGTGTTGCCAATGGGGATCATTCTCCCATTACTGTTGTTGGAACTATTGACTTCTTCAACAAACTTCTACTGACAGATGTGCATTGTGCTCCTGCTTTCCCACTCAATCTTTTATTTGTTCAGAAGCTATGTCGTGAGCTACATTGTCGTGTTATTTTTGATGAATTCTGCTGCTATTTTCAGGACATCCGGACGAGGCAGATTTTTGGTGGGGGACATGAGAGGAATGGTCTATATTACCTCAATAGCCCGTCTACTTCCAACTTTGCTGGCGCTACCTCCATCTCTGAAGATCCCCTTCTATGGCATCTTCATCTGGGGCATCCTTCTGCCAAAGCTCTCTCTATGATATTCCCTGAACTATCTAAGCTAAAACCCTTTGAGTGTGAAGCATGTCAGTTCGGAAAACATCATAGAGTTTCCTTTCCTACTAGAACTGAGCCTCGTCGCACTACTCCTTTCTTCTAATTCATTGTGATATTCGGGGACCCTGTCCGGTCAGAACTATTAGTGGTCATAAGTACTTTGTTGTTTTTGTGGATGACTACAGTCGCTTATCTTGGGTTTTCTTGTTAAAAGAACGTTCAGAAATTAATAGAGTTGTCAAGAACTTCTTTCATTATGTCAAAAAAAAATTCTCCACTACTATTAAAATCTTTCGTTCTCATAATGCTCTGGAATTTAATCAGAATGACTTGACAACCTTTTTTGCCTCCCGGGTTACCATACATCAAACTTCTTGCCCATATACATCCCAACAAAATGGGGTTGCTGAAAGAAAACTGAGACACCTTCTTGATATTGCTCGATCCTTACTCACCCATATGAATGTTCCCAAGATATATTGGGGCAATGCTATTCTTACTATTGTTCATCTTATAAACAGGGTCCCCTCTACTTCTCTGCATGGCTCCACTCCTTTTAACTTACTATATCCCAAGGAGAAACCTTTCCCTCTGCCCCTACGAATTTTTGGATGCACAACCTTTGTCCGTAATTTCCATACCACTGACAAATTATCTGCTCGTGCCATCAAATGTGTTTTTTTAGGGTATTCTCAAACTCAAAAAGGATACATATGTTATGATCCTACAGGACATCGTTGTTACGTTTATCTTGATGTCACCTTCTTTAAACAAAACAGCTTCTTTACTCAGACGGTGTCCGATATTCCCCTTCAGTTTCCTCCTCCACCAATTGTGTATAAAAGAAGAACTGTGTCTAATCATGTTCATGTTCCTTTACCTATTCCACTGTTGCAGGAAATTGTGTCATCCTCGAGTGCTCCCACCAATACTACCCCGGATAGTCCTCAGGAGCTTCCGATCGTTCTACGCAGAACAAAGAGGCAATGTACACTTCATCCAATATCTCATTTCACCTCTACTAATGGGTTATCTTGCTCTGACAAAAGATATGCATATTCTATAATGGCTATTTCTGTTCCCAAAGATCATCATAGTGCACTGCAAGATGAGGGATGGAGAATGGCAATGAATGAAGAAATGGAAGCATTACAGTCTAGAAAAACATGGGACCTTGTCAAATGCTCTCCTGGATGTAAACCAGTTGCATGTCGCTGGATCTTCACTACAAAGCAGTCCCCTGACGGTTCTATTGATCGTTTAAAGGCAAGACTTGCAGCAAAAGGCTTTACTCAAACATACGGGGTAGACTACTTCGAAACATTCTCCCCTGTGGCTAGAATGGGATCCATACGCTCTCTGTGGCTGTGAACAAAGGGTGGCCTATGTTTCAGTTAGATGTCAAGAATGCATTTCTATATGGAGAGCTTGACGAAGAAGTCTACATGATACAATCCCCAGGTTACGAAGTCGAGGGGGAGTATGTATGCCAACTTCACAAAGCCATCTACGGACTAAAGCAGAGTCCAAGAGCTTGGTTTGATAGACTGAGTACAGAGATTGGCACCATGGACTTCCAGAGGAATACGTCTGACTATTCGATTTTTGTCAGGAGACGGCGGACTGGTACTATAATTCTTGTTGTATATGTAGATGATATGATTATTACTGGAGATGATGACCAAGGGATACTAGAAACCAAGGCCTTCTTGCAAAAAGTATTCGTCACCAAGGATCTTGGACAACTTCACTATTTTCTAGGCATAGAAGCTCTACGTACTAAGAAAGGCTTACATATGTCGCAGAGGAAATACTGTCTTGACATACTAACTGAGGCAGGACTACTTGAGTGCAAACCCTCAGGAATTCCAGCAGAGCCTAGAAAACATTCTGCATCCAATGATCCTCTCTTTGAAGACACTACACGATATAGGAGCCTGGTTGGCAAACCTCTATATCTTACAGTTACTAGACCTGATATATCCTATACTGTAAGCAGAGCCAGCCAATATATAGAGAAACCATGCTACAGACATTGGCAAGATGTTCTTCAAATCCTTCGCTACCTAAAAGACTCGCCAGGACGAGGAATCTTCTATGGGGAAAATGGTCACACAAATCTCATTGCATATGCTGACGCCGATTATGCAAGCTCTCCTAAAGACCGTCGATCTACAACTGGATATGCCATGATGGTAGGAGGAAACCTGGTTAGTTGGAGGAGCAGGAAACAAGCAGTAGTTTCAAGATCTAGTGCTGAAGCTGAATATAGAGCAATGGCTCAGGCTACATGTGAGATCACGTGGCTGCTCACTTTTCTACAAGAACTAAATGTCGTTACATCCACTCTTATTCCCTTGTACTGTAACAACAAATCAGCTACCTACATTGCTACCAATCATGTGTTCCATGAGAGAACAAAACATATTGAGATTGATTGTTACTTTATCAGAGATGTTGTACGAGGAGGGAAGATAACCACACCACACATTCCAACAGATCTTCAACTTGTTGATACTTTTACCAAGGCAGTGACAAAGAAGCGGCTTTCCTGGATAACCTCCAAGTTGGGCATGATTGATGAATATGCTCCAACTTGAGGGGGAGTGTTAGAGATTACCGTAGATTGATGTTTCTTTATTTATCATTGTTTCCTTATTATCAATGTTTCCTTATTTATCATTGTAACCCCACAGGGGTATTTATGTAAGTTCTCCTCTGAGCGCCCTAGGGTTTAGTCCTATATAAGGACCCCTAGACCTCACAGAATAAACACACAATATTCTTCTCTTCTTTTCTCCACAATCATGTCACATTCCTTATTCAAATCTTCTCCAACACTCATAACCATCCAAATAGCTACTATTCACAGGAGGTTACCCCAACCCACTCCATCCCAGCAACCAAACATACCCTTTATCTAAAATCCCTGCAACTTCTAATTGAGACAAATCATGACGGAGTGAAGCCTCTTTCTCCTCTATTCTGCTGCTATCACATGCTTGATCTCTTTCATATTCAAAATAGGTTTCAGCTAGCAACAATAGATATGGAAAAAACATAATTAGTATATAAAATAGAATACCCAACATAAAACAAGATGCATGGGTCTATTCAATGAAATGTCACCGGTCACAAGCATAAAAAAAGTATAACAATAAGTATGCACAGACAGATAGATAGAAAACAAAATCAAGTGCGTGCATATGTGGGTGGGATCGTTAGTTGTATGGGTGAGATAGCTTTGTTTCAATACTCGAGATGAGCTTACTGCTTAACAAATAAATTCTAAATAGAAATTACATCGCAGGTTTTAACTTCTCGGTTTTTCTTCACTCATCCACAATATAGAAAAAGAGAGATCAAGTGAGCCGAAAAAATAAATCAAAGATTGTGCATTTTCTTAATATTTTAACAATATACGAAGAGACACATTTGCATCAAGCCAAAATTTTACATCGATTTTGGGGAGCAAGTGTAGAGTTGTATTAGATGATCCTCCATCCATATGCTGCTAGACACACAAAGAAAGTATATATAGTTGCTTAAAAGTTCATTATAACATATTGCACTGCAACAACCCAGAATTATTAGTTGAAGAGACAACGATACGTTTATTTAAATGTCTCCATCCGAGGCCACGAGAAGAAAAGAAAAACGAGAACCAAAGAACCTAGATCCTTGGAAGATCCGACTTCCAAATGACTTTATCTTTGATCATGATATTTTTGCTCTAACTTATGTGACCTTCAACGATGTTAACCATCTAAGATATTGCATATAATTCATAAAATTTGCAACATATCCTCCATGTCTTAGGAAATAGCTTTGAGAAACAAGGTGTCAAAGAAGGTGGGAGTGGTTGGTGTACGAAGGTGGTTTTAAGAGTGAAACAACGAAGTGTGCGAGACTAGGGGGATGTAGGAAGGTGGTTAAGAGTATGTGGCATTGGAATGTGTTGAGATATTTCCCATCTTTCTTAATGTTTTCTTATTATCTATTTATTTTGTCTTCTTCGTGTAATTTGCCCAATAGGTTCCTCTCCTATATAAGAGAACCCAATGGCCTCTCATTAATGCAATCAATTCTTTTCCCTCTACAGGGTATCAGAGCGACAGACCTAAACCGGAAGTTCCCATATCCCACCTAATCCTAACCCTTCCCATCATCTTTGTGGAGACATAGCACAGTTGAGGTCCTACAAGACCATACCACCTGGTAGATGGGTTGTCTCATTGCCAGTGGCGACCACTTATCCATTACAGGACAGAGGGAGGTGCATTTGACGACGTCCATGCGTCTTCAGAATGTTTTATATGTTGTTGACTTTCAGATGAATTTACTTTCCATTAGTCAGATTACTAAGGATCTGCATTGTCATGTCATTTTCTACCCTTCGTCTCTTGTGTTTCAGGACATACTCACGGGCAGGGTGATTGGATGTGGCCGTGAACAGCGGGGACTCTACAGATTGGTCCAACCTCCACATGTTGGTGTTTCTACTATACCTACAGGACCAGTCTCATCATATATGTGGCACCTTCATTTTGGTCACCTTCCTCTGCAGAAGCTAAGCCAAGTTCTCCATCAGATTTCCACGAGATCCTCCTTCTAGTGTGAGGCATGTCAGCTTGGGAAGCATCACCGTTCCTCCTTTCCATCCCATCAGAGTCAGAGCAGTTCTCAGTTGTTTGAACTCCTTCATTTAGATATATGGGATCCGAGTTGTGTTCCTGATCACCAGGGACACTGTTTTTATCTTGTTGTTGTTGATTTTTCTAGACTTTCCTGAGTCTTTGTATTGAAGAATAAATCTAAGATTGGATATGTGATCAAATCTTTTATTAATGAGATAAAGAATATTTTTTTCTACCAATGTCAAATATATTCGTTCTGATAATGCTTTGGAGTTCTGCACCTAACAGCTTTCTGACTTTCTTAGATCTCTTGGCATTGTTCACCAGATCTCATGTGCCTATACATCCCAGCAAAACGGTGTCGTCGAGCACAAACGTCATCACTTACTTGATGTAACCCGAGCATTGTTGATACAGAGTCGTGCTCCTCATGCCTACTGGGGAGATGTTGTTCTCACGGCTTGCTATCTGGTGAACCGCTGATTAATCTCCATTTCATCATCTTTATTCTTCTAGTTTAGTCTTAATTCCCTAGTTAAATGCATGTAAATAGCATTAATTAATACAAAATAACATTTATTATTTATTATATAAATATTGTATAAAATACTATAATTAATACCAAAATAAAAGAATAAAGGAAGGAAAGAAAAAGAAATAAAATACTAAATGTATTTTATAACCCTAAACCCCGAGACCAAGTCAAGAATTAATTTGGTCGACAAGAAATAAAGTAGGGGGAGATAAGGGCCAATAACAACAATAAAAACCCTCATTTTTACTCTTCAATAATCTATTTTTGGGACATATTTTATTCTTTATTATTTATACATCAAATCAAGAAACTGTCTAATGAAATTTGTCGATAAAAATACAAAGAAAAATACAGAATTTATATAACATAAAAAAATACACAGTGCACTTTCTATACTCAGAATAAAAACTCAAAACACAAACTTCACAGACATGTATCTCCTCCATATGAACTCAAAACTCGTCAAAATCACCTTTAATTGTATATAAATTTTATAGCTATTTAATGAAGGTGGTTTCATTTAAGTTGAAGTTAAGATGCAAAAGTTAGGTTTTAGACCTCTATTATATATAGGGAAAAGGGAGCCTACACCCATGTGTAGGTAACTTACCTACACCCAACTCTTTTTCCCTCAAATTTTTTCATTTTTTGAATTAATTCCTTAGGGAATTTAGATCACAATATATCACCATATCGTCATTCAAATTTCAACTTATTTTGAGACTTCTAACTTATCCATCATGACAGTCAAATTTTAACGGTCTGAGATTTGCTGAAATCGGTCCCTTCCGATGGAGCTATTAGGAATGTCCGTTTTACATGAAATTTGAAACACATATTCCATTTAATATTCTAAGTAAATCCCCTAAAGATCCATTTCAAAAAAAATCAAAAAAATTAAGAAACAAGAGGTGGGTGTTGGTAAGTTACCTACACATGGGTGTAGGCTCCCCAATCCCTTATATATATATTATACCTGAATAAAATATTCATTATATTTATTCTTTATTTATTTCATACTTTTGTATTTTTATAATCTCGTAAATATTATTTATAGTATATATACATAATTAAAATAGAATAAAATCATAAAAATACAAGAAAACAAAATAGTATACTAAACTACATGGATGAATTACTTATACATAGACCTATATAATAAATACATCTATTTATTTAAGTATGCAAATGACTTCAGGAAAATATAATAAAAAATAAGTGTACTTAAATAAGTTATAAATATATAAATTATGTCTATAAAATGATAAAATTTAAAATACAAAATAAAAATAAAATATACATTACATAGGTAAATATACCTATATTTACAATGTAAAAATAAAGCTATAATAAATTAACTTATACAAATAAATAAAAATCATAACTAAATACTACATAAAATTAGAAATATTTTTTATTTTTTATACCCAAAATTTGATTAATTCATTTAATATTTTTTATTAAATTTACAAATACTTTTCGTTTATCTTTTCCCAGGTCGGTCCACATGGACCAACCCGAACCTTTCTTTTGTTGACTTGAATCAACTGTACGTTCCAGCCTCTGACTCTTGTCAAACCTCACGGGACACCCATCTTCTCCCTAATTTCATGCATCCTCCATTTCCCCTCACCCTCGACTAGTTCCATCCCTCTGCGCTCCCATGATCCATGCCGACACTTCGCCCATCATCATTTCTTCCTCCCTCGCATGCAATCCCCCATTGAAATCCTCCCGACCACCTACCTATATCTTCCACCCTTCTTCCCCTTTTTGTTTTTTGTTCGACTTTTACCCATCCTTAACCCTTCGGAGCACCTAGTGGCGGAGTTGATCGTGACAGGAGAAGCTCGTCGCACTCCGCAGTGAGGAGTGGCGTAGGAGGAGTTCCCAACCCATCTCCGGCGAAGTCCGCCGTGAGGTTCATCTCCTCGGCCCCAGTCGAGACGAGCTAACTTTCTTAGCTTCTTAAGTAATTTTAGTTCTTATCTTTCAATCCCGCATTTTATTTCATATTGTGATTGTCGTTTTAGCTTAGTTTAAATCAATTTAGTTTTGCCGTAGCTCTAGAGCTCCGGCCTCTGTCTCGTCGTTTCCACCTCGTTCCGACCTTCGCAGACACCTTACTTCCTCATTCCTCCATTTCTTCGCCTATCTCCGTTCACCATCCACCCAGATCCATTCGGATTTGGCCCGCTGAGGTCTTCTTCCACCCACTCGTCGAACCTCCTCCTTCCACTACCATTTCCACTCCGATCTTCGCCAATGGCAATAATAGCCAAGACCTCCCCCTTTGCATAGCCATTATGTTTATCTTCTTTGCAGGTCTTGAAGAGCCCATCTGAGGGTTGTTTGATCCAAGAACAAGGCTCCCAGGTCTGCTCCTAGACCTTCGAGCTCTAGGGCTCTATCAGCGAGCTCCAGAACTATCTGAGCCTTCTGGGAGGTGCGGGGCGACGGTTGTAACGTGAAGAGCCAATCGGCGACGCTCCAGGAGGCTGGAGGAGCGAGCTGCGTCAGATTCAAACTCGCTAAGTGTGAGTTCATCTTCTGTTCTTCCTGGACCCCTCCACATCATTGGATCATGAGCTGATCACCCAGGCGTACAGCTGACATCGGATTGGAAGGAGCCTCGACCGTAGATCTCATCTGAAGATCTAATCCCAGCCGCCAAAGCCGAAGTGTCATCGTGCATTGAGAAAGCGCCATACGTCAAGTGAAGCAACCAAAGTCGCTCGATCGGTTGGGCCTTTTGGGGGTAAATTGCATACTACCCTCACTTGTTATTTTATTTTTATTTGGTCACGTAAATAATTAAAACCGCTTTATTTTTTGTAATATTTGCAAGAAGACCCTCGAACTTTCGGATATTTGCTTTTAGGTCCTTACCAGCTCAGCTCACATGGCCCCCACGTAAGCTGAGCTTTTACAGTTATATCCCCCCCCCCATTTTGAATATTGTAGTTTAATATTTAAACTTTGAATTTCAATTGTAAAGTTTTGGTATATTTGCATGTTAACCCCTGTCTTTTATTCTATTTGCAAATATACCATTGTCGGTTCAGTTAACTTTTTGTGTTTGTTTTCTATTTTCTAAAAATATCATCTATGCTCCAAAAATTATGAAAAAATAGGATTATGTGTCTGCTTGCTTGATCTTTCACATTATATAGAAAGTTTTGCATTTTAGTCATATTTTCTATTTATTAAAAATCAAAATAGCACGTTTTATTCTCTATTTGCTTTTAAAAAAATCCAAAAAAATATAAAATCATCTTTAAAAATTTCAAAAAAATAGTAGTTGCTTTTTATTGTATTTTGTGCCTTCAGACCAAAAATCCCTAAAAATAGTAAAAGAAAATCATAAAAAATTAAAAAGCTCCAAAATCCTTATAAAAATCTTCAAAAAAGTCCAAAAAAATATTAGTTTCTATTCTGTATTTATATATATATTATTATCTATATACTAAAATTACTTTGGAGAAACTTTGAAGCCATTTGATATTTTTAAATCTCAAATCAATTTGGCCCATTTAAAAAGTCTCTAATTTCGTGTATTTTGGATTTTAAAAATATCTAAAAATTAGCAAAAATATCTAAAAAACACAAAAACAGAAGAAAAATATAAAAAAAACACAAAATATTTTATTTTGAAAATTTTGATTATTTATAGCCATATTTATAATTACAATATCCTATATTATATAATGGGAAAAGGGAAGCTACACCAGGGGTGCAGACAACTAGCTACACCCAGCTATTTTTCTTATTGATTTTTGATTTTTTGAAGAAAACCTATGATAATTTACTTAATTTATTGAGTGGAATATATGTTTCAAATTTTACGGAAAACAAACATTCCTAACATGCCCATTTAGATAGGGACAATTTTCTGAGACCGTTAAAATGTGATAGTCTTGATGGAGATGACAGAAGTGTTGAATTTAGTTGAATTTGACATGAGACCATGGTGATATGTGCTGACTTAAAACCCCTTAGGTTTCATTTCAAAAACACAAAAACTAATGAAAAAAATAGTCGGGTGCAGCTAGTTGGCTACACTCCCGGGTGTAGCTTCCCCAGCCCCTTATATAATATACATATATATATTTATATACACTTATATTATATATTAAAAAAAGAAATTAAAAATCAGAAAATTATAAAAATAAAATAAAAAAGATAAAAAAGATAAAAAAATATAAAAAAATATAAAAATATAAAATATAAAAAAAAAGATTTATTTTATTTAATTAAAAACCCACAAAAACATTAACTAATTGATTATTTGAGTGAATATTGTACGAATACACATTATTATTTATTCATTATTTATTTATAAACAATAATACCTGCTACACTGACTTGTCTCCATGTGTTCGACACCCTACCTGCTTGTCACTATACATACTTATTTCGTAGGGTTTACACCTCTTGCTCTTATTGCTTTATAATTTTATTGTGGTTGATTGTTGCTTAGTCCATTGATCTTTGAGAGTTGTCACCACAACGACTTAGTGGTCTCCTTGGATTATTTGCTCTAAACAACCGCATGGCTTCGTCTGTGTTGGGAGAAAAGATTCCGTTTGTGTATCCCGAGAATGATCTTTTCTCTCTTACACCTCGTGTGTTCGGATTGTCAAGTGTGTTTTTGTTGGCTACTCTCGTACCTAGAAGGGGTATTGTTGCTTTGATCCGCTAAGGAGAAATACTTTGGTAGTGCTAATGTTACTTTCTTTGAGTATGTCATGTACTTTTCTCCTACATGCGACAGACTAGCCCCGTCCGACTCTGACGATGAGATCTACATGCCTCCACCTCCTATTGTCGTACCACCACCTCCCTCTACTCCTGCTTTACCAACATCTCCTCAACCACTACCACCACTGCCGCCGCCACCTGCACCTACTCCTGCCTCTACACCTGCTCCTGTGGCTTCACCTCGTATCGTGACTCGGTTTTTGCCACATGTTTTTACTCATAGGTCTCACAGGCCTTACCCACCATCCAGCATGCTTCAGATATGTAATGAGCACATTGTTTTTACTGATGGTACTACTGAGTTGTCTGTGCAGCAGGATTCCATACAGGATGAGCAGGTGCCCTCGGCAGATGATCTTGATGTGTCGATTGCTCTGCGCAAGCAGAAACACAGGTGCGCTACTTATCCTCTTGCAGCCCAGGTTTCCTTGAGCAGACTGTCAGAGGATTTCAGGAGGTTTACCTTGGCACTATCAGCCGTGGAGATACCACAGACATATCAGGAGGCTCTTCAGGACAATCAGTGGAGATTAGCCATGGAGGAGGAAATGGTTGCATTACAATCACATGGTACGTGGAGTCTTGTTTATACTCCAGTTGGCGCATCCGTTGCAAATGGGTGTTCACTATGAAACACCATGCAGATGGCAGTGTGGATCGCTATAAGGCGAGACTTGTGGCATGCGAGCTCACCCAGACATATGGGGTGGACTATCAGGATACTTCCTCTCCAGTTGCCATACATTCTACTCTGTGCATTCTACTTTATGTTGCTATGACATGAGATTGGCTCCTTTACCAGCTTGATGTGAAGAATGCCTTCCTCTGTGGTGATCTACAGAAGGAGGTCTACATGCGGCAGCCCCATTGGTTTACTACTGAGGGGGAGTATCAGAAGGTTTGCAAGCTTCACAAGGCTGTCTATGGTCATAAGCATAATCCAAGAGCATGGTTTCAGAAGCTCTCGGATTTGATAAAGCAGTAGGGATTTGCACGATCGACTGCATATCACTCTTTGTTTGTGCACAGGACCCAGAGAGGTACTATTGTCATTCTTATTTACGTTGATGATATTATTGTGACAGGGGATGACGAGCAGGGTATTCAGAGTGTCAAGGACTTCCTAGGTCAGCAGTTTGTGACCAAGGACCTTGGTAATTTACGTTACTTCCTTAGACTGAAGTTTGTCAGGAGCCAGTGAGGTCTTGTGATGACCCAGAGGAAGTATGTTACAAACCTTCTTTCAAAGACAGGCATGGCAGATTGCAGACCTGCCACTACTCCTATTGAACTAAGCATGAAGCTATATGATGATGACACTAAGGAGGTCGACAAGAGGAGGTTCATGGATCTTGTTTGCAAGCTACTATATGTGATTATTTCCAGGCCCGACATATCCTTTGTCGTGAGCAAAGTGAGTCAGTTTATGAAGCATCCCAGACATGCACATATGGATGCAGTCCATATGATTGAGGTATATGAAGACTTCACCAAGTACGGGACTTATGTTCAACAGAGATACATCTCTTTCAGTTACAGCATGTGTAGATACATATTATGCTGGGTGTCCAAAGGATAGGAAGTCTACTTCAGGTTTTGATGTGTTCATTGGGAATTCCCTAGTTTCTTGGAAGAGCAAGAAGTAGACCGTGGTTGCTAGATCGAGTGCTGAGTCAGAATACATGGCCATAGTGCAGGCTAGCATGGAGATGATGTGGGTCAGATATGTTCTTACTGACCTGACTAAAGAGGTGCCTCTTCCCATGCACATCCAATGTGACAATCAAGCTGCTTTTTCATTACCAACAACCTAGCTTTTCATGAGAGGAGCAAACACATAGAGGTGGACTGTCAATACACTCGTGACATGATACAGAAGGATCTTATTGCCACTACTCATGTCAACTTGAGAGATCAAACAACAGATGTTTTTGCTAAGGCCCTAACTAGAGGGCCTTATCAGAGATGTTGTTCCAAGCTGAGCGTGACCGATATCCGCGCTCCAGTTTCAAGGGGATTACTGAGATATTTCCTATCTTTCTTACCGTTTTCTTATTATCTATTTATTTTGTCTTTCTTCATGTAATTTGCTCAATAGGTTCCTCTCCTATATAAGAGAACCCAAGGGCCTCTCATTAATGCAATCAATTCATTTTCCTCTACAGAATGTATGGGAGGTTGGTCGTGGCGTCAAAGGTGGGAGTGGGTGCTCGTGGTGTCGAAGAAGGGGTCATGACATTTGAGAGGTGGCCATGTCATCAGAGAAGGTGATGGGTGGGAGGTAATGTTGCATCAGATTAGGTGCCACAGAGGGTAGCATCGAAGGTGGTAGTGGTGGGAGGTAATTATGGTGTTGGAGCACATCAGAGTGCATGACCTTGAAGTGTGTCAAAATGTGTGGCGCCAAAATCTGTGGATAACGGGTAAGGACAGTATCCAAGGGTTGACACTAGCTGTTGGGACTTAGGGTTCATGTAGGATTGGACATCGGGCTGAGTCGGGTCGGGTTTGAGTTAGTCCGGCCCAAGCCCATTTAAGTATATGGGCTAATGGATCGGGCCTAGGCCCATTTTATTTTCAAATTCCAAGCTCAAGCCCAAATCCGACCCAAACAAAATGGGTCGGGTTCGGGTCGGGCCGGCCCAATTTAACATCTATGTACACCAATATCATATGTTCCGTTCTTTTTGCATTTATCTGGTTGTTTCTTATGCGCGTGTGTATGTTTAATACTTTAAGTACGCTAACCAATTCGTGATTCTAGCATTAATTGTATGTTGGAAATAGAAATGTGGTAAAAAATTATGGCGACTTAAACCACCATTCAATTCACCATTATATATTCTATTGCAAATGTGGGCACTATGACCCAATACAGATTGGTTACTTACAGTTGTACATGTTATAACACTTTAGGACACGGATTCAATTTTTGCATATTAATGTAATAATATCCTCAATCCATGCTAATGAATATGATTATTAATGGGTCTAAACATTTATTCTAAACTTGAAATAAGGATATGAAGGTTAGATCATGGTATTTGGAGCAATCACAAATATATTGGATATAATTATATCATATAGGTCGAGCTATCGGGCTTGTGAGTTCGGGCCTAAGTCCAGCCCGATAGTCAATACGGACTCATTTTGGGGTCCATGGCCCGCCCACTAAATTTGAGTTTAGGTTTGGGTCGGGTTATGCGGGTCGGATTTTAGGCCGGGTCGGGCCGGCCCAGCCCAATGCCCAACCCTAGGTTCATGCAGGTGGGTGGTCGTGGCATCAAAGATAGGAGTAGGTGGTCCACGGAGTTGAAGAAGGCGGCCATGACATCGGAGAGGGTGGCCATGGCATCATTGAAAAGAGGTAGGATGTGATGTTGTGTCAAAGTGGGTAACATCGGAGAGATTAGCCTTAAGGAGATAGAAGTGGCACTGAAGGTGGACTAGGTAAAAAATGGTCATGGAGTCGAAGTACGTGAAGGGAGGTTGCATGTGGCATCAAAGTGTGGTTAAGGGTGTATGGCACTGAAGTACATGGAAGTGGGTGGCTATGGCAGAAATGTGGGTCGTGTTGGAGGGCGTTGGGATGTCAAAGAAAGTAGGAGGTCATGTCGCCTTAGAAAGGGTGACCATAAAAGCGGAAGAAGTGGTAGTGTGCAACATAGGGTTAGATGGTGGAAATGATGAAGGAAAAAAGATACTTTAAGGAATGCAATTGATAATGCTTGTGATTGACAACATTTTTATTCAAAAGAGGGTGAAATACGCAAAGGTGTATATACCATACATACATATTTACGTGTATGTAATAGATAGTTAGGTAGTCAACGGTCAATGCAAAAAATAGTTGAATCTTCAACATGGATTTGAGCAAAAATACATGTAGCCAACCCTACTTATAGTGGGAGAAGGCTTTGACGTTTGAATAATGAGTTACAAAGGGCAAAGCTCGACGAGAGTCTTAGTATGATAAGAAACGCTCTCTACATAGAAACGATCAGCTCGAAATATCATACCACTACGCATAACCCAAAATGACAAAAATTAGCCGGTGGCATCAAATGCAAGTTGGTTCGTCGAAATCTAGCATTAACCTAAGAAGCCCAGAATAATTTACTTTTGACAGCTCCACATACATAAGTCCCACCTCAGTCCCAACTTCTTTAGCCCATCCACAAGAGAGGAAGAAATGCTCGACTGACTCCACCTTTCCCACATAGGAAAATATTTGACCTACTATGGAACACGCATAATCCAGATGAACTTCCAGTCATGTACCGATTCTCCACAAGTAGGTGTCGATGGAGCAACCAAGGTCTGATACACTCGTCTCATCGAGTAGTCACCTCTCTCCATGTCTAGTGGTCCCGACTCACGATAGGACCCTCAACATTGTCTAGGACCAGCGTGAGTTGCATAAATTCAAGAAATATTTACTTTGACTGTAATGAGTGGAACAACATGAGCCAAACACCATCCACCCATGCTTCTAGTACCATCATACATGTGTCTGATGACAAAGCAAACAAACATAGGAATCTCTCCAAAAGGGTTCTTCCATCAGTTCGTCAATAATATGTCTAAAGGCAAAGGAGCAATTGTTGTGTTGGGTGTGAACTCCATAGATGCCACATACCAACCTACAAACCATATATTCATAACAACCCCAATCCTTACTGGCCATTTCGACAAGAGTGTGTAATTCATTGTCTCAAATATAAGAACACACAACCACCCCCCCGGGTCGGGAGTGTGATTGTGTCCCAATCCACCAAATGGACTCCCCTCGAATTCATGTTGGAACTACGTTAGCAAAACCTCTACATCAATGTCTCTGTATGCTTGACAACTTCATAAAAGAGTGTAAGTGGGGAAAGAGATGAGATGTTAACTGGGGTAACTTGTGGATGTTGCTCCATCTAATCCATAGTTTAACCGCGCAAAAAGGGATAACCCATGCTTTATAAGGGCAATCAAAAGGGGACCAAGGAGGCATGCCAAGAAATTAGCCCAAAAACTAGTTCATGACCAATGTGCATAGAAAAAAATAAAAAGACCTCAAGCATGCAGAAAAACAACAATATACAAGTGAGCCTAAAGTGTAGTAATCATAAGTAGATGTGTTGTCAAGTGCTCTCAAAGGAGGTTGTTGACTAATGCCCGTCCACAAGTTCACAAGTATAGAGATTGATATAAAACTCCACTCAGACACACGTAAAGTAGTTCAATACATTTGAGGTCTTTACATGGTTGATCACATCAAGTAGTTTAATACATTTCAAGGTCTTTACATACTTGATCAATATCATGGAATGTAGGCATCATTATGTCTTCACATATTCGACAAGCTAGATCAAATTCAAAATGACAAGGATGTTATGATGATTTTTCAAAAGAAATGATTGGTGCTTTCTCCATTTGGCATGGAATCTATTTGTCGATTCATCTAATTGATGGTTATGTTGAACATTGGATGGGAATGAAAGGACATACATTTTTAGGATTGATTTCGTTTTGTTAAGTAGGGGCTACAAGATTAGGTTGCACCATATGTTGGATGCCCTTTCAAGATCTGGGTGGGTGAGCTCTATTTGTAGCTTTCAACGGCCGACAAGTTCTCTCTTATGACCGATGCAGCGTTCTCAAATTTGGTATGCCAGATCATTTTGAGACCATAAGATGTGTAGGATGCTAAGAAAGGGACTTGGATAGTATATAGAATGTGAGATCCTTTGAGTCTCAACGAGACCATGGTTAGTTACCAAGAGATTTAGAAGTAGTAGACTCTACAATATGATGCATAATGAGTGCTTTCTTCAGGAGTGTGTAGGATGGCTTGGCAGATGGGGTATCGTGCCATCATACATCTTCTTCAACGGTGTTCTCTAAATGGTTTATGTAGAGATATATGTTATGTTATTTCGTACCGTTGCGTATTTCCTCCTTTCTTTCGGACTCTTGATGTAAGTTACCCATAGGTTACTCTCCTATATAAGAGAGCCTAGGGCGTACGGAATAAACAAGTCTCTCATTTTTCCCAACATGGTATCAAAGTGACGGTCCTAGACCGGAGTTCTCGAACCAAACTCTAACCCCAGCCTCCACCTTCGAGCCCTCCGCGTGCGCACATCCCCGCCTCGCGCCGTCCCTGGCCCCGCCTTCGGCCCCACTCAGTCTCGCACCACTCTCCTGTGCGAGGTGCGCGCGCGCCAGCCCCTGTGCACCAGTCCCTGTGCGTCGCCCCTGTGCGCGCCCCTGTGCGCCTGTGCATGTTGCCGGTGCGCCTGTGCGCGCCCCTGTACGCCAGCCCCTGTGTTGTCGTGCGCCGCCACTGTGCGATGCCCCTAAGCGCACCAGCCCATGTGCGTGTTGTTGTGCGTGCTCCTGCGCGCACATCTGTGCGCATGAAGTCCCTGATTTCCGTGCGTGTGCAGCCCTAGGTCAGCGCGCGTGCGGCTCCAGCCCTCATTCTGTGCGCGCGTTTCCAAATTAATGGGTTTGGTTGCTTGAGTTTACACATGCAACTAAACCCGTTAATGTCTATGTAGACGATCATATCTTCAGTCTACTACTCTAGTCGTCAATTATCATAATGTCAGAAAGCAAGGCAGACATCCCATCTACGGGCGCCTTTAGAGGTCCAGCGCCTATTGTAAAGATGGATGGTTTCAATTACGAACTGTGGGCAATGCAGTTCATGAGTATGATGAAGTTAACTGGTAAGAAGCACATTCTTACCAAAGAAGAGCCTGTTGAGAAGACTGGGGTCAATGCCTCATGGGAGGCAGATGATGTATATGCCAAGGTTTGGCTATCAGGAACCCTGACAATTGAGATTGCCAATGATATTCTCCATCAGCCCATTGCAAAAGCAATGTGGGATATTCTGGCTGCTACATATTCTCAGGCAAAGAATGAGAGGAAGATTCTGCAACTCCAGCATGACATCTTTACTATCAAGCAGAATGGACGACCTCTACACTCATTGTACACATCTTTACGAGGAATGTTTGAGAAGCTTTACAGCTTCATGCCTCTCACAGCCACTCCTGAGCAACAGAAGACCTACCAAAATGCCACTATGGTTGGTGTATTTCTGGCGGCCCTAGATCTAAAGTACGAGGTTGCACGCTCCCAGATCTTGGCAGACCCCACCATTCCTCCGATGGAGGAAGCATTTCACAGACTGAGCCGTATTATTGTTCCTTCATCCACTGCAAATCAGACCGCCTCAGCCATGGCAGTGAATCGAGGTCATGGAGGTCATCATCAATCCCGTGGTCGTGGACCTCGGGGTATAGGGGGTCGTATTCGGCCATCATGCACTTTTTACCACCGTTCTGGGCATACTGAAGACACGTGCTACTCCAAACATGGGTTTCCTGCTTCCGCATGAGTAGCTGAACAGATTGAGCCCCCATCTACTTCATCTCTGGATCAGCGCTTTGATGATCTTGTAGCCCATATGAGGGGCATTATTCCTCCATCCGGTCCCGTTGCATCAGTACATGTGTCTGATAGTCACTCCGATGTTGCTGCTTCTGCATCCACCAGTACCTCAGGTAGCATTTATGCATTCACTGGCAGTAGTGGATCAGATACTTTAGAGTGGATTATGGACTCTGGTGTCACACATCTGCGTGGTGACCAAGGTCTACTTACAGCCTACAGACAGGTTCCTCCAGGCCGTACTGTGGTTATTGCCAATGGGACGCATTCCCCAATTACTGGTCAGGGGGAGATTAGCCTGACACCCTCTATGCGCTTCAAGAATGTGTTGCACGCACCCGATTTTTCTATGAATTTGTTATCCATAAGCCAGCTTACAAAGGATTTACATTGTCGAGCAATTTTTTATCCATCTTCTCTCATTTTCAGGACATCCTTACGGGCAACGTGATTGGGCGTGGTTATAAGCAGGGCGGCCTATATCGTCTCAGTCGAACCCCTTATGCGGGAGCCTCCTCTCTTCATGCTGGATCTGTCTCTCCTTCTTGTGGCACTTGCACGTGTTACCCCAGGTTTCTCCTCACACGTCTATCCAATGTGAGGCTTGTCAGTTGGGAAAGCATCATCGGTCTACCTTTCCCAGTCGTCAGAGTCGGAGCAGTATCTCCAAGCTTGAGTTGTTTCATGTCGACATCTGGGGTCCTAGTCGTGTTCCTGATCATCAGGGACACAGGTTTTATATGGTTATTGTGGATGATTTTTCTCGTGTGTCGTGGGTCTTTTTGTTAAAGAATAAATCTGAAGCTGGGAATATTATCATAAATTTCATCAATGAAGTTCGTAATGTTTTTTCTACATCTGTTAAGATTGTTAGAAGTGATAATGCCTTGGAATTTTGTACCCAAAATCTATCCAACTATTTTTCAACACAAGGGATTATCCACCAAACATCTTGTGCCTATACTTCTCAATAAAATGGAGTTGCAGAAAGGAAACATCATCATTTACTTGATGTCACCAGGTCGCTTCTTATACAGAGTCATGATCCTCACTCCTTCTGGGGCGATGCTGTCCTCACGGCGTGTTATCTCATTAATCGTATGCCATCGTCTGTCTTAGGTGAGAAGATTCCTTTCTCCCTAGTTTTTCCTGAAAAAGAATTATTCTCCCTCACTCCACGCGTGTTTGGCTCGGTGGCCTTTGTTTACCAGTTGTCTCCATGTATTGACAAGCTCTCTCCTAGGGTTGTCAAGTGCGTTTTTATTGGGTACTCCAGAACGCAAAAGGGGTACAAATGTTATGATCCATTACGCAGGAAATACTTTGTTAGTGTTGATGTTATCTTTTTCGAGTATGTTATGTACTTCTCTCCTACAGGTGACCAGTTGGTATACTCAGGCACTGATGAAGCCATATACATGCCACCACCATCACCACTTCCACCACTACCTACATCTCCTCTACCTCCTGTTACAGTTCTTGTTCCCCCATTGCCTCTCCACTATACCCGTCGGCCTGCTTCTGCTCATGGTCACCACTCATCATCTAGCTCGTCTGAGGTATGTTTTGAGAATACATTCAATATTGATGGATCTGATGAATTACCTGAGCAGGATGTGTTACAGAGGACAGAAGAGGATGCAGGTGATTTGGATCTACCTATTGCACTCCGGAAACAGAAGCGCAGCTGCGCGTCATATCCTATAGCATCCACCGTCTCTTTTGATCATTTATCTGGGGACTTCAGGAGCTTTGTTATTGCACTATCGGCGGTGGATATTCCACGGAATTACCAAGATGCATTGAAGGACAGTAGATGGCGTCTAGCCATGGAAGAAGAGATGGCTGCTCTTCAGTCGAGAAGTACCTGGAGCCTTGTCCATGCACCTACTGATGTGTCTACAGTGAGTTGCAAGTGGGTCTTCACAGTTAAACAGAATGCAGATGGCAGTATTGACGGATACAAGGCACGCATGGTTGCTCGTAGATTTACACAAACATATGGGGTGGATTATCTTGATACATTCTCGTTGGTTGCTCGCCATTCCACCCTACAGATCCTTCTTTCTGTTGTGATTACTCGTGAATGGCCACTATTCCAATTAGATGTGAAGAATGCCTTTTTGTATGGTGACTTGCAGGAGGAAATCTACATGCAACAGCCACCAGGTTTCGCTGTTGAGGGGGAGTGCTCTAAGGTGTGTAGACTTCATAAGGCCATCTATGGCCTTAAGCAGAGCCCCAGAGCTTGGTTCCAGAAGCTCTCAGACTTGTTTGAAAAACAAGGGTACAGACGGTCCAATGCAGATCATTCCCTGTTCACACAGAAGACATCCAGAGGTATCATTGTAATTATGGTGTATGTAGATGATATCTTAATTACAGGTGATGATGGACAAGGAATTCAGAGGGCGAAAGAAATGCTGGGTCGTGAATTTGTCACCAAGGATCTTGGAGTCCTTCAATATTTTCTGGGACTGGAGTTCGCCATAAATCCTCAGGGATTGGTAATGACCCAGAGGAAATATGTCACTGACCTGTTGAGTGAAACAGGAATGCTTGGTTACCGACCTGCCACTACACCCATGGATCCGAGTATGAAATTATATGATGACGACAATGAGGAGGTGGATAGGAGAAGATATAGAGAACGGGCGGGCAAACTTCTCTATTTTACTATTACTAGACCCGATATCTCTTTTGTTGTTAGTCGGGTAAGCCAGTTCATGGAGCAACCATGTCAGGTACATATGGATGCAATACATATGATACTCAGGTATCTTAAGTCCTCTCCAGGTGCAGGTCTACTGTTCAAGAAAGACAAGGAGATTACTATTTCAGCATGTGCAGACGCATACTATGCAGGATGCCCCAAGGATAGGAAGTCCACCAGTGGATTTGCTGTTTATGTCGCAAACTCTCTGGTCTCATGGAAAAGCAAGAAGCAAACAGTTGTAGCCAGATCCAGCGCTGAGTCAGAATATAGGGCTATGGCCCAGGTCAGTACAGAAATGATGTGGGTGAAAGCTGTTCTTACAGATCTTTATATAGAAGTCCCACTTCCTATGGATCTGGAATGTGATAATCAAGCTGCTATATTTATTGCAAATAATCCAGCATTTCATGAATGAACCAAGCACATTGAGGTTGATTTCACTTCATACGAGATATAATTCAGAAGGGTTTTATTTCTACATCCCATGTTAGCTAAGGGGGCCAAACTGCAGACATCTTTACCAAGGCGTTACTTAAAGGACCATTCCAGAAGTGCTCGTCCAAGCTGAGCATGATCGACATCTATACTCCACATTGAGGGGGAGTGTAGAGATATATCATATATGTTATGTTATTTTGTACCGTTTCATATTTCCTCTTTTCTTTCAGACTCTTGATGTAATTTACCCATAGGCTACTCTCCTATATAAGAGCGCCTAGGGCGTACGGAATAAACAAGTCTCTCATTTTTCCCAACAGTTTAGGAGACAAGTTGATTACAGAAATTGTGACAAGGTACGGGTGCTTGTTGCAGTTTGGAAAATCTCTAAGGAATGGAGTGAGATTTTGAAAGGAAAATCCCCAACATCTATGATTTCTAAATGTGATTTCTAAGTTTCATGGTGGGAGGAATTCTCGCAACTATTTCATATATAACTTAATGAAGTTGAGATGACCACTGACCTCCCGTAATCACTATTGTCCCTTTTCAATAAAAGTCCTTTTTGTGGTGGACAATTTTTTCGCTTCTAGCTATATTTTATTTTTTTAATAAAAAGTTCAAGCCTTGTTGAAAGTGAAATTGATAGACCTTTGCACCTACATGTTGATGACAAAGATGATCATGTACCACTACACTACATGTTTCCCACTTTCTTGCTTCCCCAATATGAAACAAAGAGCAAAAACAAAATGAGATGAGATGAGCTTTTATTACTTGGAACTAAGAAAATAGCAACTGCAATAATAACAACTGAAGAATATCATTAAATTAGTAAAAGAGGTAAAATATGACGGTACTGAATGCATCACTTCAAGAAAAACTGCCATATAAGAAGACATAAAGCTTACAAAAGAATTAGGCAGTGATATCGGACAATAAAATAACCAGGACACACTCTGCAATATCAAGAATTACAATGTAGAATGAAGTAAATAAAAGAAATAGGATCAATAAGTCAAGTAAAATCTTATATTGTTATTTTTTTGTTATATATTTAGAATTTCATCTCATTTGTAAATATGTAATGAAACAATTCCCTGTCTCATACACAAGTTTCCATCCAGTTTCAGGCAATGATGACTATGGCATGTGAAAATACAAGTCAAGTGAATTGTTTAAGCCCAACGAAATCAATTTCTGGCAATTACAGTATATGATAGTACCAGACAACTACAGTTATGATAATGTAAATCAAGTGAATAATATTACGCATTACAACAACATCAATAGATTATATGAACCAACAGGATCGAATATTGTCGGTAGATAATAAGTATATAGCAATTTGTAGTTTCGCTATTTATGCACTCGGTTCAACAACTCTGGCAAAATACTGCATGTGGCAATATGACATGTTTATCTATCATACTGGTTAATGAAACAAATCTGAGGGAAGACCAGGCCCATTTATAACCAAAAGCTCCTCTTATAAATCTCGACTATTAAGATGGTACTTTGTGGGTAACTCTCGCCTTGTGCCGATACGTATAGATGCCAGAACTTGTGTAGTCTGTAGAAAATAGATGTTAATGGATACCTGGTCCGTATTTGATCCCGGACGCGAGCGGCTGATCTTCTGAGTCCAGAACATGCGGATATTAGCGCTCTCAGGCATGATTTTGTCGGTGGTATAACACTGAGTTGGGCACTCGCTAACAACTACGAGCCCTAGTTTGATACTTAACGGGAGGGCGGCGACCGGATGGGAGGCGTCGGAGACCGGTGACGCAGGTGGAGCGAGGGGAGGGAAGTGAGGTCGGAAAGGTAGCGTTGGGTATTTTCGGGCTGCAGAGGGAAAGGGTTTTTTAGTTTGAAATAAGAAAAAGACGCTTGTTATCAAAGGATAAGAAAATATATTATTGTCATCCCATGGGACTTTTTTTAAATAAGTATTAAAATAATCAGAATATGTAGTTTACTTATGTGAAATAATAAGTATTGATCGGCACCTCAAGTATTGATTTGAATTACGTCTCAAAATCGACGCATGAAGTGTTGATTCATATTGCACCCTATGTGCATATTACATCAATAACCCTACATTTTGTTTGTCTAATATGTACCACTTTGGTTGTTTTTGGCCTCGCTTGTTGCTGGTTAATAGATGTCAAGCATATTGTACGATGGTCCTTTCAAGACCAATATTTGTGATGGGTGAATGATTACATGGGGTGGAGAAGCTTGACCTTCTGTGGTCTTTGCTCGAAGCCTCGACGAAGGGCTGAGCTCGAGCAGCACCCAGAGGTGCTGCGATGAAGGCGAATAAGGCCCTCGGATCAAACTAGTGGTAGACGAGGTCGTCGAGTTTTTTATGTTTATTAAAATTTATATATTTTTAAATATATATTTATTAGTTATTTATGTGTTTATATAACATGCATTTATAAAACATTTTTAAATGATATAATTTATAATTTTGATAATATCATATTTAGTTAGATTATCATCTCAGACAAAATTAATCGTACCTTTTATATTTCTAAAATTTTCCTATTTTATTTTTATTAAAATATTCCAAAACAAGTTATATATGTAAACATCATATATAATGCAAACAATTTATATAAAAGATAAAGAATAGTTGCATGGACACGCATAACATTGTGTTTTGCTAGATTTTCACTTTCTTCTCATTATCTATAGATTGTGTCTAAAGGCAGACCCCTAGGTGGTTAATTGTTGCCAAAGTGCATTTGAACTCATATAAAGTAGTCTACAATTGTTAGGAGTTTGTTTACAACAATATGTGCTTATAATTTCCTTGATGTAACAAATAACCATGGAATTAAATGACAAAAACTTAACATTCAATTTGAGCATAACATCTATTTTTAAAAGTCATTATATATCCCCATTAGATTTCATTTGAAAACATGTCCTCCGTAATCAAATCAATAACGAAATTAATTTCTATTGACTTAGGCCTCATCCTTAACCTCCTCCCGCAGTATGCTGATTCTCATCACGTGTAGATTGTTTTTGTTTTTCTGTCGTACATTTCATTACAAATGTGTTGGAATGTGCAAAGGTGGATGTTCTACAAGTGATGACTTTCGGGAGTGTTTGATGATTGACTGACATACTCATTGGTTGTTATTAATAACTAATCTTCGAGATGATTCTGAAGGTTCATTAATCCTTATTCCAATTGATGGTCTTCAAGATGATTCTGAAGGAGATTGTGGTATTGTTGTACTAATACCAAATATTTATCTCACAAATCAGCCATCTCATCACTACACACTGGATACAAGTTTGAAATATGATCTTAAAGAGCTTGTGAGTCATATTGAGTAGGAGGTGGGTATTGAAATGGTCCACGGTCAAACTGGCTTGATGGACCTTTAGCTCCTTGTTGAGACAAAGTTCGATATAAGGTTCTCAAAACATAGACAGTCCTACGTTACGAAATGTGTTTGACTTGAATATCATGTATATGCTGGATGATGTCGCTCTTGACAGTCCCATTTGACTTGAATATCTAGCATATGCTTTTCCAATTGAAGCCGAACTAAGTATTTGATATGAGGCTTCACCATATGGTTCTCTAAATGTCCAAGTTCCTCCAAGTCACGTATATGAAAAGAGTTATATTTTAAATACCACAAAAGATGAAAAAATAAAGAAAGGGAAGAGGTAAATAAGCTAAGAGTTTTTATTCGTCCAAACCCGAAGACCAAGTGTTTGTCATTATTGTCAATATGTATATGACGTCATAATGATAAAGATAGCCTGATAATGAAAACATGTTAATTATGTTATCAAAATATGCAATAGTGTCTCAAATTTCATCACCATAGAAGAAGATAATTTATTAGATGTCGGTATACATATTAAAGTAAATTAAATGAGTATTTAAAAATAAGTCGTGCATCTGTCTACTGGACCATGTGGTTGATATGTTATTGTAGGATATGGTACATGAGCATGTATCTGTTGGGAAAACGGGGGTTCCTTTAACATATCCTGCAAAGGATGATCGGAAGCAGAATGTTCCCCACAGGGGGGACCAAGCACAATAATTGTAGCACGATAATCAACCAACCACAGAGAAACGAGAAATTTTACGTGGGGTAACCCTCTTCGATGTGAGAGAGGGGGAAAACCCACGTGGCACGATGACCCGCAACAAATCCACTAGGTCAAAAATGAGAGGGCACAATGTCTTCTCAGTTTTGTTGCCCAACAAAACTGAGGCACAATTACAAGAATAAAATTAGATAATTGTCACCTTGTACTTGGAGACACGATACCGATGCTTCTCCTCGTCACGAGCTGTCCCTCCTGAAGAACAGACCCAGTTGTTGGCTACTTCTCGCGCCTCCGACATGGATGCTCCTCATGGATGTGGTTGCTCATCATGCCCCTGTGGGCTACTCTTCGCACCTTGTGTAGGTTGCTCCTTGCATCTTGCACGGGTTGCTTCTCTCCTTGCGTGGGGAGAGAGAACTAAGAGAGGGAGAGAGAGAGAGAGAAAGAGAGATGTATGAGTGAGAGATGATCTCGTTTGCCTTGCATGGGGTCCTTATTTATATCATCTCCCACCACCTATCTCTCTCCTAATCCTATTTGGAATGGGCCCCCGAAGGTATATTACCCAACAACCCACCTCCTTTTTTGCGATTAGGTAATAACTCCCCAACAACCTCCCTCTCCGGTCCCAATGGGGAGTTGGCGCCGAGAAGGTGATCACTAAGAGGTGACACCGCTCAGCTCTCTACAGAGTTGCAGCTTGTCACGAGTCACGGCCTTCATCAGCATATTTGATGGATTTCATCTATATGGACCTTCTTCAGAATGAGATGCTTGTTGTCAATAGCATATCTCAACCAATGATATCGCACGTCTATATGCTTTGTGCGAGCATGATGCATCGTGCTCTCGTTCAGATCAATAGTGCTCTGGCTGTCGTAGAAAACAATCGGATCATTGTCTTCGCATCCAAGTTCACCAAGAAATCATTGTAACCATAGCACATCTTTCCCTCTTTTGTTGTTGCAATGTAATTGGCTTCAGTCGTTGAGAGTGCAATGCATTTCTGCAACCTGGACTACCACAAATTGCTCCCCCATCAAAAGTGAAAATGTACCCGGAAGTTGATTTCCTCTGATCCACATCTCCTGCCATGTCAACATCTATGTATCCACAGAGATTGGGATCTGACCTCCTAAACATCAGACACATACTTGAGGTCCCTTTCAAGTATCTCATAATCCACTTCACTGCTTCCCATTGATCATTCCCTTGGTTCGACATGAATCTGCTCACTACGCCTACAACATGAGCAATGTCGGGTTTGGTGCAGACCATGACGGACATAAGGCTGCCAACTGCAGACTGGTAAGGAATCTTGATCATCTCAGTTTTCTCCTCAGAAGTAGATGTACGTGTCTCTTTCGCCAACTTGAAATGAGTGGCATGGGGCATGCTGACATGCCTTGCATTCTTCATGTTGAACTGCTCTAGAATGTGTTCAACATACTTCTCTTGTGACAACCACAACCTGCACTTCTTCCTGACGCGAGTGATCTACATCCCAAGCATGTTGCATGCCTTGTCTAAATCCTTCATCTCAAATTCACTAGAGAGTTCCCTTTTGAGATTTGCAATCAACCCCGGATCGTGACCAACTATAATCATGCCATTCACATATGTTAGTAGGATAATGAACATGCCATTGGGAAGATGTCAAACATACACATATGGATCCATTGTAGTCCTCTTAAAGTTCTGCTTCATCATGAAAGCATCAAACTTCAAATACCACTGTCTAGGAGCTTGCTTCAAGCCATAGAGACTCTTCCCCAGCCTGCAAATAATGTGATCTTTCTTCTTCTCCCGATATCCTTGTGGCTGATCCATGTAGATCTCTTCCTTTAGGTCACCATGAAGAAAAGCCATCTTCACGTCCATATGCTCTAGCTCAAGGTATAGGATTGCAATAAGGCCTGGCACCACTCTCACATAATTCATCTTCATAACTGGTGAGAAGATATCATCATAGTACACGCCTCTTTCTGGTTGAATCCCTTCATATCCAATCTATCCTTGTACTTATGTTGCTTGCCACCATCATATGACTTTATCTTGTAGACCCGCTTTTTTTTTCCAGTCCTCTCTTTCCCACAGGAAGCTCAACAAGATCATAGGTATGATTTTTCTTCAAAGACTACATCTCTTCATTCATTGCATTTGCACAAATGATCTCTCTCCTTACGCTCTTGTATTTCCTCAAAAATGCATGGCTCATCATGATCAGTCAACATCACGTACTGGGAATTAGGATGGTAGGATGATGGTTGATGTACCCTCCCAGATCTCTTGACATGAGTCTCTACTGCATCTATTTCTTGATGAGGTTACTCCCCTGCCCAGGATCCCTTGGACCTACAGCAGCGAGGTCTGCATCTGGCTCATGTTGTTCTGGTTGTGCATCTTCTCCATCTATACCCTGTACTGGAGAAGGATCTGAGTCCTCATCGTTGTCATCATCCATAGTAATCCCCATCCGAGTCACCATCACCACTTTAGTCATCAACCAAAGTCTGGTTCTCATAGAAAATCACATTTCTATTCATGGTGATGGTCTTCTTCCTTGGATCCCAAAGTCGGTATCTGAACTCCTGATCTCCATAGAC
Source organism: Ottelia alismoides (assembly GCA_037367405.1). Classification (NCBI taxonomy): domain Eukaryota; kingdom Viridiplantae; phylum Streptophyta; class Magnoliopsida; order Alismatales; family Hydrocharitaceae; genus Ottelia; species Ottelia alismoides. The sequence continues at coordinate 270,047 of JAZKJV010011541.1, forward strand.
AACAAAAATACAGGGCATTTCCTTGTCATTAAGCTTCTTCCTCTGTTCCTTTGGTATAAATGCATAAGCTTTGCATCAAAATACCCTCATGTGAGCATATGAGGGATCTTTCCCAGATTAAATATGCTCAGGGACCTGAAAATTCAAGGGAACATGTGGAGATTGATTAAATAAGTAGTAGGTGGTTTAAACTACCTCTCCCCAAAAGGTCTTGTGCAACTCTGCTATCTTTAGCATGCAACAAATTCTTTCCATAATGGTCCTATTCATTCGTTCAGCAACAACATTGTGCTAGGGTGTTCCAGGCTCTGTCCTTTCATGCTTGATCTCGTACTCTGCATAGTAGCTCCATTGTCTGTGCGCAGACACTTCAATACTTTGCATGTCTCGCACTCCACCATGGCATGAAATTTCCTGAAACAATCAAAGACTTCATCCTTCATCCTCAGGACATAAACCCACAAGGTCCTCGATGCATCACCAATGAAGGTAAGAAAAATACTTGTTTCCTCCCAAAGATGATATGTCCATGAGACCACACACATCAGAGTGAATCAACGGTAGAAGGTCTTCCTTCACCTCTAATATGGTCTTAAAAGGTGCACTCTTGTTCTTTCCAACCTCACATGAATCACAAGGTGGCGGCGTGATGTCAGTATAGCATGGAATAAACTCCTTTCTACTCATAAAATATAAGCCCTTGTTGACTCATGTGTTTGTTGGACAACCGAGCCCAAGGTGAGCCATCAAATCATTCCCTAATCTGAAATGAAGAATAACTAATTTGCATAATAGGTCCATTAATACAATTAGGGTTATGTAACATGGTCATCTTAATGATCATACAATTGTTGATTCAAATGTTGAATCATAGAGCCTAGTGGTTGGGTGATATGTAAAGAGTTAGATTAATGACTCATCAAGCATCATCAAGTGATTGTTAAGAGAGGATCTCCAGCCTGAGAAGGATATGGCAATCCTTTCTCTAAAAGCTGATATCTAACCGACCTCATGATGCATGTCCTTTGCATAAGAATAGAGATTCAGAGGTGTTAGATAAGTTAGGTCAAAGAATTGACTTAGCTAGAACGAGATAACCAACTACATAGTATGTTGTCATGATATAGGTACGCATCCTCTGACTGGTGACAGATGTATTGCTTATGTTTGAGTATGTGCATTTGGTAGACCGATAGGTTGATGATCTAATCAAGGTCTATACACTGGTGAGCCGGTGTGCATACAAGGACATATGAGTAATATGATCTCTCAAAGGGATCATCGGGTTCATTTACTAAATCGGAAGACATGAGCCCACTCATGAGATATTGGGATCAAATTCCGTGCACATTCCTCTCGCTTTGGAAGCTTGACTCAATTTGTAGGTTTGATATATGTTTTTGGAAAGTATATGATCAATACATATGTATGATATATGCTTTTGGAAAATATATGATCGATACCACCTCTCAATGATCAAATGAGAAACGTAATGATAAAAAACCTGAAGAAGACATGCTAAATTGATTTAAATCTTCAGGTTTATTCTAAGTGTTTTAATATGCAGGATGTACATGTACTAGGAATACCCGAGGGTGATGTGATCATAAACGATTGTATAATCATGACGCTTCCATTCCGAGAGAGTGATGAAACAGGTCTGGATTTAGTGACTCCTCTCAACAGAGAATTAATTTGATCTTAGTCCAAATGTTGGACAGTGATATGAATGTGATTCATATACAATGAGAAGATTAGATTTACGGCTTTGATTTAATCAAACATCTATGGGAGGTCCCCAAGATCTGGATTTGAGATATGATCTCAATATCCAAGTCATTATACATGGAACGCACAATAAACATATCCTTATCTCCAAGTATCTGCAGAGAAAGCATGTTATTCTTGAAAGAGTTCAATTATAATTTCATTATTGATACTAAGTCTGAGCATTGAGGAAAATTGATTGTTAAATGTGATTTAATTATCATGAATAATATGAATTTGATTCATATTATTTGGCCATATAAGGTGAGTTATGTGAGATAATTAAATCTGATTTAATTATCAAATATATGAATAATGTGAATGTGATTCATATTATTTGAGCACATGAGAATAGAGATTCAAGATAACTAATTATGATTTAATTATCCTGGATATGAATAATGTGGATAACACTATCCATATTAATTATATATACTATAATGTGATTTATAATATATTAGAGAGAGTATTTATAAATAACATTTACAATTGAAATGTTGATGTGAATTGGATTTACATTGGATAATTAATTAAAAATGTAATTTACATTTTATTTTCGATGTGTGAATATGATTCACATTTTCCAATGACATGATTGCAATGTTCACAAAATAATTTTGAATTATTTGTGTGAATAAATTCACAATAAATTTTATTGTAAATTATGGAGAAATCTCATGAGATGTGAAATCTCATGGATTAGGAGAAGGAGGCCATCTTTCTTTTGGGGAGGGTGGACAACCACCTTGAATCCTAATTCAAGGTGTGCTGCCCCCCCCCCCCCAATTGGAAGGGAGGCATGCCTCCTTCCTAACTTTCCTATGATGATTGATTTGATGAAATTAAATTATATTTATACAGTATAATTTTAATTTAATTAAATTAATTGTTATTGGTTTTTACAACAAAATCATGGCCATTGAAATACAGACAAATCGTCTCAACCATTGGATTTGTATCTTCCATGGATTGAGATCCATGGACTCCCAAAAATTTATAAAAAATAGGCAACCCTAACTCTTCATTTTTACAACAATTGAATAGAATCTCTCATTTTTCTCATCATTAGAGTGGTTGTCCACTCTAAAACCTAGAGAGGATCGCCATCGTCACCACGTTATTGTGCAACCGCTTTGACCGCTCATGGATCTCTGTCTCCTTTAGTGCACCTCGCTCGTAAAGAAGATGTTGGATCTCATGTGATGAGATTAGGAGATTCACCATTTGGATCATCAACTTGGATTGCGAGGAACATGCATTTCATCAACGCGCTCGCAAGCGTCTCCTCTGTTTGATCAGACTTGAGATAGGAGGCCTCTTACTTTAGAGACATGATCGCAACCACATTTCAAGAGATATTACTATATCTTCTTTGTGGTTTATATGAAATGATCTGAGAAGTTTTCTTGGATCATTCGGTTTCATCGCTTTGAATTTTTTAAATTTTATTGTCCCGAGCGACTAGTGCGACTAGTCGCTCCTGATTGCATATGATGTGATCTTCATGCTTACGTGATGTGATTAAAGTTTTTTCCATAACTTTTAAGTGGTATCAGAGCCAGAGTAAGGCCTTGGATGAGTGACAAAACCCTAGGTGAACAAGGTTTATGTTTCGGGTGCGCGGGACTCATTGTTTTTGCATTGGATGCAAGATTCAAATTTATTTTTCGCTAAATTAAAAATCTACTGTTTGTGCACTATTTGGGTGTGTTTTTTGGGTATTAAAATGTATTTAGAATGTCTAAATATGTCCCCAAAATAGTAATCTAATATTGGTACCAAAAGTGCATGGAGATGATCTGAAGAGTTCCCGCCACGAAAATTATTTTTGCATGTATTCATAGATTTATAAGGAAATTATTTTTAATTATTATTTTTCTTTCATTAAACATGTAATAAACACTTGTATTAATTAGAGAATCAAATCAGAAAATCACACAAATTTATTTCGTGCAATTCTGACTCTGTTTTCTCTAGATATTCCATACTTAGTGGTGATGGGCCAGATGATGATCAGATCATCAAATCTCTTTACTTAATGTGTTTATAATTCAATGGAATCATGGAAATTATGAATTTTCCTTCATTAATTATGATGTCTTATAATTATGAAAATAATTGATTAATCATCGTATGCTATTGAAGGTATGTTTCATGAAAACCCTAACTTACCTAGAGAGCCCTTGTCGATCTTGCACTTACTGTTGTCAAACTTCAGATGGTAGCCTTCTCTATCCAGTTGAGAACTGGATATGAGGCTAAGCCGCAAGTCAGGAACGTGCCTAACATCCTACAGAATCTTTGCACATCCAATATCAGTCTGAACTGATGTTACCCATCTTGACTCTCCCAAAATCTCCCTCTATATAGGAAGTGAAGAACTCCCTTTGTGGATTCACGTGGTAGGAGGCGGTCGTATCAACAGCCCACTCAGAGCCATCCCCTGCATGTCAACACTGCTCATAAAATAATGAGAACCAACTAATCTTCATCGTCATCAGCCATTGTTGTATCAACGTTCTCGTCTTCATCTTTCTTCTGATTCTTTTTTGCTTACGCTTGCTCTCTTTTCCAGATCTACAGTATGTCTTCCAGTGGTCAGGATTGTTGCAATGATGTCACTTCCCTCTGTCCTTGAAATTCTCCCTGGGTTTCTATATTTGTCGTGATTTTCCTTTGTTGTTGGACCTATTTCCATACGTAAGTGAAGAAGAACACTCTTCGGATGATCGTCATCTGATTTCTTCATTCAGGAGGCTGCTCTTGATCATAGGGTTGATCAGCTTGCCGTCCGTAATGGAGTTGCTCACGGTATCCACCAGGGTTTCCCAACTATCTTGTAGGGAACTTAGTAGAAGAAGCACATGCAATCATCATCTAGATCCATGTTCATGGTACTCAGTTGATTGATGAGACTCTGGAATTCATTCAAGTACTCATCAACCTTCATCTTGTCTTTGTACTTCAGATTCACTAATTTTCGAATGAAGAACGCCTTGTTGGTGGTCGTCTTCTACACATAAAGCTCTACCAGTTTCTCCCACAGTTTCTTCGCATCTGTCTCTTTTGCGACATGGTGGGATACAGACAAGTCCAACTACTTCATAATGGTAATGGCTACTTTCCTATTCAACTTTGTCCAATCTGCGGATATGTCCTCGGGCTTGGTTGTTTCTCCTTCCACCGTATCATGGAGGTCCTAGCAATATAAGATGTCCTCCATTTCGGCCTTCCGGATTTGCCAATTTGTGCTCATTAGTTTGATCATTGTGCCTTCATCATCCTTCCTCATCTCGACAATGCGAGCTCTGATACCACTTGTTGGGAAAATGGGGGGGGGGGGGTTCCTACTTGTCCTGTAAAGGATGACCAGAAGCGGAACTTTCCCCATACGGGAACCAAGCATAATAATCATACCACGATAATCAAGCAACCACAGAGACGAGAAATTTTACGTGTGGAAGCCCTCTTCGATGTGAGAGAGGGGGAAAACCCACAGTGCACGACAAACCACAACAAATCCACTAGGTCAAAAATGAGAGGGCACAATGTCTTCTCAGTTTTGTTGCCTAATAAAATCGAGGCACAATTATTATAATAAAATCAGATAATTGTTACGTTGTACTTGGAGAACACGATACCGATGCTTCTCATCATCAGGAGTTGTCCCTTCTCAAGAACAGACCCCCTTTGCAGCGGCTTCTCACACCTCCGCCGCGGACGCTCCTCACGTATGTGGTTGCTCTTCATGTCCCTGATTTGGTTTCAATTTATGGAGTCTAGTTCACAAATTTTCAAATTGGTCCATTGATTGAATTGCAACATACTTTAAGTTGAATGTTGAATTAATTTCAGTACTTCGGACCATTCTAAGCATGTTGTTTTAATGGGATTGATCATCAAATCATGAGCTTGATTATGGAGATATTTATATTTATGTGCATTGTTTAATGTGATGCTTTTAATACCATTTTGTTGCATAAAAACACTTGCATTGAAAAACCATAAAAAATCATGCATCCATTTTATGCATTTCTGCAAAGCTTGACTTAGGTAGCTTCGTAGAGTATCCTCTCACCCATATTAGAACATGATTAGATAACCTAATCTGTAGTGTCCCTGTGTTCGACCCTGGACTTATTCAGGAGAATTTAGACCGAGCCATTTCTCGCAGAGATTCTCGCTTGGTCTCTAATTGACCCATAATTGGTCGTATTATAATGAGCTGATATTAGATTACTTGATTGTAAGATCATCACTAGGATGCTCCATGAACCAAGTCACTCTGCTCACTAAATCTGACCTGGTGATGATCACATATAAGAGATTCCCAATGAGGGTCCTTGTACCTCATCTTGTCTACCTCCTCACTATCATCATCACACAGATTCATGCTCGGGTACATGGGAGTAGTGGCAGTCATGGAGTATGTGATGAATACTCATTCATCACTCTTTATTCTTATATTTTAGCTACAAAAACCTTTGCAAATGCAAGTAGATATGTGTAAATAGAAATAATTACCAAAAGCATGCATTGTGTAAAAACCTATAATTAGCATGTTTTTGTGCAAAAATAAAAGAATAAAGATTAAAAAGAAAAAGAGGGAAATATTTAGAATAAATATTGAGCAACCTAGCCCAAGGGAGAGCTCAGCATGGGCCTGACCGCATAAAAGCCAAAGTAGAGGGAGATAGGGGCTCATGTGTGTAAATATTTATGTAAATAAAATAAAAGTATTTTCCTCACAAAAATAGGCTTGTAAATATTTGTATATATTTATAAATATAAAATCAAAATAAAAATGTAAAAATTAAAAAGAAAACAAAAACACCTCTTGTATAGTCATCATGTACATAGAACTACCTTTATATTTATTTAACCTTATAAATAAATAAAATTAATTGCTAAAATTTTTGTAAATATTCTATATTATATAATAAACAAAATAAAAACAATTAAAACAAAAACAAAATAAAAATAACAAAATTAAAAACACAAAAATATATTGTAAATATACCATGTATATAAATGTATATATGTATTTATTTCACCTATGTATATAAATAATTAAAATAAAATAAAAATACCTTTGTATTCCTTATTTTATAATGAAAATAAATAAAATATAAAATAGGAATAAAATTGCACAAAAATAAGAAATTAAAAATCAAAAACCAAAATCCTGCATATTGTATATATACCTATATATAGCATATTATGTATATACCTTATTTTTATTTTGAAAAATTATTTAAAAATCAAAAAAATAGAGAAAAATAAAATAAATATTTTTCATGTTTTAAGTTTTTATTAATTCGATCATTATCTAGCTTAAAATAAATAAATACAAAAATCGTGCTTGGCGGGCTCTGATTGGTCCACGGGGGATTGTTGACCCCCGGTCAACTCTCCCCCCAGGACCACCAGAGCCGGGTTAGACCTGACCGACCCGATTTCACCATTTTCTTCACGGTCGACCCGATCACCAGTCACCTTAACCCCGGGCTCCGATTGATCATTGAACATCTGTAACCCACGCCCGGGGTGGATCTTAGGTATCCGAGGCTTGAGTGACTCGCCCGATCCTGATCTTCTCGGATCCTTGAGCATATAAAGTCCCAGCTCCGGCGAGGTTTTTAGGTATCTTTGGATCTTCCCCTCGGCGCCTGTGACCTCCTCCGGAGTCCCTGAGTGACAGCCGTGGTCTCGGGAGTTGCAGCGAGGCCCGGGAAGCCAGGAGCCACTGATCCGGTGGTCTTCAACCACCGTGCGCCGCCGCGAGCGCGCCGAGCCTCGGGGAGTCGACGGCCCCTTGCAGGCAACGACCAGAAGCTTGCTGAGCTTCAGCCCAGCCGAATGCACCCGCCACGTAACCTTCTTAGCCCGTAGCTTAGCGTAGGATTAGATTTTTCCGATTCCAGTAGGTTAGCTCCGCCACCTTCGCCTTTCGACTCCGGCCACCCATTCATCCCCCCGACACCACCACCACGTCCGCCAGTCCTCTCTCCACCTTCTCCGACCCTTCACTCCCCCTGACTCGCCCCGGAGCAGGGTATCGGCTCCCACCCTCCGCCGCTCGTCGGAGAGCCTTCACACCGCCTCATCCTTCACCTTCTGCCCGCTCTGACGGGTCGAGGCAGTTTGCCCTCGACCCAGCTCTCTTCCTGTGCAGGTCATATCGTTCGCAGAGCCTCATCTGGAGGCCAGCCGTTCAGGCACAGGGGCTCTTGTTCTTCCACGCCGCCGGAGCTCTCCGGAGCTCCCCACTCTCATCGGAGCAGAGCATTAGGTGAGGAGCTTCACGACGAAGCTTCCCCGCACCTCAGGAGCACCAGACGAGGTCTACAGTGCGCGCAGTGGGCCGGCGAAGCTCGCCGGCAGCCAGTTCCTCCAGGACCTTCATCCACCGTCAGATCGCCCTCGACGCTCCAGTTTAGATCTCGCCCGTTCATCCACGGAGCAGCCCTGACCGCTAGATCTTTGAGGTTTGATCTCCACCGTCCGATGGCTGAGGTTTAGCCACGACGTCTTCGCACCGTCAGATCCAGTACGTGGCTGAATCTCATCTGTCCGATCCGAGCGAGGCCTTCTTCGCAGACCCACGTTGCGGCACCACCGTCTGATCTACCACGTGGACGCGTTCCAGCCGTCGGATCGACTCGAGGGTTTCTCTTGTGTGCGGCGCGCCATCCCATCCATCCGATCTGCCACGCGTCGTGCATCCGTCCCTCGACATTAATTAAAGGGGTAAATTGTCCTTAGGCCCCCTTTGTTTTCTGCATTTAGTTTTAGTCCTGTAAATATGTAGTGTAGTTCTTTTAGTTTTGTGAAAATTGCACTGTGGACCTTATCTTTTATGTGAATTGCATTTATACCCCTGCCAGTGGTGAACACGTGCATCGACACGTGGTATTTTGGTACATTTGCATTTTTTGGCCCTGTGTTTTTGGCTTGTTAAGTTTTGCTCTTATAGAAATAGGAATTGCAATTAGGTCCCCCCAGGCATGAGCCACATGTATCGTGCATGGCCCGAGGGGTAATTTGCATTCCTACCCTTATACTTTCCAAGCTTGTTGTTCCAGGGACCCAGAACTTTGTTATAATTGCAGATAGGTCCCTGTGCACTGTTGCTTCTTTTTATTTTTGGATAAAATAGCAAATCACCTCCAAATCCAACGAAAATTGGACATATGGCTCCTGCCATGGTGTAAAATTTTCGAGGATTTTTGAGGACATTTTTGTTTTCATTTGATATTTTTAAAAATTCAAAAACATCTATTTTCTTCACTGTCTGACTTTAAAAATCACAAAAAAATATTAAAACTCATCTAAAAATTCCAAAAAAATATTCTACTATCTATTTTGATGTGTTTGATTTTCTAGCCAATTTTGGCTATTTTTCATTACTGAAAACCACTAAAAATCGAAAAACACTAAAAATCTTATAAAAATTCTAGTAAATCAATTAAAAATCCAAAAACAATAAAATAGGTGCCTAAATTTTCCTTATTTTCTTCTCTTTACAGGAAAATTACCTCCCAGCTATTTTGGGGCTTTAGATATTTTATTTAGGCCCTTTTAGCTCGGCTGGACAGTACCTATTGTTTTAGCTACTTTTTGATTTTTAGAAAATTAAATGAACATCAGAAAATTCTCAAAAATTCATAAAAAATACTACAAATTATAAAACACATAAAAATATTTTTGTTTGAATTTTTGGTTGATTTTTGGTGCTTTTAATGAATTGTTGAAGTGTGTGTTTATTTACTTGTTTTTATTTTCTTAACATATTAAAAATCCAAAAAATTATTAAATAATTAAAAACCACCCAAAATATTTGCTTCTTTTACTTTATTTCTCTTTTTGACTACTTCGTAGGCCGAGAGGCCAACCCGTGCTCCTTGAGTTCGACCATGGTCGCTATACCAGGTTAAAATAATAGCAGGACCGCTTTCGCATTTTTGATTGATTTTGTCTATATTAGTGGTTCATTTTTCTTGATTGACATAGCCGAGTGATCGAGGTCGCAACGACCATCTAGATACCTTTACCCTTGATCATTTGGCGTATCAACAGAATGGCGCCGTTGTCGGGGAGCACGACTTAGTAGTTTTTATTTTATTTTCGTTTTTGTTTTCGCGGCTTTTCGCGGCTCTTTCAGAGCTCGCGGCTTTCTCGCGGCTTTTGTTTATATTTTATTTTTGTTTTATTTTGTTTTATTTTCTTTTCTTTTATTTTTATTCTTGTTTTATTTTGAGTGTTTATTTTATTTTGCATTTTTGCATATATACCCTCATTTTAGTTTCATTTATTTTTCTTTTTCTTATTTGCTTATTTTTATTGGTCTGACCACTTATCTCTTGTCTTGCGAGGGCCCGAGGACCGAGGCGGCCGATTTCGAGAAGCCGACGCAACCGCGGGACTTGGAGGCGGCTCCCTTCTGCACGGAGCCGCAGGAGAGCGTGAGAGGAGAGCTGAGTGGGAGAGGAGTAGATTAGGTTTTATTTTATTTTTATTTGATCATTATTGTAATAATACAGGTACTCAGGGACTCTTTGGACTTGGTTGACTTAGCGGGTCTGTTTCGCCGAGCACCGGTGTACTCGGGGGACCCTTAGGAGTTTTTCGCGGTTTTGTTTTCTTTTCTTTTTAGCTGCCTTTTCCGGTGTTTACGCGGTTTTTGATCGAGCCCCTAGATTTAGGATTTTATACTTGCTTGTGCCGTAATTAGTAGGGTCCCCACACTTAATTATCTGCCTGCTCCTGTAGTACGCTTAATTGGACCTACTAATAATCAATTAATAAAAATAACTGACTCATTTTCCTTCGTAGCCTATGTGCCGTAGTCTACCCCACAAAGCGCTTTCTCCTACCCCCGATTTGTCGGGCAGAGGAGGGGTAGACCAAGACCGGACCTTTGGCCTGTAGGATGGTGACCAGTTAGACGGTTCTGCGAGTAGAATTGCTGATCTAGGACTCGGTTTTCATCGCTGCATCATTTAGGTAGTTTAATTTCTGTCTTTACATTAATGTGCGGATCATATTGCATGTAGAGTGCTGGAGACAGGTACGCCTTTCTGACTTTGCATGCATCATTGATTTATCGTGCATCGGCTTTTTCGTCTTCTCCCCCAGTTTTTGACTTAATAACCAGGAGAACCGAAAAATTCGTTAGGCGATTCTTTTTATTTGAAAAATATCTAAAAAACAAAAAAACAATAAAATCGGGACTGCTAATCATACTTGACCTAAAAGACACTTCACTGAAAATCTGTCTTGGGGAGAGTAACCCCCTCCTTGTCTGGTTTGGATGAGCGAGAGAGTGATCCGCACATTAGGATAGAGCCTCCGATATTTTCTTGACTGATTACCGGCTTTCAGTACGGGACAGTCGGTCGAGAAAGATCTGGATACCCATTGACCTCACGTAATCGCTCTGATAGACTGGATGATCACCTAAAATAAAATTGACAAGATAATTGACCGATCCCTTCGGTCTTCAGCTCTGTGTGCGTAGGTGAATTGGGGGTTTGCTTGTTCATCTTGTTTGATTGCCAGATCCCTTCGATCCTTCCCCATCCTCTCACCTCCCTTCATTCCCTTCTTCTTCTTCTCCCTTACCCCTGGATGATGGATTCCCCTCACTTCGAGCTGACTCGTACGGCTTCTTCTCCATCTTCTGACCATCATTCCAGTCCACCTTCTAGGGAGGTCGGATCTCCGACCAACCTCTCGCTCCCTCCCTCCCTTTCATCTCACTACTCTGGGCATGCTGTGCGAGACGTCCGAGGATACCCGATAGAGCAGATGCGAGACCCGGACGATGCTGATGCTGAGTGGAGAGCGCACTCCGTTGGTGACCAGAGAGAGCAGTGGAGATCAACAGACATATCCTATTCCAGAAGGATGGAGGAGCAGATAGCACATAGAGCTCAGTCAGCTTCTTCATTAGGTCCATTCGTCTTGGATCTGGATTACATTCAGCGACTGCCGATATTTTCAGGAGAGGCGCATGAGGAGCCTTATCTTCACATGTCCGCTTTCGAGGAATTTTGTAGAGCACAGAGATATTGAGACGTCACTGTAGAGGAGCTGATGAGCAGGACCTTCCCATTCACGCTTCACGACAGAGCCATGAGATGGCACCGACGATTGGGGAGGACATTCGAGACGTGGGGAGAGTTACGCCGAGAGTTCTTGCAGAGATACTTCCCCCCACGTAGAGCAGATTTTATGCGGTCTTTGATCATGGACTTTTCAGTTGACCCCCAGGAGCCATTGCACGAGGCATGGCCGAGGTTTCTTGACCTCTTGAGGAGATTCCCTGAGCACGGACTTCCACTTACAGACTTGATAGAGATCTCCATGCGGGGGATGACCACAGAGCAGATAGCACTGGTGATTACCACATGTGGCGGTTCACACCGCAGTTCCGACATTCACCTTCTGGATACCATCTCGAGGCTACTTTCACAGAGTTCTTCTACACGAGATGCCTTGGTCGGGACAACACATGTGGACGATGTTGTACCAGTGCGGTGTGTCACTTTCCATGATGATATAGTTCCTACACACCAGCCCGAGGGTTTGGATGATACAGCACCATTGACAAAGGAGATGACTGTGATAGCAGAGGTTCGGACCCAGAGTCTACTTGAGTTCCCGTTGGTTTTCCAGCTGGAGTTCGAGGCAGCCCCCGAGTTTCCAGTCGACGAGTCTTGGATATCAGATCTTCTGATACTCCAGGAGCCAGAGGAGCCCCAGCTTTTGCAGCCATTGACTCAACTACTTCAGTTTCCAGTCCCGGAGGAGTCAGTTTCCTTCCTGCAGAGACACTTCTCGGATGCAGACAGTCACCAGGAATCAGCCCAGCAGCCACAGCTTGAGGAAGGACAGCACTTTGAGAGTACAGACACTGAGAGTCCCGTCTTCGAGCCTTTTGTCCTCCACTTTGTTGAGACAGATACACTTCCTGAGGACCAGCTGACATACAGCATAGCCGTAGAGCGAGGATCAGCTGCAGACACTTTGCCAGCTTCCGCGGTGTTGACTAGTACCTTCTCCTGTTTCCAGATTGCCGAGACTTACACTTCCGATGATGATGCAGCATGGTGCACCGAGTGGATACTTGATAGCAGCGCAGATGCCCATCTAAATCCTGATACTCTTCTATTCACTTCTGATCTGGCATCTCTCCCCGAGGGTTATCTGCGGGAGGATGCCTCACTCGATGAGTACTCGGTTTCACCTGCTGAGAGTATTTCCGATCTGGCGGAACACGAAATCGAGTCTTTAGATCATTCTGATTCTGATTCTTCTCAACTCGACGACCCTCGCGAGGATGAGCCCATTATGGAGATATTCGATGATTTGCATGATCTGATTCTATTTCATGCATCGGATATCAGTCTGCTTAGAGAGTCTCCTGATCTTGATTGTCCACACTTGCTTGAGACACTGATTGACGTGGGGGATTCTATTACTGATCCATCCTTCTCCACGTTTGACTTCTTCGGCTCTATACTCTCACTCCAGTCTGACCCAGAGCCGATGATTTCTTTTGTGCTACCGGATCCCGATCACTTATTCTCATATCATTGGCCGGTAGCAGACACCTGCCTGATTGCATACCTGGGTGTCTTCCTTTACACTGTTGAGTTCATCGTTGTTCTCATACCGAGACTGCGACGACAGTACGGCATTCGCCTTACCGATGCCGTCCTGAACCTTGATACTGCATTATCCTAGCCTTTGCGCCCAGCTAGGGGCGTAAAAACTAGCGCTTGTTGAGAGGCACCTCAACCTTGTACTCTTGTGTTTATACGTGTTTCGTTTTATTTTGATCTTTCTTTCTTCCGTTCTTGTTTTCACCCCAGGTCTCGCTTAGGATTATCTTTGCTATACTTAGGATATTGCTCATCCTAAGTATAGGGGGGTAGAGACACTGGGTTGTTCTTCGTTCTGTTTCATCACTTCTGTTGTTGCCTATACTTAAGGTTCTGCACCTTAAGTATAGGGGGAGTGATGCCCCTCCTTCTTGTATATATTCGTGATTTTCTTCGTGTCTTGATACCCCTGTTTTGCTGCCTATACTTAGGGATATTTCACCCTAAGTATAGGGGGGGTAGACCCTGTACATTCTCCACTCGGTTTTTCCCTTAGTATACAGCCTGCTATACTTAGGATTACTTGATCCTAAGTATAGGGGGAAGACCCGAGACCCTCTTGACTTTTCTATTTCATTTATTCGTCTTTGTATATAGCCTTTCTTTTCACTTCCCTATACCTAGCACGAGTTATGTCTTATTCATCGCTCTTGACTCTGAGGACATCGTTCGAGCTAAGTATAGGGGTGTGTGTATATATTTCATATATACTTTAGCCATAACTCGTACTTTGTGTGAGTGTGTTAATAAATAAAATGGCTAAAAATCACAAAAATTAAAAATTTTTCATGTACATAAACTTCTTTTATTTGCACATAAATAACTAGTGTACAAATTATTTTTGTAAAAATGATTTCAAAAATCTTTTGTAAAGCTTGTGTAAATATTTTTGTATCAAAATTATATATATATAGTACAGAATTTTTCCAAAATGTTTTGAAAATCAAAAGTTTGCAAAAATCTTGTGTAAATGTGTGTAAATACTTTTTTGCAAAACTTGCACTTCATGCATCATCCATACATGATTTCAAAACATTTTTCAAAAATTTTGCATGATTGTAAAATGTGTGTAAATAAGCATCTTTTGTACATATGTATATAGTTTTTTCTGGATGATAGTTGACATTTAAACTAGCCTGGAATCAAATTGAGAAATGGAGCTTGATTAAGATCTTAATCCACCTAAATTCTAAGAGGAACCTTATAGGGCTTAGGTTTAAGGCTTTTCAGGTCCATGGTGACTTAATTCTTTGAGTCCACTAGGCTATGATCACATGTCATCTCAATGAGCCTAAGTAGAGCACTTAACAACAACACATGACTCATATAGATTATGGCCTTACTTGGACACCAGCACTATGCACCGAGCTCTCTACGGATGAGATGGTGAGGAGGCAGTCTTCCTTGACTTGGGGTAGCATATGAGGGTAGTACTTCTAGGCGGAACCTCTCTTCTTCTTTTAGTGAAGGAAGTGCGTCTCAACTTGGTCTGGTTGCCATGAGGTCTAACGACGGGAGTTGTGGGTTGCAATAAAGCTTCAAAAGAGGGATAGTCTACTGGCTCAAGAGGAAAAACTCCTTGTATATATGCTGCACATGTATATGTTGTATAGATGCACTCGAAAAAAAAAGTGCAAAAAGAAAATAACTCCAAAAAAGTGGTGGGTCTGAGAGAAAATGATAATCCCACCGGAGTATGTATATAGAGTGCAATAAGCAAAGCTTGGTTTCATGATCCACCTGATGTAGCTTGCAGCAGGGAGACTTGGCTACACTGGTCAAGCTCCCAAGGGTACTTGGCTACACTGGCCTTGACCCATTCTCTTCTTCCTCCTCTTCTTGAGCCAGTTGAACTTGAACTTAGAAGGGAATACCCCGCTCCTCAAGGAAAGAGTGGCCAGATTGAGGTCATAGAGTTACCTTGTTGGGGAGGGTTGTCAAGTTGCCATTTCTGAGGTGGAGAGCTTAGACTTCACATTCACAGGACAAGAAAAGATTCATGGTCTTCAGGGTTTGTGATTGATGACTTGTTTTGACCTGGAGCATTGAGGAGTCTTGGTTATAGAATAGTGGAACTTAGAGGCTGTTGAGTTTTAGACTTAAGTCCAAATAAGGTTCCGACACATTAATAATCCAAAGATCTGATCGAGCTCCATACCTTAATTTAATAAAGGCAAGTTTAATAATCAGCCTTGATCCATGTACATTCTCTTTTTCTTTTTCTTTTCTTTCTTTTTCACTTCTTTTTCAAATAAGTGTTTGCTAAGGGACTAGCAAAGTTAAGTATAGGGGGGTGATGAATACTCATTCATCACTCTTTATTCTTATATTCTAGCTACAAAAACCTTTGCAAATGCATGTAGATATGTGTAAATAGAAATAATTACCAAAAGCATGCATTGTGTAAAAACCTATAATTAGAATGTTTTTGTGCAAAAATAAAAGAATAAAGATTAAAAAGAAAAAGAGGGAAATATTTAGAATAAATATTGAGCAACCTAACCCAAGGGAGGGCTCAGCATGGGCCTGACCGCATAAAAGCCAAAGTAGAGGGAGATAGGGGCTCATGTGTGTAAATATTTATGTAAATAAAATAAAAGTATTTTCCTCACAAAAATAGGCTTGTAAATATTTGTATATATTTATAAATATAAAATCAAAATAAAAATGTAAAAATTAAAAAGAAAACAAAAACACCTCTTGTATAGTCATCATGTACATAGAACCACCTTTATATTTATTTAACCTTATAAATAAATAAAATTAATTGCTAAAATTTTTGTAAATATTCTATATTATATAATAAACAAAATAAAAAACAATTAAAACAAAAACAAAATAAAAATAACAAAATTAAAAACACAAAAATATATTGTAAATATACCATGTATATAAATGTATATATGTATTTATTTCACCTATGTATATAAATAATTAAAATAAAATAAAAATACCTTTGTATTCCTTATTTTATAATGAAAATAAATAAAATATAAAATAGGAATAAAATTGCACAAAAATAAGAAATTAAAAATCAAAAACCAAAATCCTACATATTGTATATATACCTATATATAGCATATTATGTATATACCTTATTTTTATTTTGAAAAATTAATTAAAAATCAAAAAAAATAGAGAAAAATAAAATAAATATTTTTCATGTTTTAAGTTTTTATTAATTCGATCATTATCTAGCTTAAAATAAATAAATACAAAAATCGTGCTTGGCTGGATCTGATTGGTCCACGGGGGATTGTTGACCCCCGGTCAACTCTCCCCCCAGGACCACCAGAGCCGGGTTAGACCTGACCGACCCGATTTCACCATTTTCTTCACGGTCGACCCGATCACCAGTCACCTTAACCCCGGGCTCCGATTGATCATTGAACATCCGTAACCCACGCCCGGGGTGGATCTTAGGGATCCGAGGCTTGAGTGACTCGCCCGATCCTGATCTTCTCGGATCCTTGAGCATATAAAGTCCCAGCTCCGGCGAAGTTTTCAGATATCTTTGGATCTTCCCCTCGGTGCCTGTGACCTCCTCCGGAGTCCCTGAGTGACAGTCGTGGTCTCGGGAGTTGCAGCGAGGCCCGGGAAGTCAGGAGCCACTGATCCGGTGGTCTTCAGCCACCGTGCGCCGCCGCGAGCGCGCCGAGCCTCGGGGAGTCGACGGCCCCTTGCAGGCAACGACCAGAAGCTTGCTGAGCTTCAGCCCAGTCAAATGCACCCGCCAGGTAACCTTCTTAGCCCGTAGCTTAGCGTAGGATTAGATTTTTCCGATTCCAGTAGGTTAGCTCCGCCACCTTCGCCTTTCGACTCTGGCCACCCATTCATCCCCCCGACACCACCACCACGTCCGCCAGTCCTCTCTCCACCTTCTCCGACCCTTCACTCCCCCTGGCTCGCCCTGGAGCAGGGTATCGGCTCCCACCCTCCGCCGCTCGCCGGAGAGCCTTCACACCGCCTCATCCTTCACCTTCCGCCCGCTCTGACGGGTCGAGGCAGTTTGCCCTCGACCCAGCTCTCTTCCTGTGCAGGTCATATCGTTCGCAGAGCCTCATCTGGAGGCCAGCCGTTCAGGCACAGGGGCTCTTGTTCTTCCACGCCGCCGGAGCTCTCCGGAGCTCCGCACTCTCATTGGAGCAGAGCAATAGGTGCGGAGCTTCACGGCGAAGCTTCCCCGCACCTCAGGAGCACCAGACGAGGTCTACAGTGCGCGCAGTGGGCCGGCGAAGCTCGCCGGCAGCCAGTTCCTCCAGGACCTTCGTCCACCGTCAGATCGCCCTCGACGCTCCAGTTTAGATCTCGCCCGTTCATCCACGGAGCAGCCCTGACCGCCAGATCTTTGAGGTTTGATCTCCACCGTCCGATGGCTGAGGTTTAGCCACGACATCTTCGCACCGTCAGATCCATTACGTGGCTGAATCTCATCCGTCCGATCCGAGCGAGGCCTTCTTCGCAGACCCACGTTGCGGCACCACCGTCTGATCTACCACGTGGACGCGTTCCAGCCGTCGGATCGACTCGAGGGTTTCTCTTGTGTGCGGCGTGCCATCCCATCCATCCGATCTGCCACGCGTCGTGCATCCGTCCCTCGACATTAATAAAAGGGGTAAATTGTCTTAGGCCCCCTTTGTTTTCTGCATTTAGTTTTAGTCCTGTAAATACGTAGTGTAGTTCTTTTATTTTTGTGAAAATTGCACTGTGGACCTTATCTTTTATGTGAATTGCATTTATACCCCTGCCAGTGGTGAACACGTGCATCGACACGTGGTATTTTGGTACATTTGCATTTTTGGCCCTGTGTTTTTGGCTTGTTAAGTTTTGCTCTTATAGAAATAGGAATTGCAATTAGGTCCCCCCAGGCCTGAGTCACGTGCATCGTGCGTGGCACGGGGGGTAATTTGCATTCCTACCCTTATACTTTCCAAGCTTGTTGTTCTAGGGACCCAGAACTTTGTTATATTTGCAGATAGGTCCCTGTGCACTGTTGCTTCTTTTTATTTTTGGATAAAATGGCAAATCACCTCCAAATCCAACGAAAATTGGACACATGGCTCCTGCCATGGTGTAAAATTTTCGAGGATTTTTGAGGACATTTTTGTTTTCATTTGATATTTTTAAAAATTCAAAAACATCTATTTTCTTCACTGCATGACTTTAAAAATCACAAAAAAATATTAAAACTCATCTAAAAATTCCAAAAAAATATTCTACTGTCTATTTTGATGTGTTTGATTTTCTAGCCAATTTTGGCTATTTTTCATTACTAAAAACCACTAAAAATCGAAAAACACTAAAAATCTTATAAAAATTCCAGTAAATCAATAAAAATCCAAAAACAATAAAATAGGTGCCTAAATTTTCCTTATTTTCTTCTCTTTACAGGAAAATTACCTCCCAGCTATTTTGGGGCCTTTAGATATTTTATTTAGGCCCTTTTAGCTCGGCTGGACAGTACCTACTGTTTTAGCTACTTTTTGATTTTTAGAAAATTAAATAAACATCAGAAAATTCTCAAAAATTCATCAAAAACACTAAAAATTATAAAACACATAAAAATATTTTTTTTTTGAATTTTTGGTTGATTTTTAGTGCTTTTAATTAATTGTTGAAGTGTGTGTTTATTTACTTGTTTTTATTTTCTTAACATATTAAAAATCCAAAAAATTATTAAATAATTAAAAACCTCCCAAAATATTTGCTTCTTTTACTTTATTTCTCTTTTTGACTACTTCGTAGGCCGAGAGGCCAACCCGTGCTCCTTGAGTTCGACCCTGGTCTCTATACCAGGTTAAAATAATAGCAGGACCGCTTTCGCATTTTTGATTGATTTTGTCTATATTAGTGGTTCATTTTTCTTGATTGACATAGCCAAGTGATCGAGGTCGCAACGACCATCTAGATACCTTTGCCTTAGTCGCTTGGCGTGTCATCAGTATGCCATGCCCATCTCAGAGAGAAGATATGTAACATAATTCCTTTGGGTCATCACAAGGCCTCGCTAGTTCTTAGAAAACTCCAGTCCAAGGAAATAATGTAGACTGCCAAGGTCCTTGGTTACAAACTGCTGACTAAGGAAATCCTTAGCACTTGGATGCCATGCGTATCATCCCCTGTAACAATGGTATCATTAACATAAACAAGTATGGCAATTGTACCTCTTTGAGACCTTTGAACAAACAACGATTGATTAGCAACTGATCTCACAAACCCTTGTTGCTCTATCAAATCTGAGAGCTTCTAGAACCATACTCTTGGACTCTACTTAAGGACATAGATCACCTTATGAAGTTTGCAACTTTTGACGCTTCCCCTAAGCAGCAAACCCAAGTGTATGTTGCATGTAGACTTCCTCCTATAGGTCACCATAGAGAAAAACATTCTTCACATCAAGCTGATACAGAGGCCACTCCCATGTCATTACGATAGAAAGAAGGATCCGCAACGTTGAAATCTGAACCACTGGAGAGAAAGTATCATGATAATCTACCCCATATGTCTGGGTGAACCCATGAGCTATAAACCCGTCTCGTAGTATTCCATGCTTCCATCTACTCGGTGCTTCACCATGAACATCCACTTGCATCCCACAACATATGCTCATGTAGGAGTTGTAACAATGCTCCATGTGCCATGTGACTATTACATGACCATCTCCTCCTCCATGTCAAGGCATCATTGATTGTCCTGTACTGCCTTCTAATATGTTTTGGCACCTCCACGGTTGATAGTCCCATGATAAACCTCCTGAAATCCTCTGAGATACGTCCCAAGGAAACACGAGCTGTAAGAGGATAAGTAGCATAAGCACATCTCCACTTCTGCAAATAAATAGGCACATCAAGATCGCCTGCCTCATCCTCAACCTATAAACCACCCTACTAAGAGGGTACTTGCTCATCTTGTAAAGAATCCTGCTGCATGGATAAATTAATAGTGCCATCAGTAGAAACAATATGTTCATTACAAACCTGGGGTGTGCTTGATGATGGAGAGGGCACATGAGCAGGGGGAACTATGTGAGGCTTGCGAACATAGAAATGTGGTAACATATGGGCAAACGTACTAGGTGGTGGTGCAGAGCTAGGCATAGGAGCAGGTTGTTCGAGAAGTGAGGCCCTGGCGAACCATTTCTACAATAAATGTTATTGTAATCTTTTGATATATCAATAAAAGTTATTGATTTATTTCACTCCTTGTCTGAGATTAAATGAGTAATGCACTTATAAGGTCCCTTAGTATAATTAGGGTTATGTACCATGGCCATCTTAATAATCATACAACTATTGATTTAATGGTTGAGTCATTGATGCTGGCGTTTGGATGATATCTAAAGAGTTAGATTAAGGACTCATCGGACACCGTCAAATGATGGTTGAGAAAGGATCTCCAGCATGATAAAGAGATGGAAATCCTTCTCTAAAGGTTGATATTTGACCAACCTCTTGATGCAGGTCCTCTACATAGGGATAGAGATTCGGAGGTATCATATAAGTTAGGTCAAAGAGTTGATTTAACGAGATCGAGATAACTAAGACATACGTCATATGCTGTTATGATATAGGCACGCATCCTATGACTGGAGACATATGTATTACTATTGTCCAAGTATGTACATTAGGCAAACCATTAGGTTGATGACCTAATCAAGATCTATACACCGACGAGCTGGTGTGCATACAAGGGAATATGAGTACTACGATCTCTCAAAGGGATCATACAAGGTTAACTACTGAACTGGAAGACATGAGCTCACTCATGAGGTATTAGGACCAAGCAAATTCCATGCATGGCCGTCGTGCTTTGGAAGCATGACAAGAATTTATGGGTATGATATATGATTTTGGAAAGCATATGATCGATGCCAACTCCCAATGACAAAATGAGAAGCTTAATGATAAAACCCTGAAGAATACAACTTAAATGTGATCTAAAACTTTGGTTTTATTCTAGGTCTTCCAGTATGCTAGATGTACGGGTATTGGGAATACTCGAGGGTGATGTGATCATAAACAATTGTATAACCATGACACTTCGATTCCGAGGGAGTGATGAAACATGTTTGGATTTTAGTGACTCATCTCAGAAGATTAGTAATATGATCTTAGTTCAAATGTTGGACATTGATCTGAATGTGATTCGAATGCAATGAGAAGATTAGATTTACAATTTGATTCAACCCAACATCTTTGAGAGGTCACTTAGATCTAGATAGTCCAAGGCACTATACATGGATTGTGCATCGCCTTATCTTTATCTCCAAGTATCCGCTTTTCTTAAAATAGTTCAAGAATAGTTCTATTGTTGACAATATATCTGAGCATTGGAAAATTCATATGTTGTTCTTGAAAATATGATTTGATTGTCATAAAAAATATGAATATCATTAATATTATTTGGACACATGAGAAGAGTCATCTAAGATAACTAGATGAGATTTAATTATCAAAGATATGATTAATGTGGATATCACTATCCACGATAATCATAAATAATATAAATATGATTTATAATATAATGGAGAGATTTAATTGTAAATAGGATTTACAATTTAAATGTTAATGTGAATTGGATTCACATTGTACAATTAATTGTAAATGCAATTTACATTTTATATCTGGTGATTGGTCATGATTCATAATTATCAATGACATGGTTTAATAAGTCATGGAATAATTTGGAATTATTTCGATGAGAATTTAAGAAATAAAAGTTGCTACAAATATGTGGAAATTGTGGTGAAATTTGATAATCTCATCAATATGGAAAGAAGGAGGCTCCACTCCGTATTAGGAGTGGACTACTACAAGGACTCCTTGGTGGTTGTCCACTCTAATGAGGAAGGATGCTCTCCCCCTTTCCTTATTATGCCATATTGAATTGATTTAATTGAATTTAATTTTGTTGAATATTATTCCACATATTTATTTTCTTTTTAAATTATTTTTATTGCAAATTTTATGCAATAAAATCATGGCCATTTATTTCAATTAGGACCGCATCTCCACCATCCAATATGTTATAAAAGAAAGGCTAGACCTAGCTCTTTCTATTACAACATCAACACACAAGTTGAAAGCAACAAATCTCTCTCTCTCTCTCTCTCTTCTCATACACATCTAAGAGGCTATCTCTCTCAACCCTAGTGGCCATCTACTTTGTTGTTTTTGAGGGCATCATCGTCGCGTTGTCGTTGTGCAGCTAGATCGATAGCTTATGGATCCTCGCCTTCTTCTGTGCTTCGTGCTCATGAATAAGGCTACGGATTTCGTGAGATGAAATAAGGAGGTTTCATGCTCAAATCATCAACTCGGATTGTGGGAAGCACACATATCTTCCATGCACCCGCAAGTGCATCCTTCATTGAATCAGACTCGAGATAGGAGGTCTCTTCCTTCAGAGATATGCGATCACAAAATGCTTTAAGAGGTCATCCTGTTACACATTTGTGATCTTGATGAAATGATATGAGAAAGTTTCTCTTGTAGTTTCATCTTTATTATTATTTTTAATTTCCATTGCACCTTGCAACTAGTACGACTAGTTGCTCTCGATCATAACTGATGCGATCTTCGCTTCCGTGATGCGCTAAGACCAAAACCCTAGCCTTTAAGTGGTATCAGAACCTTGGTAAAAGGTCTTGGATCTGATCCAAACCATAAGGGAACAAGGTTTTGTATGTCAGATGCACGTGGACTCGTAGTTATGTATAAGATGTCTGTTTCGAATCATTTTTCATTGAAATAAAAAGCTACTATTTATGCACTATTTGAAATTTTTTTTGGGTATTTAAATGTATTTATAATGTTTAAATATGTTCCCAAAATATTTGCCAAAAGTTGGCATCAATGGTGCATTAATTTGGTTCGAAAAGTTTCTGTAATAAAATTATTTTTGCATGTAATCACAGATCTGTAAAAAAATTATTTTTTGGTTACTGTTTCCAATCATGAAACATGTTGAAAACACATTAATTAAGTAGGAAATTAAACCAACAAATCATTCGAATATATTTTGCACGATTCCGACTCTGTTTGCCCTAGATATTCCATTTTATTGGAATGGTTCGGAAGATGATTGGATCATCCCAAGAACATTCTAAACGTGTATATCATTCAATGTCAATCAAGAAAATTATGAATTTGCCATTATTAATTGATACTTCACATATTTATGGAAATATTTGAATTAAAACATCAACCACCATTTAATGATTGTTCATGAAAAAAACTTATTTTAACCTACAATAGTTGTAGGTCAATTTTTACATGCAAAAGCAAAACATGTTTGCTTGATATGACTAGAAAGTTAGGATCTTTAAAATATTTTAAGATGTCTAAGATTTCTGAGTGTACACCATATCGTATCATGTCGTTCATCAAAGGAATGATGGATAAAGATGCAAGTACATTGATTCTATTTGTATTGTTCTGAATCGGAACGGTGAAGATGCCTAGACCGAGTATGCTGGCTTGGTTTCTTAATTAACACCTTGCATGTCAAGAAAATACTCCCTCCTAGTGTAACTCAAGTGTTCTGATCAGATCCATTTCAAGGAAAGGGTGATGAACGCAAATTTTACCCTACGTCAATGCAGTGAAATTAACGTTTTATAAGTGTTAGTTGTAGGCATGCAACTTAGATTTATAAAAAAGACCAGTAAATTAGTTATTCAATTAAAGCGAATATTTAGATTTTTATTTTACTTGGGCAAATCCAAGGTCGAACACAGGGAGGCCACTATCTCCTTAGGTTGGTTAATAGTCAATTTAGAACCTAGATTTTTTAAATAGGTATTTTTTGTAATTTTTTAATGCAAATAATAATGAAGTGCAATTTAATGTAAGTTTAGGGATTAAATTGTAATTTTTGATCAAACGAGTTTCAAAATACCTAAAACTTGGTCAAAATGTGAAGAATAATGAAATTAATGCACTACAAATTTTTTAGAATTTTTGGATGCAAAGTGAATTTATTCTGAATTAAAAATGCATGCATGGTGATTTTTTGCAAATTAATTTTAATAAATATAAAGCCAATTTATTTCTTGAAGATAAAATTGTACTAGATGAATATATGTGAAAGGTATCCAGGAAAAATATTAGATTCTAAAAATAATGGTCCAAAGCCTTTTAAAAATTAATCATGCAAATCACCCTTTAACTTATTGCAACCTCGATATATGTGCAAATGGAATGATTTTTTGGCACAAGGTAAAACACATTTAAATCTACCTACTGTAAATTTTTGGGAAATTTTTGATTAACAATCAATTTATTATGAATTAAAGATCACATGTGGGCAAATTATGCAATTTTCGATGCAAATAATTATATTAACTGAACCATGTTCTACAAAAATTTAATAAAACGTCCACATGATAGAGAATAAAATGTTTTACAATATGCAATTTTTAGAATGATAAAATGATGGCAAAATAATATTCAAAATAGAACCAGAAAACATGGGTATGAACATAGTATATAAAATAACTTGATAATAAAATAATTATGCTGATTGGACTTATATGCAATTACGAAGACTTATGATGGGGCTTCTTACCAACTTTCCACTATCGTACATGCTGCTCACATGCTGATGATGTCACCCAAAAGGTAGGGCCTCTTGAGATTTGTGAAGAATGTGGGGGTCTGCCTGCAAATTTACCACGAGGCATGTGCCTGCTAGAGCAGGGGCATACATGTGATTGGATGGAGATGGAGGGGTATGGGCGTAAAATGATCCATAGCATGTGCGATCCATGTGTACTGCGAAGCATGGACGACTGCTTCAGGTGCAGACTTGAGGCGCAGATACCCTAGCCTCCACGTGGTGACCTGTCATAGCTTCGGTGGTGCCGAAGCTGAGGCTCGTTGGCAGGCTTGGCAAGGATGATTTGGGCGTCTGCAGGCTACTGGATGGCGTGAGATCGACAGGCGATGGATAGTTGCTAGGACCCATAGCTCAAAGAGCAGCGATGCGGTTCAGGCAGTGGGGGGCACGGGCCGAGACAGACTGATGGCACGCAGGTAGGCGGAGTTGGGTAGCGGCTTCGAACGTCGAGGCTGCAGCTGGTCGTCGATGGTGGAACAACAAGCAATGGCGATGATGATGCGATGCACGATGGTTGTGCACGGTGGAAGAGAGAGGTGCAGTTTGTGTGGTTGTCGGTGGTGAAGAATATGGGTCGGAGCAGAGGTGCAGAGCTCGAAGTGAGGGAAAGGGTATATCAAAGATGATCGGAGAGAAGAAGTAGATGAAGTAGAGGAAAGAAAAGAGATAAAATAGGGAAGAAGAGAGACAGGGGAGAAAATGAGGGAATAAGGAAATTAAGGTTAAGAAGAAGATTACCTGTAGGGTAATAATCAGATGCATGGGAGGTGGAAGCTTGGAGCTTCCTCGTCGTAGCTCACATGCCTCTGCAAGGGCGGAGCTCTAGCAGCCGCGGTCGGTGGCTGCAGTAGGAGAAGATGGTGCTCTTGGATCTCTCCTAGAGGAATTTCCCTCATCATCGCTCAACCCATTCGATCAATGCTGTCACCGCTGATGGTGAGGAGCTGGAGGCTCTCTCGTAGATGGCGAATAGGTGCGATTGGGGGTGGGGGAAGACGATGCTTATTTATGGGCAAATGGGGGCAATTGAGATGGACGGGGTTCACGGGCGGTGGTTGGCCAGAGGGATAGGGTGACGTGGGTGGAGGTCGTGGGATGGGTCGAGGGGCGGTTGGGGCCGTCGCATGATGATGAGATAGAGGTGGACAGTTGCAGTTTGTGTGCCTTAAGGCGCGAGGAGAGAGAGGGAGGCAGAGCCCAACTCGCCCGTTGGTAAAGAGGTCTCGCGGAGGAGGTTGCATGAGGTGTATGATCATGGGATGGTGTCGCTTAGGAGGAGAGATAAGAGAGTGAGTGAGGCAGACGTTGCAGCAACGTGGGTGGTTGCTGGTCGCTGGTGGGGAGCGACAATTCTAGCCCTACCGCAAAGGGTGGATGCAAGATGTAGAGAGAGAGAGAGAGGAGAAGATGAGGTCTACATGGCCAACCACGGGGCTGCCACCTAGTGATGAAACTAAAAATATAAATAAAGAAATATACAAATAAGAATGATAACTAAAATAATAAAATATTAATATTAAATAAAATAAATAAACAAATAAACAAATAATAATATTTAAATGAATAATAAAAAAATAAAAATAAAAAGGAAAAAAAATTAAAATGGGGGTAGCAACGGCTCCAATAGCGGCCACGTGTCATTCCTAGAAAATTCGAAAAATTAAATCCAAGAAAAATAAAAAAGAAATAACAAGCAAAGTCAATTCAAAATGTGATAAACATGAAAATTTTTCTTCTCGATGAGACCTACAACTTTTGTGAAGGACCAACAACCAAAAGAAATCATCTGTATAAAAAGTTTTTTAGTGGTATCCTTCCTATATAAAATACCACATTTTTATCTTTTGTAAAATTTTGTGACATTTTCTGAATAATATAAAAATCAAAATAAAATCAGATAGAATATAAAATAAATATGTACAACAATATTTTTTTATTTTAATAATTAAGAAAATAAATAAATAAAATAAAGGGGACTTTTATACAGACTAAATATACAGACTCAAGGTGATTTATTTTCTTTAATTTTTGTTTAAAATTTTATTTGGATTTTTGCATATTTATTAAAACAATAATCTAAGAAAATAAATGCAAAAGAAATAAATCAAAAATATTTTTTTATATATAAAATAATAAGGTCAAATGAGTCAATGTGCACTATATACAATGATGGCCCAAAATCCAAGTTTCACATATGAACTCTGATTCTTTTGAATTTAGTCTTGTTTTGTAGGTCATTGAACGTACATTAAGTCAAAAGTGAGTAGAAGTCCATATGAGATTGCGTGAGAGAGATATTCACATTTTTTACGATTTTTTTATCTCAAACTAGGGTTTGGGTTTTATGGGCAAATTTACGAGTTAGTATTTTTTTGTTATTTTTCTTTAATTAATGTTAGTAATATATATTATAGAGTTGATTTTATTTAATTCTGAGTTAATGAAAAATAAATAAAAATAGGAGAAGATATGGGTAATAAATGTGATATTTACAAGGGAAAGGCTTCTTATTTAGTGCAATTATGCATGCTAAAATGCAAAAATTATTTACAAGTGCATGAATGATAATAATGCAGAATAGATGATGAAATACAACTAATTACTCGAGAATAGAGCTCTATTTTCAATTTTTAGTGTGATGAATCACATATTCATCAACGGGTAATATGAATAAGTCAAGTTTTACTCTAATTACTAAAAATTCAGAATAACACCTACTTGTGAGTGCTAATACTATATAGTAATATCAAACACACCCTAATTATTTGTTGATTGCATTAAATTGATGATTATTTTAATATGATTAAATAATTAGAGCCAGTTAAAATAAACAGTGTTATAAATAGAGTTGCAATTCCCTTGAAAGAATTAATGATTATGAATATGATTCATAATGATTAATTAAAATTTGAATGAGATATGGAGGATCATATAAATGCCATCAAAGATCTCCCATCAAGGTGAATGGTTCTGTCCCCATGTATTGTACGCTGGAGATGCCTATGCGAAGTCATAGCTCTGATGTATAAGGGCACAATGATCGAGCTCTTTGCTTCTCGAAAGATTAAGGTCGTGTGCGTAGTGACTTCAATATTGCTCCTCATATAATTGAGGCGGTATTGGATTGCACATAGCGAGTTCTATTCCTTTTGATGGTTGATTCAATTAACAACATGTCAACATCACCTTCGAGGTGGTGGGCCCGCCCGCTTCCTTTATCTAAGTTACATTATCTCATATTATTGGAATGTAATAAAGGTAAAAGGGAGATCCCGAATATTGCTAAAGATATGGCGATAAGTATATCTCTTGCTTTGAAAATTTAATAAAGGAATGCACTTTAAAAGTTCAAAGGCAAGAATACTTTGATTTAAAAATCCTTAATCAAAGAATTTAAATTTGAATTATTTATATGTATAAATAAGTGCAATCTTAATCTCAAATATGAAATCCATAAACCTGCTCAGCAGGATTTTGGAGGTCAACCAATTAACGAATCAAATTATTCGGACCAACTCCGTAATTTGGAGCTTGTTCTTTCGTAGAGCGCATTAGCTATGCGCTCACCAAGAATAATCACACAACTACGACATTGGAAGAACTTAAATACAATGAAAAATATGGTGAAGATCATTCATTGGCTAGGTGTTATATTCTGGGATCTGTATCCACTATCCTTCAGATGCAACATATGGACATGGACACAACCTGGGATATATTGTTGAATCTAAAAAAGATGTCGGTGACGTAAATCACACTTAGCATTACAATACACTGAAAGAACTTATTCATCGCAAGATATAGGAAGGGACTTCGATTCGAGAACACGTAATCAAAATGTTTAGTTATCTCTCGAAATTTGACACCCTTGGGACACATATGGATGCAGATATGTAGTCCTACTTCATTCTATTGTCTTTGCCCAAGTCTTTCAACTACTTTGTGGTATCGTACAACATGAATAAGTTTCGCTTGATTAACGTTGAGATGATATCTTCATTGAAGTTTGCTGAGGACATCTTGAAGAAAGAGAATCTCACTACCAGTGCAATGATGTACATGTAAAAGGGAAGCACGGTTGGAAGCGTGTGGCTCAGAAGGGTCTGGTCCAGAAAAAAGAAGAGTCAAGCTATTGACTCACGCTCTCATGCTTCTACACTGATAGCATCGAAGAACACCGATGTTCGTCATTACTGTAAAAAATCCAGGGTACTGGAATCATATCTGTCTAGAATACCTGAAAACTACTGACAAAGATAAAGCTCCAACGAGTATAAAATCTACTTTCTTTATTGAAATCAATTTTCTCATAGGATGAGAAGGTTGTTGGATCATTGATTATGGTTCTTCTATTCATGTATGCAATTTGTTGCATCTGTTTCAGGAACCTAGAAACTTGATGAAGGGGAGATAGTCATCTAGATGAGATTTGATGCAACTGTTGCAACAGTCGCCATCGAGACATGCATACTATCATTATCTAGTGGAAGAGTCCTTATACTTAATAATGTATTTATATTCCAGATGTTAGAAGGAACTTATTATATGTATCTAAGTTAGTTAGAAACATATATTCGTTCTTATTTTATGAGAAACTTGTCATAAATCATTATGATAAATGTATAACAGATGGTATTCTAACTTCTGGCGGACTTAATTAACTGTGCATTGATGAACCTTTCACGAATATAACACTCACTAATAAAAACCTTAAAATATCTATAGAGGACAGAAATCATTCTAACATGTTTTGGCATCAAAGGCTAGGTCATTTATCTGTTGATAAAATCAATAGATTGTTAAAGGATGGACACTTAGATTTCCTACAACTCCAAACTTTACGTATCCATGAATATTGCATTCAAGATAAAATGACCAGAGCACTCTTTTGCAACAAGGGTACACGATGCGAGGGTATTCTTGACCTAATACATACCGATGTATGTGTTCCATTCAGTACTGCGACTGACATCAATATTATTTAACGTTTATTGATGACCATTCACGATATCATTTTATCTTCTTATTACATCATAAATCTGAAACTTTTGAAAAGTTCAAAGAATTCATGGCTTTGGTTGAGAACCAAACTGATAGGAAGATTAAACAGATTTGATATGACCGAGGTGACGAGTACCTCTCAAATGAATTTAAGGAATATCTCAAAAAGAGTAATTCTATCCAATTTCACTCCTTCTGGAACTCCCCAACTAAATGATGTTGCTGAAAGATGCAACATGACCATCAAGGACATGGTCCATTCAATGATGAGTAAAGAACATCTACCTCTTAATTTTTGGGGATAAGCTGTAGAGACTGCAGTATATCCTTAACAAGATTTCCAGCAAATCTGTACAAAAAACCCCTTGTGAGCTTTGGTTTGGAACCATGGCCAGCGTTAAAATACTTGAGGATTTGGGGTTGCTTGGTCCATGCGAATAATGTGGATGTAAGTGGGCTAGAATCTCTCACTAGTGAGTGCTACTTCATTGGGTATGTAAAAGATGGTATTGGATACAATTTTACAACCCCAAGACTCAAAAAGTTTTCATCTCTAGAGATGTAAAAATCTTAGAGGATGACTTCTTTAAGAGTCAATATAAAAATAAAGTAAAGGAACTTGTTGAATCCCCTGAGGATATTGAGCTTCCTGAGCCAAAAACTGAAGATATGAATGAAGATGAAACACATGTATCTCTTCAATGGAGTTTGAGGGTGGTTATGCCACCTGAAAGGTACAGATTGTGTCAGGTGAAATTGACAATGATCCAACTTCATTTGATGATGCACCCGTGGATCATGACATTGATAGATGGATGATAAGATTTGAAGTTTAAAATAGACTACATATAATGGACCCTAGAGGATCCACCTAGAGGGGTAAAACCCATTGGATGTAAATATATCTTTAAGAGGGGACATGATGAGAAGGTAGAGACCTTCAAGTCACGCCCGTAGCCAAGGGATACACATAAAGAGAAGGCATCGACTACGATGAGACATTCTCTCCCGTGGCTATGCTTAAATCCATCAAGGCACTACTAGCTATAGCTGCATATCTTGACTACGATATCCGGTATATGGGCGTCAAGACTACATTCCTCAATGGATAACTCGAGGAGGATATCTATGGAGCAGCCCCAGGGCTTCATAACTGAGGAAGGTAAAGTATGCAAGCTGAAGAAATCCATCTAAGGGCTCAAAGAAGCTTCTTGTTGCTGGAACATTAGATTTGACAAAACCGTAAAGAGTTATGATTTCGTTCATAATCTAGATGAACCATGTGTATACGAGAAGAATGGTGGGAGAACCATTGTGTTCATCGTGCTTTACGTAGGTGACATCCTTGTCATGAGAATGATATAGGGATGATGACTAGTGTTAAGGTCTGGTTTTCCCATAACTTCAAGATGTATTGGAGAGTCTCTTATATCTTGGGTCTGAAGATGTTCAAAATAGATAAAAGAGGATTTTGGAATTGTCACAACATGAGTACATTAATAAAATCTTGGAACATTTCCACATAGAGAATTCCAAGAAAGGCTTCCTTCCCTTAAGACATGGTATACACCTATTTAAACAAATGATCCTTCAAAGTGTTGAGGATAAGAAAGTCATGGCTAGTTGGGAGTGATAAGCCATTACAAGGTTAGATATCTGCTACGCGATGGGAGTGATAAGCCGTTACCAATCATGTTATGGTGTGCAACATTGGAATAAAATGAAGAACATTTTAAGTATCTAAGACAGACACAAGATTATGCTACGGTGAGCAACATTTCAACCGTCAATAATGGTCGATAAGAAGTTGTAGGAAGTCTAATGTATGAAATGATGCATACAAGGTCAGATATCTGCCACGCGGTGGGAGTGATAAGCCGTTACCAATCATGCTATGGTGAGCAATATTGGAATGCAATGAAGAGCATTTTTAAGTATCTAAGACAGACACAAGATTACATATTGGTATATGGAGATGATGATCTCAAAATCTTAGGATACACAAATTCAGACTTCTAATCTGACATAAATGGCTGATAACAAAGATTTGAATAAGGGTCATATGGTTTCACAAGGCGAAACCATGGTCGGTGTGTTGACCACTCTAAAGTCCCCGGTTAATCAACAAATAACCCACAAATGAAATAATGTAATGAATAACAAAATTGAGTTAAAATTTATTATCTCTACCATAAGATGCATAACAAGTAGGCACGTAGAGGTTGAACCACAGAGAGCAAAACAGGTAGCATGTGGTTATTTATATACAACAAAGTCATTTATTATGTACATGTATCTTTTTGCGGGTTTTTGATTTTTTTTTATTTTTTTGATTTTATTTATTTTTAATTTTTTAATTATATATTTTCTTTTCACATTTTCAGATTTTTATAGTTTTTTCAATACAAATATATGGTATATAAGGCTATATATATAGAGTAATATACTTATAAATACTAGCAAATATAAATAAAATGCAGCGAATAAAATATTTTTAGGTTTTATATATTTTTCTAATGTTTTTGTAATTTTTCTGGGATTTTTGCATTTTTTTTGATTTTTAAAGTCAAAAATATCCCAAACAAAGGATTAAATAAAGGGTCCAAAATTGATTTGAATATAAAAAATAGTAAATAGGTTCCAAAATTATCCAAATTTTAATCTATAAATATCTATATAAAGAAAATTACAGAATAAAAAAAGCATATTTTTAGTCTTTTTAGTAATTTTTTAGATTTTTTTAGAGATTTTGGGTTTTTTTTAATTTTAGCCTTTTTATTTTTCCTATTTTAGTGATTTTTGGATTAAGTTAACATAAAGTAAAATAGATAATATATATATATATATATTTGGAATTTTTCAAGATGTTTTTATATTTGGTATTTTCTAAGCTAGACAGTACAAAATTAAGTTCCCTTTGACTTATAATAAATGATTAAAATGCCCAAAAATGCGAAATAAATTCATGGTGTGAAAGTACATGCCACCATGCATCTAATCCCATTTTTGCACGATTTTAGGAGCTAAGGTGCTATTTTAAATAAATAGATGAAAAGCACAAAAATACAAGTCCTAGCAGGGGCATAATTGCAAATAAAATACACAATAAGGGCACAAATGCAATTTGTCCCAAAATTATACACTTATATTAGATTTTATTGGACCAAAAACTAATATGCAAGGTCGTAGGGGTGTCCCTACAAATTGCCCAACTCACATGGGACGACATGTGAGCTGAGCTGGATTGGACCTAAATGCAATTTAAAGAAGTACATGGGTCTTTTTACAAAATTTTCACATTTTTTAAACGTTGCACTTTATTTATAGGACTAGTAAGTAAATACAAAAAATGAGGAAAGAATATGTAATTTCCCCCATTAATACCTACCATCGGACGATCGAGATCCTTTCACTAATACACATGGCGCGACACGAGCGAGCGATGCCCATTCGACGATGGTCGCTCTGGATTTGATCTTGAACTTGCATCAATGACTAAGGGGAGCACGAGGTGGACGATTGAGATTAGAACTGGGCCACTCCCTCCATCGGACGGTAGCTGCTTCGCGCAAAGAACAGGGAAGAAGGTGTTCTTCCTCGAACTTCACACGATGATTTCTCCTTCCACCGGCAATATCTGATGGGTCTCTTTGTCTCTACACCTCCGGGGGACATGTCTGCGTCAATCAAGGTACTTCAGAAGGTCCAGAACCCAATGATGGGGTCCTGACATGTTGAGGAAGAAGAGGAACTTGGGAACCCTCATCCAGGTGCTAATGAGCTCCCAAAGGTGTCCCTTTTGACTCAGCACCTGCACATAAGAATACTAAGGCTCGGGGAGAATCACCCGACCAGTTTTAAAGCTAAAACGCATAAGGAATAAAGGGGGCGATGAAGGTCCGGCGATCGACAGACGTGGACCTTCGATTCGCGGATCACAGAGCTGATCCGGTTGGCTGGGCTGTCGGATTAGATGGAAAATACGCTGAGGAAGATGATGGTGGTGATTGGATAGTCGGAGAGAGGTCGGGTCCTCGTGAAATAAGGTCGGAGTTCAAGAGCTCTAGCAAGGGGGGGTTTACCTAATATATGTTAACTACTGATCGAAATGCGAAATAAAAGACAGAAATTAAAATACGGGAATGAAAGCTACCTAAAACAAAAGAATGAGCATCTCTTATACCTGCTTGGTCGGCAGGGAGTAGGGCCGCCAGCGAGGTGGCCGTGGGTGCACCTCCATTCTCCTGGAACTCCGCCTGACCACGAGAAGACTCCTCCTATCACGAGGGGATCTGCTAGACTAAGAACTAGGGCTCCTAGACTCAAAATGGTGACCAAAGAGGCGATGGAAGTCGGAGGGAATTATTTATAGACAAGGCTTGGTACCCTTATTGACGGTTGAAATGGGGAGAATCGATATGATGTACAACCGATCTGGAAGGTTCACGTAAATCTAGGAAGATCAATGATCATTTTTCCTGAAGGAAGAGAGCGCGATTGATCGATAGATCAAGCAAGAAAAATGCAAGAAAATCAGGAAACGATGGTTCTAACAAAAGTCAGAGGTGCAGGGAGTGTTGACCGACGGTCAACAAACCCTGGACTCTGATTGGTCCATCTCAGGCGCTAAAAGACAAAATAACCTGACTTATTCTAAATTAGTTAATTAATTATAGTAAAAGATTTTATTAATTTTTAAGTATAAAACAAAAAGTGTTTATTATTTTATGTAGTATTTTAATATGATTTTTATTTTTTGGTGTTATTTACGAGTAGTTAATTTTTAGGGGTATATTTATAGGTATATTCATATATGTTTTGGCTTATTTTTTTCTATTTTGTATATTTTTTTATTTTATTCTTTTATTTTATCCATTTATAACTTATTTTTATGTACATAAATATATTTTATTATATTTTTGTGATGTTATTTGTACATTTAAATAAATAGGGGTATATATTATATATGTATATGTATTGTTTATTTACCTATGTATTTTTGTATTTCATTTTATATAATTTTTCATTTATGATTTTCTTTTAGATTTATATTTTTAATAGAATATAAATGATGTTTACAAGAGTATAAAAATATAAAAGAATAAAGAATGAAAGAATGGTTTTCTCTTTTATTTATTTACAGGTATTATTATATGTATTTTGCCTATGTTTTATAGAATTATTTTCTTTTTTTTATTTTCTTTGTGATTTTATTTTGGTTTTAATATGCACATATGTTATAAATAATAATTACAAAATTATAAAAATATAAAGTTGTAAAAATAATAAGGAATGAATAAATTGAATAATTTATTCGGATCTATTATACAATGAGGGTCCAAAACCTAACTTTCACAGCTTATGAAACTACCTCCATTAAATAGATTATGCAAAGTTATATATATTTAGAGTGATTTTGATACATTTTGAATTTTTATTTGGAAGATATGGGTCTGTAAGGTTGGGATTTTGGCCTTTTATTTTATATGTAAAAAGTGCACTGTGTATTATTTTCTTACAAACTCAATTTTGTATTTTTATTTACATTAATATCCACAACTTTCATGTACAAAGTTTATTCATTTGATGAATAAATAATAAAGAACAAAATAGATGTCAAAAAATGAATAAATAATGAATGAATAAATGGAAATTTCATTGTATTTTTGGCCCTTATCCCCCCTACTTTATTCCTTGTTGACCACCTCAATTCTTGAATTGGTGTTGAGGTTTAGGGTCATAAAATGTCTTGGGTAAATTACAATTTGGGTCAGATCCTAGAATGGGTCCCGCTCTTTAAATTGTAACGATTCGGGTCCTAGGACCATTTAAAAAATAGAAATTTTGGGTTTCATGATGAATATGCCCTTGTTGGGAAGGGAATATGGGTTGAGTTTCAACTTTTAAACAAGGGCATACTCATCATTAGCCTAAAAAAGTTCATTACATTAATGATCCTGGGACCCGAATCGTTACAATTTAAAGATCGGGACCCATTATGGGATCAGACCCATAGATGGGGACCTAAATTGTAATTTACCCAAATGTCTTTGATATTTTATTTCTTTTCTTTTCTTCTCTTTATTATATAATTTTAGCATTAAAAACAATATCATTTACACAACAAATGATGAATGCTATTTTGCACAAATTGATGATATTTACATGCGTTAGCTAGGGGTTTTAAGGCTAAAATGATAGAATAAAGGTGATGAAATGAAGATTCATCAGCCGCCTATACTTTCCTTTGCTAGTCCCTAGCAAACACTTATGCAATAAGTACAAAAGAAAATAAAGAAGAAAAGAAAAAAGAAAGAATAGATGGAATTGATTTCATTTATTAAACTTATCTTCACAAAATCACAGTTTCGAGCTCAGGTTAGACCTTGGTGTGAAAATGTGTGTGGAACTTGGTCGGGAACCAAATTTAAAACAAAATAGCCTTCGAGAGTCACAGAACTCGATTCAAATCACCTCAATAGCCATGTTAGAACTAGCCTACATCATACACAAACCCTTATGACTATGAAGCTGACTTATACAGTGTAAGTGATAGTGACTCTCCCTAATTGGAATGACAAAAGAACTGACTTCTCCAGAAAGACAACCCAATGATTCCCCAATCCAGCAACTCTTTACTCGACGGGGAGGGGGTATTCCCTTCTAAGTTCAAGTGGCATCTAACTCAAGAGGAGCAGGTGAAGAGAAGAATGGACGGTAGCCAGTGTAGCTACTTATCCTGGGATGCATAACCAGTGTAGTCAAGTCATTCAGCTGCAGGCTCACATGGTATAACTTTGAGGTTCAAGCTTGCTTATTGACTATATGATGAACCGTGGATCTTATCCTCTTTATGGTGTTGAATTGATGTTTTCGTTACAGTCAGATAAATATGGATCGATCAAAAATTACCGCACAAATCGATGAATCGTCGAATGAATTAACACACGATTTTATGTTTGTTTAACCTGGGCAAGCCCCAGGGTCGACTCAAGGAGGCAAAGGAACAACTTGGGATCAAGTTAGAGGTATTAGATTGTTTTCTTAGTGGGATTTTTTGGTATTTTTTTAATGCAATAAAAATGACAAATGCAGAATATGAATTGGATTAAGTTAATACGAAAAGAACCAACTTAGCCAAATTTAATTTTAATGTAAAATAAGTTCAAATCAGCCAAGTGATATTTTTCCTAAGAACCTAATCCAACAACGAGTGCAAAATGTATTTTTTTGGATTTTTTGGCTTTAAAATGCATAAATGAAAAATGCAAACTATTTTGGGGGTTTTATGCAATTTTTCGTGCAAATGATATGCAAAAATTATGAAAAAATTTAATGGAAGATAAACATGATGAATTAAGCTAGGCTAATTTTTTTAGAATTTTCTGACATTTTATGATTTTTTAATGAATATTTTACTAAAAATAGAGCAACTGTGAGTATTTAATTCCTAATAAATCCACAAATCAAAATATCTAGAGAGCTATTTATCTCAAATAGATATTGTCATAAGGAATCCAGGATCGTTGAAATTTCTCAAAAATATTATTCGTGGAATTAATTAAAAATCAATTACAGAAATCACCCTAGAAATTATTTTATGCACAAGAAAACTTTTAATTGGACGAAATTTGGATTGTAATTAAAGCATACTTAGAGGCATCATCTACAATTTTTTTCGCAATTTTTGGAGCAATAAATATGGTTGTGCGAATTTCAGAGCTTAAATGGGAAAAATATCTTTGATTTTCAATCTCAGGTTTTTACTAAATTATCAGATGCTCACAAAAATGTAAATAAATAGCTAGAAGATAAAGATTTTGTTGCTCTACAACATGCTATTTTTTGAGTAAAAATTGATGAAAAATGACTATCCAAATTAACGCTCAAATTCAGGGGTCTCTTTGCAATACAGAAAATAAAAGAACAAAAAAACTATTCACAAGGACTGTTTTGCAAATAAAGAAAACTTAAGGGATAAAAATGTATTTTTTCCAAAAAATAAAAAAAATAAAATTGAACCTTCGCTATTTCTTTCTCCACAAGCTAAGGCGCAACGTGTGAGGCGGCGCGACCTGGAGGGCGGCGGCGAGTGGGTGGGAACCGGTGTGGCGTGGCGCGGGGAAGATGCGGGGCGCAGCAGCACAGCTCGGCGGCGGTGACGACGGCTTTGAGTGGGAGACGTGTGGCGGAGAGGGGGGACCACACGATTGGTTGGTGGCGTCGGCATGCCTACGGAGGCGCGCGAGGGGCAGAGCAGCTCGTGGGCGCTGAGGAGCACTGCGGGCGGCGCGGAAGGTAGTCGTTGGACGACGCAGAGGACCGCAATGGAAATGGTGGCGTGTTGCACGGACCGCGCTGCTGGAGCGAGGGGCCCGGCGGCACGCCTGGAGGTTGGAGAGCTGGGCTGTTGCGGCTGGATGGTGGGTGGTGGCGGGAGACGCGCGACCAAGGAGGGTGGACACGGCGCAGCCCCGCGGGCGGCGCTGTTTGGCGAGGCGGAGGGTTGGAGGCTGTGCGTGTGGGCTGCAGTCGCGTTCGGTGGAGAAGGGAGTTTGGCCGTCGGTGGGGCTGAGGGGTGCAGGCGAACGACAGCTGGGCGAATCTAGAGAGCAGCGGCATACGGCTCTGGAGGGCGGCGCCGCTCGAAGCGCCGCAGCGTGGGCGGGCGTGTCAGGAGGTGGTGGCGAAGAGGAGGAAGCACGGCGGAGCAACTTCTTTTATTGTTATTTTTTGATTTTTTTGTAAATTTTTTTTATATTTTTTTGGAAATAAAAATGCTATAAAGGTGTAATGGAGAGTGGTGGTGATGATGATTTGATGATGTTGTTTGGTGAAGAAAATGTGGTGATGGAATTGCAATGATGTTTGTGATTATGATATGAATCAACAAGGGAAAAAACGGTTAGATACAAATAAAATGACAAGAAAAAGGAGAGGGATGCTTACCTGTGATTTGCCGAAAGTGAAGCCGCGGTGTGCGGCTTCCGTCGTGGCCTCGAGTCCTAGGCGCACACGACGAGACTGCACAGCTGATCGGATGAGAGCTGAGATGCGGATGTCTCCGCGGATCACACCGAGATGAATTTCACCGTCGTCGCTCGACAAGAACCTGACCTCGCTGTCACCGAGATTGGGGAGGAGCTATAGTTACTTTTTCTTCCAAATGGCGGTTGGGGGTGAAAGTGGCCGGAGGTGGCTGATTTATAGGATGAAGGTGACGGCAAGGATGGCTAGGAGGTGGTGTTCGTGGATGTCGTGGAGCGACTCTGAGGGTTGTCATGAAGATCGAGGGGGCTTGCAAGGATGAGGGATGAGTGGGCTCCATCGTGGTGGTGTCAGTGGTCGGAGAAGGTGGTCAGCGTGGAGCCGAAAATAGAAAGGGTAGGCCCCTTGCGCACGGTGGAAAACGTGGGCACGAGGCGTGCGAAGGTTGACGACGACGTCTCTACCGTTGGATCTCGCGATCCAACGGTCCAGATGGAGGCGCGGATCGACGCCTGAGATCAGATCTAAGGTGCGACATCAGAGGGCTCGCATCACACCACATGGCGTGCTGAGGATGCGACGCTAATGGGCAGCTGAGATGGGCTCAGGGGTTTGATTGAATGGTTGAAACTAATTGAGGTGATGAACGGTGAGGATCAAGGCGCATGGAGAGAGATCAGAGGGCGCACAGAGTGCCACGTGGTGGACTCTGGGCAAAGCGCGATCGAGCGGTGCGAATGAGATCCAGGGAGTGATCTGACGGCGGGGAAAATGGGTATGCGTGGCGATCAACAGGCCGTTGGATCAAGATAAAAATCCAATGGTCCAGGGCACGGGCGGACTGGTCAAAGGGAGCGGGCCATTTGGCGCAATCAGAGGGCGCCACGTGGCCAGCTGTGAGTGGCTGGAGAAAAAAATAAGATTAGAGGGAGAAAGAGGCCGAATTTGGAAGAACTCAAAACATGAAGTTGTAGATCTCGATGAGATCTATAAGTTTTATGTTGACCAAAAACGGAGATAAGGTCAAAGATGATACAAAAATACAAGAATACAAATTTACATATGTATAGTATACAAGGAGGCCCAAAAACCCAACTTTTGCCTACGAGCTCCGAATTGAATGAAATTAGTCTCATTTTAAAGGTCTCTTGATGTGTATTCATCTGCATGTGAGTAGACCTAATTCAGAGTTTGTTAGAGAGAGATATGGGCATTCTAAGGTCCAGGGGTTTTGGGGCTTTAATGGGTATTTTACAAAAGAGAACTCATTCTTATATAAATGTAAGGATGAATGCTAAAATGCATATTTTGTGGATTGATGCATGAATGCTATTTATGAAAGATAAAGAGAAATATGAAGCTAAATACCCGGGGACAAAGCTATATTTTCAATTTTAAGAGTGATGAATCACAGATTCATCACTATACAAATTATACATAATCCAACATGTATTTTATTTTCAATCCGGCCTGTCCACTTTTTTGGAGTTTTTTTTGAAATACTATTTACAACAACATTTACGTAAGAAGTTTTCCTCTTGAGCTAGAAGACTATCCTTCTTTTGAAGAATTATTGCAACCCACACTCTCCTGTTCTTAGACCTCATGGCTACTGGATCAGTTTGGGGTGCACTTCCCTCCCTAGACGAGGACGAATGTTTCCACTCGTGTGCGTCTCAAATAGGAAAATCCATTCCCCTCACCACTCCAACTGAGTTGAACCAAGTGAAAGGTGCAAGTGTCCAAGTTAAGTCGCGGTCGATAAAAGTCATGCGTGCATCTCGAAAAGTCCTAGTTAGTCAGTTGAGGTGACTTGAACCCAACCCTCAGTCTCAAAGAATTAAGTCCCCATGGATCTGAAGTACCTTAAATCTAGTTCCTAAAAGGTTCCAGTGCAGTTAGGTGCAGTAAGGTCCAACCATGCTCCATTCTTGAACTTTATCTGGACTAGTTCAATCATTAAGCACAATCCGAAAAATGTGAATGTTATGTGAATGCTATGTACAATGATGCAAAGAATGATGTAATTTTTCAAGGCTTGGAACTTTTTATGGATTTTTGAAAAGAGGTGCATATGCAAAT
Source organism: Ottelia alismoides (assembly GCA_037367405.1). NCBI lineage: Eukaryota > Viridiplantae > Streptophyta > Magnoliopsida > Alismatales > Hydrocharitaceae > Ottelia > Ottelia alismoides. The sequence goes on from JAZKJV010011541.1 coordinate 311,173, forward strand.
AATAATAATAATATTTTATTTTTCAAGAAGGTTTTGCAAATGTTTTTGTGATTTTTGAAGACAAAAGATTTTGACAAAGGAAATAGGTACAAATATTTACACGGGAATGCATCTTATATTTACAAGGGGTAGTGATCAATTTTATAGACATATGTATTAAAGAATTTTAATATGGTATGTATACTCCTCAAAATTAATTGAAAATCTTTTTACATCAGTTTTGAAAACTATTGTCCAAAATAATTTTTATAAATATTTTTTACAAACATTTACACTCATTTGAAAATCATTTTGCAAAAGATTTGTCATATTTTCAAATAGTCCTGCAACCATTTTTCAAACCATTTGCAAATCATTTTTCAAACATTTTTATTTCACACAAAGAAAATAAAATTTTACAAACAAAAATTTTACAAGGTTGAAAATATTTAACAAAATGTTTTCTAAAAAGTTTTAAAAAAGATTTTTTAAGAAGATTTTCAAACTATTTTTCAAATATTTGCAAATCCTTTTTTTTTGATTTATTAATCAGTATGTACAAATAGAGTTTGAGGAGATACAAGCATCTTCTTATTAATGAATTTAATAATAATTTTAAGTCAAAAGTATTATTTAAAATACGAAAGTATGAGTTATGGCTAAAGTATATACGGAGTATATACGACCCCCCTATACTTAACTTGTGCTATGTCCTCATAGATCGAAGAAGAAGAAGAGAAGATATAACTGGGACTGAGTATAGAAAAGCCTAGAAATAACGAATGAAGGAATGAATGAATGAGAAGTTGACCGCCCCCATATACTTAGGATCAAATAATCCTAAGTATAGCAGACTTTACACAAAGCAGGGAGGGTCAAGGATAGGAATGAACAGATCGTACTCAGGCCGTCTCCCCCTATACTTAGGGTAAGATATCCACGAGTATAGACAAGAAGAGGATACATGGGAGAGGATCAAAGAATGAAATAAATCGGGTGCACACCCCCTATACTTAGGACAAAGTATGTCCTAAGTATAGAAAACTGACAAGAAGGGGTGATACATATATGCATTTTTTAGAGAATGGAAGCTAAAAACAAAACGAAGAAACAAAGAAAAGGAGAAAAGATAAGAGCTTAAAGGAAAAGTTTTTGAGTTGCGTTATCTAAATCTTTTGATGCTGACAGTGCTGCGGATGTATCATCAGAGCGTAGTACTTGGATAGTGTTGACAACGACCAAGAAGGTGTCATGCTCGAGGTAAGGCTTCAGTAGTTAACCGTTGAATAGAATGGTTGTGTGTCAAGAGACAATTCTGATATCACAATGCTGCCATTGTCACGCACTTCTCGAACTTGAAACAACCATGTCCCTTTGCTTTTCAATTTACCCGAGAAGATCTTCAAATTTGCATCGAGTAACCACACTTTCTGCCCAACTTTGAAGGTCTTTCATCTGATGTGCCGGTCGTGCCAGCGTTTCACCTTCTCCTTGTACATCAATGTGTTGTCATAGGCATAGTCTCAAAATTCCAGGAGCATGTTTGGATCTTCTTTCCTCTTATGACCACCTCTTTGTAACTCTAAGTTACATATATTGATAGCCCATAAAGATTTGTGAATTACTTCCACCGACAGATGACATGGTTTTCCAAATACAAGACGGTAGGGTGACATACCCAAGGGAGACTTGTAAGTAGACAGAGTCCAAGAGTTGGGACCAATTCTTCCTGTCCAGCTTTACAAGCTTCTGGAGGATCGTCTTTATTTCTTTGTTTGATAATTCCGCCATGCCATTGGTCTGGGGATGGTAAGGAGACACGACATAGTGCTCAATGTCATACTCCTTCATTAGTTTCTTGACTTCTCTTTTTATGAAGTGACTACTCCCGTCTGATATAAGTATCTTCAGAATCCCAAACCACGAGATGATATTTTCTTTCAGAAAATAGCACATTGTTCGGTTGTCTGCGGCTCGAGCGAGGATAGCTTCAACCCAACGACTCACATAATCGACGACAAGAAGGATGTGCTCATATCCCTGACTGTTGGGAAACGGTCTCATGAAATCGATACCCAAGCATCGAATACATCAACAATATGAATGATTTTAAGGGTTATGGAATCTTTGGCTGTAAGGGTTCCTTTCAATCGTTGACAGTCAGTACATCTCTTGACAAATGCTGCTACATCCTTAAATAGTGTGGGCCACCAGAGGCCACACTGCAATACTTTCGTTGTTGTTCTGTCTCCAGAGTGGTATCCACCATATTCATGCGAGTGACAATGCTCGAGGACACTATGATGCTCTGTCTGAGGAATGCACTTGCGCCAAATACAATCTGCTCCTTCCTTGAATAAGAGAGGATTTTCCCATTGGTAGAAATGGATTGTCGATAAGAATTTGTCCTTCCGAATCTTCGTCCATTCTTCTGGAACTATACCTGAGACTAGGTAGTTGACAATATCAGCATACCAAGGGAGTGAATCCACGGTCAAAATCGACTCATCAGGAATGGTGTATGTGATGGGTGCACTGCTCAATGGAGGCTCTTGCTGCTCTATTTTAGAGAGATGATCTGCTACCACATTCTGAATAGCAGGCTTGTTTTTGATTTCCAGATCAGATTCCTGGAGGAGAAGGAATGGGCTTGGCATCCTTCTTCTAATGTAGGTATCTGATAGCAGAGTGGTCAGTGTAAATCGTGACTTTGGATCCGAGAAATAGGATCTGAACTTCTCGAGGGCGAATACCACAACCAGTAATTCTTTCTCTATCATAGTGTAATTCCTCTGAGCTTCATCTAATATTTTGCTGGCATAATGAATGGCATAGGGCACCTTGTCTTTCCTCTGTCCTAAAACAACCCCAACTGTAAAGTCCGACGCATCCGTCATGATCTCAAAAGGAAGAGACCAATTCAACGGCTGTAGGATTGGATCTTGAGTGATTACCTCCTTCAGCTGATTAAATGAAAGGAGAACCCGTTGATAAACATTAAACTCAGTCTCCTTGCATAGTAACTCGGTAAGATGTCGGGCAATACGACTAAAATCACGAATGAATCTTCTGTAGAAGTCCACATGCCCGACGAATGACCTTACGTTCTTAACTATCAGAGGTGGCTCAAGATTGGCAATTACATCCACCTTTGCCGAGTTGACTTCCATGCCACGTTTGGAAATGACATGATCCAGCACAATCCCTTCTGTGACCATGAAGTAGCTCTTTTCCCATGATAATACAAATTTGACTTCAAAGCATTTCTGAAGTACTATGTCCAGGTACTCAAGACAAGAATCGAAGCTATCACCATAGACAGAGAAGTCGTCCATAAACATCTCGAGAAAACTTCCTTCCATCTCAGCAAAAACTGCGAGCATGCATCTATGGAATGTCGCTGGTGCGTTGCATAATCCAAAGGGCATTCTCCTGAAGGCATAGGTACCGAACGGGCAAGTGAAGGTTGTCTTCTCTTGATCTTCAGGGGTGATTGCCACTTGGTTGTACCCGGAATACACATCCAGAAAGCAGAAGAACTCCTTGCCAGCCAGTCTTTCCAATACTTGATCAATAAACAAAAAGGGGAAGTGTTCCTTCTTCGTTGCTGCATTAAGACGGCGGTAGTTAACACATACACGTCGGGATGTCAATACTCGAGTAGATCTCCTTTCCTTTATCATTTGTAACCACAGTGACCCTGGCTTTCTTTGATACCATGTGCAAGGGGCTCACCCATTTTGAATCGGAGATGGGATAAATGAAGCGTGCGTCACACCATTTCGTGATTTCTTTCATGACGACGTCCCTCGGATTTGGATTCAATCTTCTTTGAAATTTACAAGACGGCTTGGCATCTTCTTCCAAGTAGATGTGATGTGAGCACAATGTAGGATTTATCCCTCGGAGATCTGAAACATGCCAACCAAGTGCCTTGCGGTTCTTCTATAGAATCTCGAGCTTGTTCCGGGGTCAGCCTGCTCCTGATGATGACCGGATACATGTTTTCTACACCCGCAAGGAAAGTATACTTCAGGCCTACTGGAAGTGGCTTTAGTTCCGGTTCTGATCTAGCCGTCTGCTTGGTCACTTTAAAAACACTGCTGGTCGGAGGATGCTCTGCCTAAACTTTTGCAGGGCTGCTGACCTCAGTGTTCTGTTTAGATTCTGACAATGTACCGAATGGATCCGTAATGGGATCATTGTGTTTGTGCTGGAGTGAGTCATCGAGATCAAAAAGATGCATCAACAAGTTGGACTCTGTCTCCCACATATCGTCAGAGCTTGCGTCGACTGTGCTTTCCAGGTCCTCCTCTAGAGAAAGGACTTCCTGTGTCCATTGATCGTTCAAAGAGAGTGGTGTATCTCTGATCTCTTTAATGAATTCACAGTCTGCTTTTGACAGTGCTATATGACCCTTATCAGTTACGACTTTAGGCTCGCTGATCATGTCTATGGTGATTCTGTTGTTGCCCGAGCTGAATGTGATCTTGCCAGACCCATAGTCAACCACGGCTTCTGAAGTGCGCAAGAATGACCGGCCTAGGATGATAGGAGTCTGGAGTAAGGGTGCAGGGGAGTCCATATCAAGGACTACAAAATCAAATGGGAACTGCATTTCCCACACCTTCACCACAACGTCTTCGAAAATACCTCTAGGTCGCTTGATGGATCGATATACAAACTGAAGGATCGTTCGTGTCTGCTTGAGAGGACCTAGCCCAACTTATTGCAATAATGACGAGGGCCGGAGGTTGATGGAAGAATTGCTATCAAGCAATGTTCTCTCAAAGACTTGATCGAAAATCATGCAACTGATCAAGGGTGCTCCTTTATCTTGCTTTTTCTGTGGGAGATTGCTGATGGATGCAACCGTGGCCATGGTGAGAGCATGATTCTCAACCTGTTAGCATCTATTGTTTCGAGCTGGTCGATGCTTATTTGTACATGCCTCTTTCAAACCTTTCTTTACAGCAGGCCATGTCCTTCATCAATGTAATCTCTATAGTGAAATTATTAAGAATGTCCACAACTCCAGTGTTGGATAATGCACTTTTTCTTTTTGCAATTTCTTTGGAATTTTCCATTACTTCATGAAAAGGAATATTTATAGTACTGAAATTATAAACATGATTCTTATTTACAATAAAATCCTTGTCCACAATATGTTGTACATCCGGGTCGCAAAAAGGAGTACAAGCTGGAGACCGAGATGCTGGTACTGATGGACAAGCAAAAAGTGGGGCCTCCGCTCCGTCGGCTGGCGTAGGATTGTCTGCGGCTGGTGGCTCCTCCATGGCTGGCACGACTTCACTTTGGCGATGATCATTTTTGTGATCTTTTTGATTTTTCTGATTTTTTTGTTCTTTTTGTTGGTGGAGATGGTAATGGATGGCAACTGGCATGGCTCCTTCTCCTTCTTCTTCCTCACTTGCCCTTGTGGCTGGCATGGTTGATGTAGAAGATGATGATTCACCTGTCGAAGCTTTATTCCTCGCGTGGCTTGTGGCAGACGGAGGCAAGGTCCTACCGCTCCTGAGAGTGATAACATTAGATAAAGCAATATTACAATCATCTGACTCTACAGGCACATATTGGACATCATATTCTACTTGCTCTTTCCTTTAGAAGCTATTGGGATTAGCTTCGACCTATGTCAGAATGGTAGTTTTCGTGGCAGTCATGTCGTCTAGTTTCTTCGTCATGTCTGCTAGGCCTTTGACAAGCTAGGCCAAGCAATTTAGAGTAGGGTTTGTAGGACTCGTCGCAGAAGGTTCAACGTGCAGACCTACAAGGGTTAGCAGGAAGAAAGAGAACCAAAATATAAAGACACACGTCTTGTAAGTAGCCACAACCTATTGTCTCAAGAATCAGACATTGCCAAGGAAAAAGAGAGACATGGTGCTCATTGTGTGGAGAGTCGTTTTGATAACATTGCGTTTGCACGCACACCCTTGGATAACGGTTCTTCGATCAACTTACTTCCCTTAGCATTATATCAGAAATTGGAGTTGGGACCACTTCGCAAATCTAGAGCTTTACTCCAATTCACGGATTGTTCAGTGAAGAGACCTAAGGGAGAAGTGAAGAATGTTGTTATCTCAACTGAGGGGAAGAACTATCAGGTTGACTTCACAGTCTTGGACATGGAGACCTCCAATCATTGAAGAGAATCTCAGATCATTCCCGAGCGACCCTTCCTTAGGACCGCAGGAGCATCTTTCGATTATGGTACGGGAATGATGAAGTTCTGTTCTCCAGGCGAAGAAGTGAACCTTGAGATGAAGCAAACCAAGTGTCAGCGACCCGATTCAGAGAGTAGTACATAGTACTCATCTTCAGAGGCAGATTGCATAATGATTAGCACTGTTGGGATTTAGGGACAGATTCCTTCAGGACAGAGCGAGACCCTTTCATCTGGAAAGGAAATAGTGGATGATGAAATTTGTCAGGCGTTGTCTGATCTTGTTAGAGATGCATCTACCTATTCTCGTGATGACGTAGAGATCCATCTGGATCTGTCAGTTCCATTCCCTTCGGAACGATCATGGGACATAGACGATGAGTCGGACGCGGCTTTGGTCGAACTAACGCGTTTCTTTGGCGATCCGACTCCTGATACTTCTAAGTTGGTGGCAAGTACTACACAGCTTAGCTCACCTTCATGCAGCATGGAACAAGATTCAGATTCAGTTCAGCCAGATTTGCTTGATGACACCACATTGCCTGAACTGAAATCACTACCTCCTACACTCAAGTATGCCTTTCTTGCGGGACCCAAAGAGAGATATCATGTTATCATTAGCTCAGACTTGACTTTAGAACATGAGTCTAGGTTGTTAGCGGTCTTAGAGAGGAACCGCAAAGAATAGGCTGGACAATATCGGATCTTGTGGGGATCAACCCCGCTCTCTGCTCGCACCACATTTTTACTGAGGATAATGTGAGACCTTCCCATGAGTTCCAGAGGATACTTAACCCCAATCTATGAGAAGTGGTGAAGAAAGAGATTGAGAAATGGTGCAAGACAGGGTTTATATATCCTATTTCTGACTCCCAGTGTGTGACCTCGCTTCATGTTGTCCCGAAGAAGTCGGGAATTCAGATGGTCACCAACGAGGAGGGGTAGAGATTGCGACATGAGTACCCATGTTGTGGCACGTCTGTGTCGACTACAGGTGCCTGAATGCCACGACCAAGAAAGACCAATTTCCTATGCCTTTTATTGATCAGATCTTGGAGAGATTATCAGGGAAAGAGTTCTTCTGTTTTCTTGACGGGTACTTAGGTTACAATCAGGTGTCCATAGCCCCTAAGGACCAGGAAAAGACCACATTCACATGTCCATTCGGCACTTATGCCTTCAGGCGCATGCCATTCGGGCTCTGCAATGCCCCGAGCACATTTCAGCAGTGCATGATTGCCATATTTACCGAGATGGTGGGAGATTTCCTGGAAGTGTTTATGGATGACTTCTCGGTCCATGGTGATTCTTTTGATACATGTTTAGCGCACTTGGACCGAGTCCTCACGAGGTGTAGAGAGGTGAATCTGGTACTCCCCTCGGAGAAGACTCACTTTATGGTGGCGGAGGGTATCATATTGGGACATGTCATCTCCAAAAGGGGAATGGAGGTTGACCCTGCCAAGGTGGAGGTGATCAAGAAACTCTATCCACCTACCAACGTGAAGTCAGTGAGGTCTTTGAGGTCTTTTCTAGGGCATAGTGGATTCTATAGGAGATTTATTCATGATTTTTCAAAGATCGCCCACCCACTAACTGAGCTCTTAGGGAAAGACACATAGTTCATTGTAGATCATAGGTGTCTGGAGGCCTTTGAGCTCTTGAAGAGGAAGATTTGTGCCTCACCTCTCCTACAAGCTCCTGACTGGTCTCTCCCCTTTGAGATCATGACTGACGCTTCAGATTTCGCTTTAGGAGCTGTGTTAGGACAACAACGAGAGGGGATCCCATTTGCGATCCATTACGCGAGCAAAGTATTAGATCCTACACAAAAGAATTATACAATGACTGAAAAGGAAATGCTCGCTATAGTATGGGCCCTCGAGAAGTTCAGATCATATATTTTAGGCTCTAAGGTGACAATCTACATGATCACACAACCATTCGATATTTAATGGAAAAGAAGGACAAGAAGGCACACCTTCTTAGGTGGATTTTACTCCTCCAGGAATTTGATTTGGAGATAAAAGATAAACTTGGAGTGAAGAATGCTGTGGCTGATCACCTTTCTCGGATTGAACTTAAGGATTCTCCTGATTATGAACGGATTAGAGGGACCTTCCCAGATGAGTCAATTTGTGTTATTGACTCACTTCCGTGGTATGCCAACATGGTGAACTATCTTGCCTCCAAGCAGGTTCCCCATGGTTGGACTAGGAGCAACATTGATCGACTTAAGTCGGATTCGAGGCGATACCACTGGGACGATCCTTTTCTTTTCTTCGAAGGGTCGGATTGTGTTTGGAGAAGGTGTATTCCTCAGGAGGAGTACCAGAGTGTCCTCACATATTGTCATTCACTTGAAGCTGGAGGAGACCATTTGGGAAAGAGAACCGCTCACAAAGTACTTCAATGTGGATTGTATTGGCCGACCTTGTTTAGAGATGCTATTGATTTTGTACGGTCACGCCCGATCTGTCAAAGGATGGGAGGGACAGTTGGATAAAGAGATGAGATGCCATGCAACCGGTGATTATTTGTGATGTTTTTGATGCATGGGGCATAGATTTTATGGGTCACTTTCCCAACAGCCAGGGACATGAGTACATTTTGTTGGCGGTTGACTATCTTTCTAGGTGGGTGGAGGCTATCCCAACCTGAACTGCAGACAGCAAGACTGTCTGTAAGTTTGTGAGAGACCATATTATTGCTAGGTTCGGGGTGCCAAAAGTTTTGATATCTGATGGGGATAGCCACTTTGTGAATCGAGATATGAGATCTTTAGCTAAGGATTATGGAGTTGAGCATAGAGTTATTAGTCCTTACCACCCACAGTCCAACGGTATGGCAGAGATTTCGAACAGAGAGGTGAAGAGTATTTTGCAAAAATTGGTTCGTCCCGATAGGAAGAACTGGTCCCAACTCTTGGACCAAATTCTGTTGTCCTATAGGACAACCTACAAGATACCATTGGGTACTTCACCATTTAGAATGATCTATGGCAATCCATTCCATTTACCCGCAGAGCTAATTCACAAATCCGAATGGGTAATTAAGCAGACTAATTGAAGTTGTCACGTAGGGAAGCTTTGTCGAGACTTGAACTTAAATGAGCTCGTAAAATCTGAAACATGACATATGACAACAGTTTGATTTATAAGGACAAAGTAAAGAGATGACATGATCAGCACATTAAGTGCAAAGACTTTGTCCCTGGACAAAAGGTATGGTTGTTCAATGCTAGGTTGAAGATGTTCCATGGGAATCTCAAATCTAAATGGACGGGTCCCTTTGTTAAGAAAGTGCACGAGAATGGAAGTGTAGAGATAGCCGATCTCATAGATGGTGCACAATCCCATGCGGTGAATGGACATATGTTTAAGCATTTTGTAGATTCTAAAGAGCAGTTGGTCCAAGTCGAGGTCATCAACTTCACGAAGAGTGACCACAGAGCAGATACGTCATATTCTTCATGAAGATCGGTATCAAGCTTCAGCAACTTAGAAGATTCATTCACTCTCGTACATTCTCCCTTCTTTGTATATTCTCTAGATCACATCGGTTCTCACTCCTGTCCTATACGTAGGATGATCAAAGCCTAAGTATAGGGGGAACCGATGCCCGCCATGTGTATATACTCATCCATTTCACCTCTTGACTTCGACCGCCCCATTTTTGCTTTTCTTCTACACTTAGGCTGACCAGAGCCTAAGTGTAGTGGGGCGAATCGACTTCCATTCTTTTTATTATTTTAACTATCCTATGCTAGCACGAGCTATGTATTTTTCTCATTTCTTGTGCTCTGAGGACATAGCATATGCTAAGTGTAGGGGTCTTGGACTTAATTATTAACATTTCCCTAGTTTGAAATATTTTGTTTGCTATATTGCATGCTTAGCCTCTACCTTAAGAATATGATCATCACCTCACATACATGACTGTAGTTATGATGAGATGAGTTGAAATTTCACTTGAGGAACTGGGATGAGGGATTTGAGTTTGGACCTGATTTGATGATACTCGAGGATGGTATAAAATCAATGAAGGCTTCATGAAACCTGAGTGTCAGCACCTTTAGCCAGTATGAGAACATGGTTCTTGTACTATCTCTTGACATTTACTTAAGTGCCATGGTGTGATAAAATAAAAAATGTTGATCACTGTGCACCAACTCTTGTAAAAGCAGTGGAGCTAGCCAAAATTAAAGCAAAGAAATATCAATGTTGAAATAAGCTCTCTTTCCACAAAGTCAATTATCAAAAGAGCTTCCACCAAAGGCGAGCGCTCCCAACCATTTCAAAGTGTCCACTTGGACCACCGCTATCTGGACAAGGAGTTGGGATTGCACCAAAAAAGGGCTCTGCATCGTAAATTCTACAAGTATGGGTGTAGAAGGTACGATAGGTACTCAAAAAAGGCACACCCCGATGTACTCCCAGGACAACAAGTGCATATGACTCCAACTTCTCTTCAAAGGACGTACTGATCAACACCAAAAATATACGTTGAGTAATAAGGCACTTGAGAGAATCCTTGTTCCAATGAGAGGGAGAGAAGAAATGACACAATCCTATACCCTCCATCAACTGGCCATCATCTACACTTTCAAGTCTGACAACTAAAGAGACGGTGGATTGGATGCAAGAAATGGTTTATTCTCTAATGTTGAGGATTGGGTTCTTAGGAGAGTCTCTTGTACTGGAACCTTTGGTGACGTGCGACTCTACTCTTTTAACTACAGTCCACACTTAAGACATATCCCTACTATATATGTATACAGAGAGTCTGATGATTTAGGAAATTGGATACCTTTTGACTAGAGCTTGGTTCAGCTTAGAATTTTAGGATCTCTGAAATTGAGAGTTCTTGAACAGATCAAGTCTTTTATTCATATGCATAGTCATGGGTTATTCCAACTTATTCATTCTTTATTTTCTCGAAGACTAGTAAAGTTTAAGTATAGGGGGGTGATGAATCCATGATTCATCATCTCAATATCCTGATCTTAGCAAAATCCTCGAGTAAAATCCCAAATAAATATCCATAAAATCAATAAATTAACAAAATGACTCTTGTAAATAAAACACACTAATTATTTTATATTAGATTGGTACAAAATAAATTAACAATAAAAAGTCGTAAAATAAAAGGAGTTTTTTTCACCTGTAAATAGTCCAAATCATGTATTTTTAATAATTTTATTTCAACTCCTTTTTGGCTAATTCTTTCTCTATCTTGTTCATAAAAATGTATATAAAAATACAAAAATATAAAATAAATTTCACCCAAAATAAATGCTCCTAGATCCCAAAGACAAAAAGCCGTAAAGTCCAACTTCCCAGCCAAAGTCCCGCTCCGTATGAACTCCAAATTCACCAAACTCACTTCTAAAGTTCAAGTTAGAAAATTATCTATCCAATGAAATGGTTTCATTAAAATCAGAGTTCGTTTGCAAAATTTGGATTTTGGGACCTAGGTGTACTCTGTATATATTGTACATTTCTTTCTTTCTTCATTTTTCATGTACTCTTCTTAATTACTAAAAAAATCCAAAAAAATCTCTTTTATGTTTCATTTTATTTCTACTATTTTATTTTATTTTTAGTTTGTAAACATCTTTTATTGAAAATACAAAAAAATTCAAATTAGAAAAGTAAAGAAATCCATGTACATAGTGTTTTTATGGACCTACTTTTGTAAATATTCCATTTTATTTTCTTTATTTTATTCTCTCATTTAAAGTATGCTACTTTTATTTTATTTTCTATTCTCTACAATAACCACCATTCAACTCCATCATTCCACCAAATTTTCTAACTTCTAATTCAACACCATTATTTTATTAACCTCCCACCACTTTAATAACTTCGCATTTTTTCTCTTTATATACATCTCATTCTCCTCATTTTTGCTTTTGATCCATCTTTATGTGAGGAGAGCCTAGTTTCCAGAGTTGAATCGGTGACAGCGACACAACCACGATCGAGCGACGACAACCCTCTCTCCGGTGAGATCAGTTGGCTTTTTGGCCAACATCGCAGCACATCCACACGCTGCTCGAGCTCATCGCTCGCCGGCGATTCGAGCGAAGATCATGCTCGTCATGAGCACACCATAGGCGACCGTCTCTATTATAGGTATTTTTCCCTTTATTTTGTCATCGTTGTTATTTTTGCATTTTTTTATCACACCACCACTACACCTTCATTTGTCTTCCCCATCATTTACTACCTCCATCGTATCATCCCCTACCACCATATTTTCATTTGATTTATTCCCTGTTTAAAGAAAATTTAAAAAAATTAAAAAACCAAAATCCCAACACATCAGTAAAAAATTAAAAAAAACAAAAAAACAGCAGCACCGCCGGCACCCTGCCGCCGACGCCGCCACACCTCCCAGATGCGCCCCCTGCTGCCGCCTCCACCTCGCAGGCGCACCCCCTCCCTTCCAGCTTTGCCTCGACCGCAATCTCCGTCCACGACCGTCTTCTCCAACGACGGCCACCACCAGCCCCACCACGCCGCACTTTCCCCGCCGCTGTGACCCGCGGCCGCCTCTACCGTTCTCCAGCGACGGCCACCACCGCCGCCCGCCACCGCCTCCAGAGGCGTACCTGCCAGCACCCGCCGCGGCGTGTGTCTCCTCTGCTCAACGCTCCACGGTCGCGTGCGTGCCTTCCACGTCCCGCGCCGCCGCCCTCCATCGAGGCCTGCAAGGAAGAAGAGGGTCATTTTTTATTATTTTTTGTAAAAATTGCATCTTTTATATTTTTATGTTTTTATTATTGCAAAAAGGTCCCTATTCATAGTTGTTTGTAAGTTTTCTTGTTTTTTGTTTTGCACGGACACCCCTATGTTTGCATGTTCATTTGGATACTTATTTCACATCTTTTTATTCAATGAAAAATGTCACTATGCTGAGCAACTAATTCTATACCACTTGGTTATTTATTTGTATTTTTGTGAGCTTTAGATAATTAACTAAAATTTTCTAACTGAAATTCTTCATATTTTACCCAGTCTGAGCACTTAAATTTATATCTCACTATCGGTTGCTCGAAAAATTCTTAAAAAAATCAGAATTGATGACATAAAATGTGATTGAATTACTATCCAAATTTCATCCAAAATAGAGTTGTCCAGTGCTTAAATAAATTATAAAGTAATTTTGATATTTGATTTTTAATTAAATCCACATATTTTTTATAAAAATTTCAACTCTCCTGAATTGCATGTATAAAGACCTTTTTGAGATAATTCTCACTCTGGATAAATTGCTTCCATGGATTTATTAGGAATTAATTAGTCATTCTCACTCTGTTTTCATTAAAAAATCCATAAAAAGTTCATATTTTCTCGAAAAAATCTAAAAAATACTGTAGCCTCCTTGCATCATGTTTTATTCTAGTAAAATTTTCATGATTTTTGCATTCTGTTTGTGTGAAAATTGTTAAAAACTCCATAAAAAGTGTGCATTTTTAATTATTGCATTTTAATTCCTAAAATTCCAAAAATTGTTTTGTACTCATCTCTGGATTAGGACAATAGGAAAAATACAATTAGGCTAAATCTGATTAATTTCGCATTAAAATTAATTTAGCCTAGTCGTGTGTTTTCTTAGTTTCTTAATTCACCTGCATTTTGCATCTTCATTTGTTTTTGCATTAAAAAAAATAAAAAAATACCATTTGGAAACCTAGACCTAAGTTTTGAATTAACCTGATGTTGTTCCTTTACCTCCCTGTGTTTGACCTCGGACTTGCCCAGGATATAAATTATAGCCGAGACACTCTTCACGGAGATCCTTTCTCGGTTCTGAACGAATCGCTAAGTACACGTACTACAACGAACGTAGATTAAACATCGTATTCAATGAGTCATCAGGTGGTCAACAAGAAATAAAATGGAGTGTAAAACAGTAAAAAAGGCTCGAACTGAGCGGGGGTCGAAAGAAGACACATATGATAAAATTTGCGCAATTGCGTGGAACTTTATTCTTTGATCCTTAATCTTGATCCATGCAATCACAATACAAAATTGGGTACACCAACTTACGCTATGTGAAGCCATGAAGGTTCGGCTATTTTATTATCTTTTCATTTTTAGAGTTGTTTATTTGAGGCATATCTTGTAATAAGTCCTTAGCACGCTAACCCTATAGGAGAGAGAGAACTTCCAGAAAAGTACCCCATACTTGTCCTCCTCCTTTGCAACCTATAGTCTGCACTTTTTGAGGTCCTTGTAACCCTTCCTGGATCCCTACTCAGCTAAAGAAATAGAGAGAGAGGAAGCCAATAGGCGAAACCGCTACTTCGGTCCTCGCTCGCAACGGAATCACCCGTGAGCGTGCAAGAACCTACTCGGATGCAAACCGATAAGACAGAGACCCTCGTGAAGGCGTGGCCTATGCTCATTACTTTAGACCATGTCGATGCTCCACACAAGGTGGGAACACCGTCGTTGACAAGGCCCTACTCGGTCACGTACGATAGAATCACCATTACTTCGGAAATCTAGGCGATACACAAGGCAGTTACAGATTGGGTTTTGGGCTCTAATCCTTAGCGGGTCGTGCCTTGCTTATGGGAGGGGTTTCGGTCCCCTCCCAATGTACCCTGAAAAAATGAGGTCTTTATGAACCCAAGATAATGAAAGTCCATTACAGATTTTAATTAAGGTCAATGTTTATTTAGCAGTCCCTTTGTTTTAAATTTTTTAGGTTTTCACTTTATTTGGATTTGTTTTCGTACAAGCGCCTATCATTTATATATATTTTCATTTAAGTTCTAGGTGCTTAAACTCGGAGGGAGATAGTGAAAAAGCTGTGCAAGTCGATTCAATGATGGAAATCTCACCATTGAATCTAATGATGCATGCTGAGTTAGAGGACTTATAGTGCTTCCCAACTCTCTCCATGCGGTATACAAAATAGAATTTTTAAATATATTGTACATGGCGGTGTGCAATCGATAAAATTACCATAACATTAGCTGCTATCGTGAAGAACCAATCGTTATTTATTGAGAAATAAGACCAAGGTTCGGTCTTTGATGCTGATCGGTGCCTGCCACAATGGGTCCTGCAAGCGCTGTATATGACCTCTCTCAGCATGCGGTCTCAAGTCCAAATTACTAACATTATTAATTTGACTAGATACAAACGTAAAAGACTATAGTAACACACATTCTTGTTAGGGGTTGGACCTAATTACCGAGTCAAGCAACCTAACTCCATGCACACAAAATAAAATAAGATGAAAAACTCAAAACAATGGAAAATAAAATAAAAGAAGGCGAGAAAATGCGGAAAACTATGATGAGGCCCCCAGGTGAACAGACACACGTTCACTGGACCTCGTTGTGGAGAGTAGAGTCCAAAGTCTTCAATTATTACATATTTAAATGGTCTCTCTCTCACCAATAAATATACAAATAAAACTAATCTAATTCTATGCTAATTCCCTCTCTTTGCTTCCTTTGTAGCCTCTCCAATTGGTCACATAATGAAGACCAGCCTCCTCCAAGCTTGGCTGCATTAGCCTCCTAAAAGTCGTCTTCACGTGAAGGGCCCTTGCAACAAAGTCACAAAGAGATTGAATTAGCACAGACAATCAAATTAAATCAAATTGAGCTATACATAAAGAATTAATTGATTGGCTATATACAAAATAAATCAATTAATTATTTACATCAATAAATTAGTGAATAAGAATAAATGACAATACAAAATGAATGACAAAACTAGGCTACACTCATTTCTCCTCGACAACTGTGCCATCTGATAACAGAGATTTGAATAAGGGTCATACGGTTTCACAAGGCGAAACCGCAGTCGGTGTGTTGACCACTCTAACGTCCCCAGTTAATCAGTAAATAGCCCACAAATGAAATAAGGCAATGAATAAAAAATGAGTTAAAATTTATTATCTCTACTATAAGAAGCATAACAAGTAAGCATGTAGAGGTCGAACCACATAGAGCAAAATGGGTAGCCTATGGTTATTTATATACAATCAAGTCATTTATTGTACATATATCTTTTTGTGGGTTTTTGATTTTTTTGATTTTATTTCTTTTATATTTTTGTATTTTGTTTTTAGTTTCATAATTATATATTTTCTTTTATATTTTCATATTTTTATATTTTTTTAATACATATATATATAGGGTATATAAGGCTATATATACGTATAGAGTAATATATTTATAAATACTAACAAATATAAATAAAATACGGAAAATAAAATATTTTTGAATTTTATATATTTTTCTAATGTTTTTGTATTTTTTTGGATTTTTGCTAATTTTTATAGATTTTTAAAGTCAAAAATATCCCAAACAAAGGATTAAATAAAGGGTCCCAAATTGATTTGAATATAAAAATAGTAAATAGGATCCAAAATTATCCAAATCAATTTTAATATATAAATATTTATATAAAGAAAATTACAAAATAGAAAAGCATATTTTTAGATTTTTATTAATTTTTTAGATTTTTACTAATGATTTTGGGGGGTTTTTAGTTTTTAGGCATTTTCTTTTTCCATTTTTAGTGATTTTTTGACTGAAGTTAAAATAGAGTAAAATAGATAATATATACTTTTTTTGGAATTTTTCAAGATGTTTTTATATTTTTTTGATATTTTCTAAGCTAGAAAGTACAAAATTAAGCTCCTTTCGATTTTTAATAAATGATTCAAATGCCCAAAATGCAAAATAAATTCATGAGGTGAAAGTACATGCTACTAGGCATCTAATCCTATTTTCTGCATGATTTTAGGAGCCAAGGTGCTATTTTAATAAGTAGATGAAAAACACAAAAATACAAGTCTAGGTAGGGGCATAATTGTAAATAAAATAAATAGTAAGGGCAAAGATGTAATTTTCCCCAAAAGTATACTCTTATTAGATTTTATTAGACCAAAAACAAATACGTAAGGTCGTAGGGGTATCCCTGCAAATTTCCTAGCTCATGTGGGACGACACGTGAGCTGAGCTGGATTGGACCCAAATGTAATTTAAAGAAGTACATGGGTCTTTTTACAAAAATTCTACATTATTTTTAACATTACATTTTATTTATAGGACTAATAAGTAAATACAAAAGAATTAGGGAAAGAATACGCAATTTCCCCCATCGATGCGCGCCATGTGATGGTCGATCTCCTTTCAGTAATACACGTGCTGTGACACGAGCGAGCGATGCCCCTTCGGCGATGGTCGCTCCGGATCTGATCTCGGACTTGCATCAATGGCCGAGGGGAGCGCAGGATGGGCGACTGAGATTAGAACTGGGCTGCTCCCTCCATCGGACGGTAGCTTCTTCGTGCGAAGAACATGGAAGAAGGTGTTCTTCCCCGAACTTTGCACGACGATTTCTCCTTTCCACTGGCAGTGTCTGATGGGTCTCTTTAGCTCTACACCTCCGGGGGACACATCCGCGTCGATCAAGGTACTTCAGAAGGTGTAGGTCCAGAACCCAACAGTGGGGTCCTGGCACATCGAGGAAGAAGAGGAACATGGGGACCCTCATCCATGTGGTAATGAGCTCCCAAAGGCATCCTTTTTGCCTCAGTACCTGCATAGAAGGATACTAAGGCTCGGGGCAAATCAACCCGACCAGGTTTGAAGCTGAAAACCCAAGGAATGAAGGGGGCGGTGGAGGCTTGGCGATCAGTGGACGTGGATCTTCGATTTGCGGATCACAGAGCCCATCCGGTTGGCTGGGCGATGTGATTAGATGGAGAAGACACTGGGGAAGATGATGGTAGTGATTCTATAGTCGGAGAGAGGTCGGATCGTTGTGAAATAAGGCCGGAGTACAAGAGCTCCGACAAGGTGGCCGTGGGTGCACCTTTGTTCTCCTGGAACTTAGCCTGGCTATGAGAAGATTCCTCCTGTCACAAGGGGATTTGCTAGACCAAGGACTAGGGCTCCCAGACTCGAAATGGTGACCAAAGAGGCGATACAAATTGGAGGGAATTATTTATAGACAAGGCTTGGCACCCTTATTGACGGTTGAAATGGGGAGAATCGAGATGATGTACAACCAATATGGAAGGCCGATGTGAATCTAGGAAGATCAATGATCATTTTTCCTGAAGGAAGCGAGCGCGATTGATCGATAGATCAAGTGGGAAAAATGCAAGAAAATCGAGGAAACGATGGTTCTGACAAAAGTTAGAGGCGCAAGGAGAGTTGACTAGCAATCAACAAACCCTGGCCTCTGATTGGTCCAACTCAAGCGGTAAAATACAAAATATCCTGACTTATTCTAAATTAGTTAATTAATTATAGTAAATGATTTTATTAATTTATGAGTATAAAATAGAAAATGTTTATTACTTTATGTAGTATTTTAATATGATATTTATTTATTTTTTGGTGTTATTTATTAGTAGTTAATTTTAGGGGTTTATTTTTTGGTATATTCATCTATGTTTTGGCTTATTCATTTTTATTTTGTATATTTTTATTTTGTTATTTTATTTTTTTATTTTATCCATCTATAACTTATTTTTATGAACATAAATATATTTTTATTATATTTTTGTGATGTTATTTGTACTTTTAAATAATTAGGGGTATATATCATATAGGTATATGTATTGTATATTTACCAATGTATTTTTGTATTTCATTTATGTAATTTTTATTTTATGATTTTATTTTAGATTTATATTTTTAATAGAATATAAATGATGTTTACAAGAGTATAAAAATAAAAGAATAAATAATGAATGAATGGATTTCTCTTTTATTTATTTACAGTATTATTATAGGTATTTTGCCTATGTTTTATTGACTTATTTTCTTTTGTCTTTCTTTGTGATTTTATTTTAGTTTCAATATGCACATATGTTATAAATAATAATAACAAAATTATAAAATATAAAGTTGTAAAAATAGTAAGGAATGAATAAATTAAATATTTTATTCAGATCTATTATACGAGGGTCCAAAACCTAACTTTCACATCATAACTCCAAAAAATATGAAACCACCTCCATTAAATAGCTTATGGAAAGTTATATACAATTATATGATTTTGATACACTTTGAGTTTTTATTCGGAAGTTATGGGTCTGTGAAGTTGGGATTTTGGTTTTTTATTTTGTGTGTAAAAAGTACAATGTGTATTATTTTTGTACAAACTCAATTTTGTATTTTTATTTACATTAATATCCACAACTTTCATGTACAAAGTTTATTAATTTGATGAATAAATAATTAAGAATAAAATAGCTGTCAAAAAATGAATAAATAATGAATGAGTAAATAGAATTTTCATTGTATTTTTGGCCCTTATCTCCCCATAATTTATTCCTTTTCGACCAACTCAATTCTTGACTTGGTCTCAGGGTTTAGGGTCATAAAATATCTTTGATATTTTATTCCTTTTCTTTTCTTCTCTTTATTCTATAATTTTGGCATTAAAAACAATATTATTTACACAATAAATGCAATAAATGATGAATGTTATTTTGCACAAATTGGTGCTATTTACATGCATTGGGTAGGGTTTTTAAGGCCAAAATGATAGAATAAAGTTGAGAAATGGAGATTCATCAATGTCCACATGTCAACTTCAGGATTTGTATTCTTATTGAACGGTGGTGCTGTTAGCTGGAGAAGCAAGAAGCAAAACACTACAACTGATTCAACAATAGAATCCAAATATATTATCGCATAAGATGCTGCAAAGGAGGCGGTGTGGTTGCGCAAGTTCATCTTGAAACTTGACGTAGTTTCCTCCGATACTCCCATCATGTTGCTCTACAATAACATGTGAGTCATAGCTCAGGTGAAGGAACCCAGATGACATCAGAAGAGTAAACACACAGAAAGGAAATACCACATCACTTGAGATATTCAAAAGCGTGGTGACATCGTCATCACCAAGGTGGACTCTACTAATAATGTCACCGATCCCCTTAGTGAAGATTTATCCTAAAAGGTTTTCGACCAAAATGTAATAAGCATGGGTTTAAAGATTGTACCTGAATGTTTCTGAGGGCTAGTGGGAGATTATTAGACATGTGAGGCCCGTGTGAACCATTTCTACAATAAATGTTATTGCAATCTTTTAATAAATCTATAAAAATCATTGATTTATGTCACTCTTTGTCTGAGATTAATGAATGAATACACTTATAAAGTTTCTTTGTACATAAGGTTATGTACCATGACCGTCTTAATAATCATACAACTGTTGATTCGATGGTTGAATCATAGAGACTAGAGCTTATATGATATCTAAAGAGTTAGATTGAGGACTAATTAAGCACCGTCAATTGATTATTGAGAAAGGATCTCCACCCTGAGAAGGAGGTGGTAATCCTTCTCTAATGGTTGATATCATACTGACCTCTTGATGCATGTCCTCTATATAGGAATAGAGATTCGGAGGTATTGGATAAGTTAGATCAAAAAGTTGACTTAATGAGATCGATATAACCAACGCTTAAGTCATATGCTGTCACGATATAAGCACACATCCTCTTACCGGAGAAATATGTATTTACTATATGTCCAAGTATGTACATTAGGCATACCGTTGGGTTGATGACCTAATCAAGGTCTATACACCATTGAGATGGTGTTCATACAAGGGCATATGAGTAATACGATCTCTCAAAGGGATCATACATGTTCACTACTGAATTGGAAGACATGATCTCACTCATGAGGTATTGGGACCAACCAAATTCCATGCATGGTTGTCTTATTTTGGAAGCATGAAAAGAATTCATAGGTATGATATATGCTTTTGAAAAGCATATGATCGATATCAAATCCCAATCACCGAATGAGAAACTTATTGATGAAACCCTGAAGAAGACAATTTAAATATGATCTAAAACTTTGAGTTTATTTTAGGTCTTCCAGTATGCAAGATGTATGGGTATTGGGAATACTTGAGTGTGATGAATCGTAAACGATTGTATAACCATAACACTTCCATTCCGAGGGAGTGATGAAACATGTTTAAATTTTAGTGACTCCTCTGAGAAGATTAGTAATATGATCTTAGTTCAAATGTTGGACATTGATCTGAATGTGATTCGGATGCAATAAGACGATTAGATTCATGGTTTAATTCAGTCAAACATCTTTAACACGCCCCCTAGATCTGGATATGAGATAAGATCTCAATATCCAAATTATTATATATGGATTGTATAATTGCCCTATCCTTATCTTCAAGTATCCGTGGAGAAGGTACATTGTTCTTGAAAGAGTTCAAGAATAATTCTATTGTTGACAATATATCAGAGCATTAGAAAATTGATAATTAAATATGACTAAATTATCATAAATAATGTGAATGTGATTCATATTATTTGGACACATGAGAAGAGTCATCTAAGATAATTAAATGATATTTACTTACCAAAGATATGATTAATGTGGATATCACTATCCACAATAATCATAAATATGATTTATAATATCATGGAGAGATTAAATTGGAAATAGGATTTACAAATTAAATGTTAATGTGAATTGGATTCACATTGTACAATTAATTATAAATGTAATTTACATTTTATATTGGGTGGCTGAATATGATTCAAAATTGTTACTGACATGATCGAAATTGTTACAAAATAATTTGGATCTATTTTTTTGAGAATTTAAGAAACAAAATTTGTTGCAAACATGTGGAAATTGTGGTGAAATTTGAGAATCTCATCAATATGTAAAGAAGAAGGCTCCACTCCTTATTAGGAGTGGACGACCACAAGGAGAAGGACTCCTTGGTGGCCATCCACCCTAATAAGGAAGGAAGCTCTCCTGCTTTCCTTATTATGCCACATTGAATTGATTTAATTGAATTTAAATTTGTTTAATATTATTAAAATATTTATTTCATGTTTGAATTAATTGTTGTTGCAAGTTTTATGCAACAAAGTCATGGCCACTGATCAATTAGGAGGGTATATCCACCATCCAATATGTTATAAAAGAAAGGCTAGACCTAGCTCTTTCTCTTACAACATCAACACACAAGTTGAAAGCAACAAATCTCTCTGTCATCTTCTCAACACATCCAAGAGGTTATCTCTCTCAACCCCAGTGGCTGTCCACTTTGTTGTTGTTGAGAGCATCACCATCATCATGCTGTTGTTGTGTTGTTAGATCGATAGTTTGTGGATCTCTACCTTCTTTGGTGTTTCATGCTCGTGAGGAAGGCTATAGATTTTATGATACGAAATCAGGAGATTTCATGCTCGGATCATCAACTTTGATTGCAGGAATTACACATATCATCCACGCGCCTGCAAATGCATATTTCGTTGGATCAGACTTAAGATAGGAGGTCTCTTCATTTAGAGACACGATCACAAACATGCTTCAACAGAGAATCCTATTACACTTTTGTGATCTTAATGAAAAAATATGAGAAAGGTTCTCATGCCATGTGGTTTCATCTTTATAATTTTTTTTAATTTACACTTCCCCTTGAAACTAGTACAACTAGTTGCTCTTGATCGAATGTGATGCGATCTTCACGCTTTAGTAATACACTAGGCCTAAGCCATAACCTTGACATGTGCAGGTACTAGAGGTAGTGGATGTGGTGGTGGTGGAGTTGGTGGAGGTGGTGTAGGTACTAGAGGTGGTGTAGCCGTAGGAGGAGGAGGAGGTGCATATACCTCCTCACTAGAGTCAGACTAAGTCAACATGTAGGAGAGAAATACCTAATAGACTTAATGAAGGTGACATTAGCACTAACATAGTACTTCCATTAGATCAAATCAAAATAGCAGTACCCCTTTTGATACATGAGTAGCTTACAAAGACGCACTTGACTGCTTTATGAGAGAGCTTGTCATGACCCAGCCTCAGATGGTGAAAAATAGGCAACAGATTCAAACACACAGTGTGTAAGGGAGAATAGATCCTTCTTGGGAAACGTAATAGAGTAAGAAACATTCTCTCCTAGGATTGAAGCTGGTACACAGTTCACCGAATAGTATCAATGATAACCACATCACCCTAGAAAGAGTGAGGACCGCGACTTTGGATCAAAAGTGTCCTGGTCACATCAAGTAAATGAAGGCTTTTGCATTCAACAACACTGATTTGTTGAGAAGTGTAACCACATGAGGTATGGTGTATGATGCCAAGAAACCTGAAGATCTCAGATAGTTGTAACCTGCAGAACTCTAAGGCATTATCAAAGCAAATAAACTTAACTATAGCATAGAAATTGTTCTTTATTTTATTAATAAAAATTTATTTAATTAATAAAAGATTTAATGACAGATCCAGCTTCAGACTTGTTTTTCAATAGCAAAACCCAAGAAAGTCGAAAATAATCATCCACTGCAACAAGATAAAGATGGTATCCCTTGTGATCATGAATACAACTAGGACCCCAAATATCTAAATGAAGAAGCTCAAATAAATGACTACTACTATGATCTGACGATCAGTGAAAGAAGGGCGGTGATGTTTCCCAAGCTGGCAAACCTCACACAAGAAGGAAGAGTACACGGAAATCTGTGGGAGGACACGATACAACTTCTACTGAGGAAGGTGGACAAAATAAAGAAGCCCCAAGAAAGGTGATATTGATCCAGTAGAAATTGTAGAGGCACAAACACTAGGAGAGTGGACCAGTCTGTAGAGCCCCTACTGCTCATGGCTGCATTCAATCACCCTGCCTGTGAGTATGTCCTGAAACACAAGAGAATAGGACTTAAAAATGGCACGACAATGCATATCCTTTGTGATCTGACCAATTGACAACAAATTCATCAGAAAATCAAATGCATACAAAACATTCTGCATGCACATGGATGACGTTAAATGCACCCCCTGTCATGTAATAGGTAAGTAAACTCAGTTCACAATGATGACCCATCTACCAGAAGCAAGCTATAGATTTGTAAGAACTAAACTGTGCTCTATTTCCACACAGATGGTGATAAGCATCGGAGTCCATGATCCACTCTATCATATCTGTTCTATTACAATTAGTAAAAGCATAAGCTATACCTAAAGAGCTCGAAGAGGCTCTAGCAGTGGCAACATCATGGGAACTTATAGTGGTGCCGACAACATGAGTCATTATCTCCCTTACACGGGAGACAATATCATCAAGGCGTGAATCTATCTGAGGAGATGAACTGTCTGGAGGCTCAATCTACTCAACCACACGAGCAGATGAGATATATCCATGCCTTTGATAACATGTATCATCGGAATGATCCGGATGATGGCAATAGGTGCAGGGGCCACATAGACATCCACCTCCTATGCCACATCGACCACTTCCTTTGAATGGTATAGAACCTCCCCTGCCACGAGCTGTAGCCATCACCGAGGAGGTCCGTGTGGTGGTAAGTGGTGGGATAAGAAGCCTGTTGAGGCAACTATAGGTCTCCTCCATGAGAGGTATAGTCGTGTATGCAAGAAGTTGTGTGGTTGAAGACTCATACTCTAGATCCAGGGTTGTCAAGAAAACTCCAACCATTGTATAGTTCCTATATGCCATCTGCTGCTCCATAGAAGTGGTAATATGCATGAAGATGTGAAGCTTCTCAAACATGTCGCAAATCGAACAATAAATGTATGCAGAGGATGACCATTTTGCTTGGCCATGTATATATCAAACTATAGCTGAAGAATCTTCGCCTCGTTCTTCGCTTGGGCATATGTGGCTGCCAAAATATCCCGCATTGCCTTGGAAGTGGGCTGGTTCACAGTGTTATTGGCGATCTCTATGGTAAGAGTCCCAAAAAGCCAAACACATGCGTATGCAAAACCTTGTTTCCAAGAAGCATTATCCCCAGTCTTATCCATGAGCCCAGGCTTTGTCAGAATGTGTTCCTTGTTATTGCACTGCATAAGGGTCAAAAATTGCATGGACTACAACTCATAGTTTGTCCCATCCATCTTCATGATGGGAGTTGGGTCCTTGAAGGCACCATATGAAGATAAGATATTGCCCTTGTTTGCTGACGTGATGAAAAAGAAGGTCAAAAGGGAACTCGACCGGGGTAGGTAACCCATACGATCGAGTCTGCATGATCATAAAAAATATTGGTTGTAGGTGTAAACTCATATAACCATCATCGTCAATCCTCGATGTATGTTAGGATCGTAAAAGATGATTTACAGGTATGAAATCACATTTTTGGGTAAAAATCAAACTATTTTGGACTGTCAACGGGGAGAAGAGTGCCCATGGGGGCTGGCGAAGGGCCGATGACTGCCCATGGGTGACTGACAACGGCGCCAAAGCTGATACAACGATCCATCGTTGTCATCGAGGGGCTAGGGTAATCCTGCGTCTGCCCAACGATGACTTGCGGGGGTCCGGTTAGACTCTCTATTGCATAGTGGCTCCGAGGGGCCTGTGGAGGTGCACACAAAGCCCAGAGGGGGCAGTGGCAGTGCATAAGGAGGCCAACGATGGAGCACAAGGAGGCCCTCAACACGAGCAAGAGGAGAGGGCTGTGAGTGGGGGCTCGGACACAGGTGGGGTACAAGAACTCCGATATAGGATCGTCGCTCTGATACCATGTTGAGCAAAAATAATGAATTGCTTATTCATGAGGTCCGACTTATATAGAGGAGAAACATGTTGGACAAATTACATAAAGTAAACAGAAAGATAAGAGAATACATAAAAGAAATAAAAGATAACTAATATCTCAACATTTTTGAATACGGGATACATGTTAGTGGTGACACATCGATCGACTCGGGTAAAGTATGAAATAATAATGTCGTTGTGACACAAATCAACCAAGTGGATCAACGAGAAAATCCAAACCTCTCAAAGAGAAAACACTTAAATGTAAGTGGCTTCACTACTTTTTTTACCTGGTATATCGACCAGGGTCGAACAAAAGGAGCACAAATAAAAAGCTAAGTAGTGTTATTTCAGGAAGCAAAATATTTTAGCTATTTTTAATTTTTGCAAATTTTTAATTTTTTAAATAAACACTATAGGCACAAGGAATCAAAGTACTCACACACACTCTTTTTGTATTTTTCTAACATGTCAAAGATACCTAGAAAATTGCAATAAAATATTTTTGGTTTTTATGTGGTTTATATTATTTTTTGTAATTTTTGCAGAATTTTTAAATGTTTTTGGGATTTTCTAAAAATCAAACAGTGGCAAAAAAGGTAAACAGTGCACAACCAAGAGTAATTTGCGAGTTAAAAATACTAAAAATGCCCAAAACTCCTAGAGATGATTTTTATGTTAAAATAAAATGAAATATCTACAAATAGAGACTAAAATCAATATTTTTGGATTTTTCTACAATTTTATATACTTTTTACAAGTTTTTAATTGTTTAAAAATTAAGTTTTTTATAAGGTATTTTTAAACAAAATTAATACTGGAAGTAAAAGGAAATAAAAGACAACCACCCTAATTTTTATAGAATTTTTAAATAATTTTTGGAACTCTATAATTTTTCAAAGACAAACATGACACTTTTTAGGAGTTTTTGAATTTTTAAAAATATAAAATGCAAGCAAATCAACAAGCAAAAATTACTAAAAATAATACATGTAATCAAAGACTACATGTAATTTTTACTGCCATCTGTAACTCTGCAGTATTTGAGGGTGTGACAAGAGCTCGTGTTGTTGGATCTGCCCAAACTGCTTCATCATCTGTAATTGTAAAATCACACTCTTGGTGAACGTCTAGCTCTGCATCTGTCATCTGCTCTGAGTCGGTGGTCTTCTCTGAGCAAGCTGAGTCTCTGTCTCTAGTCTCTTCAATCGTCTCTATTTGTACACTTTCGCCCTCGATGCGAAAGTATACCTTCCCGCTATCATGATCGGATACTACCTTAGCTGTGGCCAAGAAAGGCCGTCGTAAGTTGATGGACGTATCAGTCACAGATTCAGGGATCTTCATGTCCAGTACAACAAAGTCCATAGGGAATTTCAGGCCATGAATTGTGACGACAATGCCCTTCAATAACCCCTTCAGCCTCTTAATAGATCTATCAGTAAACTGAAGGACTATCCTGCTCTATTTAAGAGGACAAAACTCGAAGCGGTTGAGTAAGGCAGTCGGGAGGGGGTTAATAGAGGAACCATTTTCTAACAGAGTACGGTTGAACCACTGCTTATGGATATGGCATATGACATAGGGAGCTCCTACATCGGGTCTCTTGGCTAGCAATCGATTCTGGATAACAAAGCAGGTGGCATCGGTGAGCACATGTATTTCTGCATTATGGTTCCTCTTCTTCCTACGGATAGTGGTCTTCTCTCTCAAGTTCTTCTGGAATAGAGGGATGTGCTCAAGTGCCTCCAGAAGAGTTAGATGGATCTGAAATCTGTCTATCATCTTCTCATTGAACTCTAAATGGTGCCTCTTTTTGGGATTTTTTGTTTTTGGTCCCTTTCCTAAGTGGGATGCTTGAGGGAAGGGGATAGAAGGACCCTCTGCAGAGATATGAGGGTCAAGAGTAGGTTCCTGTGCATTCATAAGGCTAGAATCCATGCATAAATCATCAATCACAACAGATGGATTCTTAGGAGATACATAAACCTTTCCTTTATCCATATTTATGATTTTTGATGTTTTTCCATTTTTTATATTTTTCCAAAAGCCTCCTCAGACACAAGCTAAGTCAACACAACAAAAGGACTCTTGGTGGCATCAGTACCACCGATTGCGGCATCAGGACCGCGCTCTGACATGGAAACTGGTAACTTGGTGGCATCAGTACCATCATCTGCAACTAGAAATAAGACAGCCTCAGCACTGTCATCTGGATCAACATCCTTGATGGCTTTAGCACCACCGTCGTCATCATCGTCATGGTGAGCGACATCAGTACGGCTCTCGTCCTCGTCTGGAACCTTAGAATATGCATCAGGATGTTATCTAGACGAGTCGTCGTCGACTATCTTCCTACTACTCCTAAGTGTCACAAAATCATCATCAACTATAGAAGAAGAAGTGTCATCCAAAATATCACTAGGAGTGGTGGTCTCTGTAAACTGTACCTCTTCAGACTTCCTCTTCAGATTGTCCGAGTTAGGTTCAATCTGAACGGGTATGATGGCCTTGCTCTTTATTATCTCCCTCATATCATGCAGGATATCGTCAATTTCTCGCCGGAAGGAGGCTTGATGATTAGAGAGCAAGCGGGCGAGGTCATCAAGGGCTGGGTTCTCATAAAGTGGTGTGTGAGAACTAGACGTGTTGCCTCGCTAGAAATGAGTCTGAGTCTGCTGCCAGTAGTGAGGAAGGGACTGGGAGTACTGCTAAGGCTGCTGCGGCCCATGTTGCTGATGCTGGTGGGAGTATTGGGGTTGCTGGGGTTGGCTGTCCTGCCCTGCCTGTGCCGGAGGCTGCTGCTAAGATGAAGTGCCTCCAGTAGACCATTGAAAGTCGGGGTGGTCACGACGGATCCTGGGATGTGGTTGGTACTAGGAGTACTAGATCCCATTGACTTCCATCAACGGATCCTGCTGCTCATGGAGTGGCAGGGGAAAGGCTTCCAAGGGATGATACGACTGGTATACCACCATCTGAGTGTCCAAAGATGGTGATGGAGGCTAATACTGTTGGAGTGACTAGACCGACTCTGCCTGAATGTGGTGAACCTAGCGATACAGACAGAGGGCTGGGAAGAGTTGCTCCCTGGATCATTCCATGACCTGAGACAGGGCTGAGAAGCTGTCTGTGCCTCTTGGAGATACATGATTTGGGTCTTCAGGTCACTCAAAGTTTGGACCAGCTCATCAATCTTGTTGAGATTATCCAGGCCCTGGCACTGCTTCTTCTCAATGATCTCTATCCGGTCCAGCTTCTGGCTAATGATGCCCATATTGGTAGTCGAAGATTATGCTTATGCTGCTGCCGAAGAAGATGTAGAAGGACCGATATTGACGTGTGCAATCCTCTGGCAATAAATCACCTGTGGGAGAGGCTTTCCTGAGTGTAGACATGGGTCTGGGACATCACTGTGTAAGTTTTTGCCATCTCCTTGTAGATGTCCCAGACCTGGTCTTCATACTTGGCAAAGTAGGAACCTCTGCACGAGGCATTCATAAGCCCCTACAGCTTAGGTGTTAGCCCATAAAAGATCTCTGGATGAGGTTGGGCTCGCTGATCTCATGGTGGGGACACCTGTCGGTGAGCTGTCTGAAATAATCCCAGGCTTCGTGGAACTATTCATTTGGGATCATAGTGAAATTGCTTATCATAGTTCTCGTTGCATTAGTCCGGCTGAGTGGATAATATTTGTTCAAGTACTCGGTCTGGAGCTGCTCCCAAGTGGTGCTGATCTTCCCCAGATGCTTCAGCCAATAGGTTGCTTTGTCTACCATGAAAAAGGGGAAGGCAATCAACTTGATGATATCTTCGTCCACTAGTCTGTCATGGACGGTGCTGCAGATTATCTTGAACTCCTGCAGATGGAGATGGGGCTCCTCGGTGGCTAGCCCATGGAATTTGGGCAGTAATAGAATGGTCTGAGGGCGAAGCTCAAAGTCACCCAGGATCTCAGGTAGCTGGATCCATCTATGGGTGAGAGTTACACCAGGATTGTGCAACTACCTCATGGTGTGTGGTGGTCTAGCTGGATCCTGCGGCTCATCCCGGCGTCTGTCTCCACCCTCATCTCTATGTATCTCTCCATCGACTGTTGGTCTCTGCGGCTCCTATCGTCCATCTCTCATATGCGTGAGCTCTCTCCTCACCTCTGCCATGAATACTCCCTGGCCCCAAATCTATCATTGCATGGTCTCCAAGGAAGCTAGCAATGTGTTGTTGATGACGGCCTGATCTAGTACATATGATGAGGTCTGCGGCTGCTCATCAGTTCTGTTTTTGCTGTTGGCCATCTCTTCGATCTCTGCAAAGGCAAAAGACCCTAGCTCAGGTGTTGTCAAGTGAACAAAGAGTTGTGCTGTCCTGTCTGGCCGTATCTCAGGAGGAAGAAGGATGGTTGAGGGGGTACAGGGTGGAGGCGAATTCGGGTTCAGAGAGTGGATTTGAGCTCTCTGAAGCCACCCTAGATAAACGAGGAGGAGTGTTGGAAAGCGGTGCTGTCAGAGGAAATGTAAGAGACCTTCCCAACATCGTGATGCGGGGATTTATGAAGAGTAGATCTGGGATGCAAGAAAGATGAGAAACCAAACCCCCGGTTCACCTACACAATGCAATGTGATGACCGTAAAGGCTCGGTCATTTATCTTGTCAAATTTTATTAGGTGAACATTCAATCTATAAGAGCAGTTAAGCGAGCTATTAAGAGCTCGATTCTCCCTAGAGACTAACCCGGATTCCTACGACTAATTATTTCCAACCAGTACGAGATACAGACCGTTTACCGGGTACCCGATTTACCTAATATACTAAGGAAGTTCGAACCGATTACTAGCTACCCGATAAAATCCTCACCAGAGAATAACTAATTGTCAGAACTGGTAGTCTGAAGAGAGTTCAGGCATGGCTCTAACCTAGCGCGTGGGTTGCTCAACACTCTATAGAAAAATCAGACAAGGAGGGGATTACTCTCCCCAAAACAAGAATTTTTAGTGAAGTATGGTTTTAGGTCAAGTTTTCTTTAGCAGTCCCAGATTTTATTTGGTTATTTCTTTTTAGGTATTTTTCTGAATAATGTAACATCTAAGGAATTTTGCAATTTCCTTTTTATTTAAATCCAAGAAAATAGGAAGAGGAAGACACAAAAGCCGATACGCGACTGATGAATCTACGATTCTCATTCTTTTATTTTAGTGCTTTCTTTTGGCAAAACCATCTGTAAATACCTGTAAATACAATACCTTAACATTTTGCATGCCTTTGTTAATAATGCACAATTAATATGTATTTCTCAAAAATAAAAGAATAACGAGAAAAGAAAAAAAGGATGTATTTAGAATAAATACAGAGTGACCCAAACCCCAAGAGAAGGTCAACCTTTGACCTGATCGAAAGAAAATAAGTAGAGAGGGATATGGTACACTATGTATTGTACATATCACCTATACTTGTACAAAATATTTATTTATTTATTTCACAAAAAATAAATATTTCATTCTTTTACACACTTGTATATAGCCTTAGAAATAATATAAAAATATAAATAAAATAAAAACAAAAAAAATAAAAGTAAAATTCAACAACTCCTTGTACAAAAGAGACATATATATACTACAAAACCTATTTATTTTACACCCTTAAATATTTGTAAAAACCAAATAAAAACCATTTTGTATCCCTTAATTTATTTTTTAAATAAATAAAATATAAAATAAAAAGAATTTTTGTAAAAATAATAAAATAAAAATACTTGTACATAATACATAGGTATATTATACTTGTATATAATACTATATATTGTATATACCTTATTTTTATTTTTCATAAAAATAATTAAATTCACAGAAAAATATCATACAAAATAATAAACATTTTTTATTTTATATATATTTTAATTTAAAATCATTTATTATTTTTTATTCAATTTTATTTTATTTTGTAAATCATGAATTCTCATTGGTCCACGTTCGTTCATTGACCTCGGTCAACGTCCTCTCCTCAGCTAGGTTGACCTGACTTCGCCTCGCCGGAGCTATTTCTGAGATTTCTTCTGGTCGGACTCGACCACCTTTTGCCTTGATTCCTGTGCCCGATCGAAGCACTACGATCCATGATCCTCAGAGATCCCTAGGTGCAACCAGATCTGCCTAGGTTCCGCATTGCGCTCCAATCTTCTTGGACCTTGGAGCATCCTATAAAATCTCTTATCCGCCTCCTGTGCTCTCCAGCTCATCCCTCATGCCACCCAAGACCCCCAGTTACCTTCCTTAGAGTGACAACCATCAGAGGAGTAGCTTAGGATTTTTTGGAGATGCCTGGAGGCTCGTAGCTCACAACGTGGTCGGAGCTCTGCCGCGCGAAGCCTCCCAGCCAGCCGCTACTCGATTGAGGCCAAAACCCAACCATCCACCTTCGCCTAGAGTTTGTGTTTCCGCTAGTACCCTCCTTTCATTCCATTTCGATTCCATCTTTCCCATTTCCACTTCCGCCAGTTTCTCTGCTCTGACCAGCCGGTCGGAGCTCCGCAACACCCATTCATCTGCTCAGATCGAATCCCCTCTTCGCCCTGCATCTCCCTACATGACCCGATCACCATCATGCTCGCCCATCATAGCGAGATTAAGGTCCAGACCTCTTTCCTCCATCTTTGTTGGAGGTCAAACATCATTCCCCATCGCTTCTCTAAATTTTCCAAGTAATAAGAGGACCGGAGAAAGGCCCTCGAGTCCTGCTATCTTTGTAGGTGTCACACGTACGTGGAGTACCTTTTGGAGTTCCAGCTGCTCAGGCGGAGTAACTCCAGGCGAGGGAGCACTATCACGTTGATCCAACCGTTCGCCCTCGCATTCAAGTCTTCCATCAGATGCGGAGGTCTCGGGAAGCGGTTCATCCAGCACCTTCCGGAGCTGTCCGATCTTCCTTC
This sequence comes from Ottelia alismoides, assembly GCA_037367405.1. Lineage (NCBI taxonomy): Eukaryota > Viridiplantae > Streptophyta > Magnoliopsida > Alismatales > Hydrocharitaceae > Ottelia > Ottelia alismoides. The sequence continues at coordinate 343,811 of JAZKJV010011541.1, forward strand.
GTGCCTAGTTATGATCGTGGCCGTTGACCCATGCCTATCTGCCAATGGTCTGATCAGTTTTCCCCCGTCATCTGAGCCACATGACACGCAGCCGCTACAAACCGTTAGATCAGGTCTGACACAACAGATCTGACACAAACATCCTCGATCGTTTCTAAGTCATCAGATCACTTTGCAGAGAACCATCATAACCGTCAAAGCCACCATACACGCCTCACGTGACTCGGGGTATATTTCCATTTTGTCCCTGAATGTTTCTGTATTTAGCTTTAGTCTAGTAAATAAAATTTGTTTTTAAAAACATTTATAGTTTGGATCTCGTACTTTTTATATTTGCATTATTTCCCTTCGAATATGAGTTACGTGTGTTCTAGTCCCTCTGAATCTGAGTCATGTGTGTCCCCACATGCTCTTTGGGTTATTTGTATCTTTTCTCTTGCACTTTTATGCTGTTAATTAATGAATGTCATGTTTTGAGATTTGCATTTTTGCCCCTGTGAGTCTGGATCACGTGTGACGCATGCTTGGCCTGGATTAATTGCAGATTTGACCCCTATGCTTTTATAACGTGTTATTGTTTGGTCCAGTAAGATTTTGGGGGTTAATTTGCTTGCATTTTATAACGTATAGATTTTATATGTTTGGTCTAGTAAGATTTTGGGAGTCTGGATCACATGAGTCTGCTAGTGTGTAATATTTGTGTTAATTCTTGGGGTTTAATTTGCTTGCATTTTATATTTTTAAAAGGTCATAAACCCCTAAAAATACCTTGTTTGAGTTATAAAAATCATAAAAATTCAAAAAATGTTTAAAAAATCTCACAAAAATTCCTATTTTTGTCTTTTATTCGGTTTTAACTCCAGTAAAAATTTTGTTTGAAAAATCCCTACAAAAGTCCTAAAAATCACAAAATACCTAAAAACTTATAAAAAATGTATAAAATCAAAGGAAAATAAAAAAAATGTGTTTTCAGTTCCTATTTGTAGATTTTTATTTATCTTTTGTCATAAAATTGTCATCTAGGACTTTTGGGTATTTTAAATATTTTTAGTTTGCAAAGAGGTCTTGGCTATGCACTGTTTTGCATTTTTGGCACTATTTAATTTTTAAAAATTCACAAAAAACATTTGAAAACTCTCTAAAATTACTAAAAACACTTCAAAATCCTTAAAACCCAAAAATATTTTTACTTTTTTTCTGAGTATTTTTGAATATTTTTGAAAAATCTAAAAAGAGTGTGGTGTGTTCTTTTTATTTTTGTGCTTGTTTTTTGTTATATTAAAAATTTGAAATATTAAAAACCACTAAAAAAATACTTTTCTTATATATTTGACTACTTAGTTTTTAAATCATGCTCCTTGTGTTCGACCCTAGTAGCTATAGTAGGTAAATAAAATAACAATCTGCTTACATTTGATTTCTTGATCTTCTTTAGTGGTCATTTTTATCGTTAACCGAATCGAGTGATTTGGGTCATAACGACCATTGTTTATTTGCATACTTACCCGAGTAGCTTGGTCGCTCATCAGAATGGCGCCATTGTTGGGGAGCACGACTTAGTAGTTAGATTTTAGTTTTCATTTGTTTTGATCTGTCTGTTATAACGGTTTTCTGACCACTCTCTGTTTCACGTTTTGTGAGAGGAACCACCCGAGGACGAGTCAGATCGCTTTGGAGGAGACTGCATCCGAGGAGGAGCAGAAGAGAAGGCAATTACATTTGATAGATATTTTATTTTTGCTAAAAATTATTTATTGTAATATTTAGACTCTTGAGACACTTGGACTCTCTTGGTTGATTCAGGGTCTGCTTCGTCGAGTGCAGGTGCACTCAGGGGATCTCACTGTGGCTTTTTCGAGATTTCTCGCTTTTTATTTTCTACATGATTCCCGAGGTTTCGGCTCCAAGATTTAGGACTTGTACTTGATTGAGCGTGTAATTAGTTAAGGTCCCAACCCTTAATTGCTTATCTGTTCCTATAGAACGTAATTAGACTTAGCTAAAATAAACATAAAAAGCTAATTTATTGGGAATAGAGATCGTGTGTCGAGAGAAGATGTATACATCACTGGTAGGACCCATTGTGGTGGTCACCGATCGACATCGAAGACCGGACTCTGATCTCTCTTCCTGATATATGCATTGTTTTTCACGTAATAGAAGTTGCTTATCCAGGGACGTTTTCCTCGTGCATCATATAGGTAGTTTATTTCTTGTCTTTTATTTTATCGTAGATCACCCTACATGTAGAGTGTTGGAGCAACGTATGCATTTCTATCTCTGCATGCATCAGTGTTTGATCGTGCATTGGGTTTTCCGTCTTCCTCCCCCAGTTTTATTGGACTCAAAATAACCAAGGAAATCAGAAAATTTGTTAGGGATTGTTTTTATTCAGAAAATACCTAAAAAGTGAAAACAAATAAAATTTGGGACCACTAATGCAAACTTGACCTAAAATCCACTTCACTTAAAAATCTTTATTTTGGGGAGAGTCACCCCTCCTTGTTTGATTTATCTACAGCGAGAGCGACCCACACACTAGGATAGGGCCACACTCAACCTCTCTTCAGACTACTGGTCCTGTGGTTAGTTGTTATCTAGTGAGGATTTCATCGGGTAGCCGATGATCAGTCCGGGACTTCCTTAGCAGATTGGGCAGATCGGGTAGCCAATAAATGGTTCACACCCATACTGGCTGGGAAAAACTGATTGTGAGATTCGGGATAGTCTCTTGAGAGTATTGGGATCCCAATAACTCGCTTAATTGCTCTGATAGATTGATTTATCACCTTAATAAAATTTGACAAGATTAACGATCGATCTTTTACAGTCATCAGCTTGCATTGCATAGGTGAACTTGGGGTTCGACTTCTCATCTTATTTGCATTCCAGATCCAATCGTCATAAATCCCCACATCACGATGATGGGAAGGAGGTCCCTCAGGCTGCCTTTGACAACACCGCTTTCGAGCACTCCTCTCCATTCATCTTGGGCAATTTCGGGGAGCTCAGATCCGCTCTCTTAACCCAAATTCGCTACCACCCTGTTCCCCCTCGACCACCCTTCTTCTTTACCCGGCGTACTAGAGCAGAGGCGAGCACATCTATTCATTCATTTGACAACACTTAAGTTGGGGTCTTTTGCCTTTGCAGAGACCGGAGAGATGGCCAGTAGCGAGAACATGATTGATGAGATGCCGTAGACTTCCTCATATGTACTAGATCATGCCACCATCAACAACACAGTGCTTTCTTCCCTGAAGACCATGCAACGTCAGATTCAGGACCAGGGAGTTTTCATGGCCGAGGTGAGACGAGAGCTGACGCAGATGAGAGCTGGGCGAGCAGAGCTGCAGAGACCAGCCAATGGAGAGATACTAGGAGCTGGAGGAGGAGGCGGATGCCAGGATGACCAGTAGGAGCCAGCGAGGCCAACACGAATGATGAGGCAGTTGCACAACCCTGGTGCAACCCTCACCCACAGATGGATCTAGCTGCCAGAGATCCTAGGCGACTTCGAGCTTCACCCCCAGCCGATTTAGTTACTGTTCAGATTCCATGGCTAGCCACTGAGGAGTCCCATCTCCATATGTAGGAATTCGAGATGATTTGTAGTACTATCCACGATAGATTTGTGGACAAGGAGACCATCAAGTTGATTGCCTTCCCGTTCTCCTTAGTTGACAGAGCAGCCTACTGGCTGAAGCACTTGAGGAGGTAGTCACTACATGGGAGCAGCTCCGGATGGAGTACTTGAATAAGTACTATCTACTCGGTCAGACCAATGCAGCGCGAGCGATGATCAATAATTTCACCATGATCCCAAACGAGCAGCTCCATGAGGCTTGGGATCGATTCAGAGAGCTCATTGACCGATGCCCACACCATGAGACATCCAACCCCAACCTTATTCAGAGTTTTTTCTGTGGGCTGACACCAGAGCTGTAGAGGCTAGTGAACGCCTCGTGTGGAGGGTCCTATTTTGCCAAGGATAATGACTAGGTCTGGGCCATCTATGAGGAGATGGCAGAGAACTATACAGTGATGTCCCAGACCCGTGTTTATACTCAGGGGAAGCCCCTCCCAGTTGCAACTTCATTTCAGAGGATTGCACGCATCGATGCCGGTCCATCCACTTCTTCATCAGTAGCCGCACTAGCCGAGTCTTCAGCTGCAGACATGGGCATCATTAGCCAAAAGTTAGACCGGATCGAGATTATTGAGAAGAAGTAGAGCCAAGAAATGGATAAGCTCAACAAGATTGATGAGCTTGCCCATACCTTGAGTGACCTAAAGACCCAGATCATGTGTCTCTAGGAGGCACAGATGGCTTCTCAGCCCCGTCTTAGGTCACAAGCTGATCCAGGGAGCAGCGCCACCCAACCATCTACCTCATACCGCAAGGTTCACCATGTCCAGACAGAGTCGGTTCAGCAACTCCAACACTGCCAGCTACCACAACCATCTCCGGATACTCAGATGGTGGTATACCAGTTGGATCAGCCCTTGGTAGCCCTACCCCCGCGATACCTCGAGCATGAGCCATTGATGGAAGTCAACGAGATATGGTACTCCCATTACCAACCTCAGCCCGGTATTCGTCATGATCATCATGGCTTTCGATGATCCACTAGAAGCATGTCTTCCCAGCAACAGCCTCTAGCTCAGGCAGGGCAGAGCAACCAGTAGCAGCAGCCCCAACACTCCCACCAGTACCGGCAGCAGCATGGTCCTCGTCCCCACTTTCAGGGACAACAGTGGAGGCAACAACCTGAATAGTATTCCCAACCTCCTCCTCACTACCAGCAGCAACAACAGACTCTGCCTTATTTCCAGCGAGGCAACCTGTCTGGTTCTCATGCACCAGTATATGAGAACCCATCCTGATGACCTCGCCCGCTTACTCTCTGATCAGCAGGCATCCTTCCAGCGAGAGATAGAAAGTTCTGTAAGAAAATTAGGGAGATTATAAAGGGCAAGGCTGCCATACCCGCTCAGATTGAACCCAATCCGAACAATCTGAAGAGGAAATCTGAGCAGGTACAATTTACATAGGATACCACTCCTAGTGATGTTTCGGATGATATTTCTTTTTCTGTACTTGATGTTGGTTTTGTGACACTTAGGAGCAGTAGGATGCCAGTCGGCGGCAACTCGTCTGAGCGATGACCCGATGCAGATTCCAGGGCGCCGGACGTGGATGGAAGCGGTGTTGATGCCACTGATCATGATGATGATGACGGTGGTGCTGACACCACCAACGACGTTGATCTAGCTGACGGTATTGATGTCGTCATAGTCCCAGATGCAGATGGTGGTGTTGATGCCACCACTATTCCAGATGCTAGGCTAGAGTACAGTGTTGATAACTACTAGTTCAGATGTTGTAGGTGGTGTTGAGTCGCCAATTTTCCTTCTGTTGTGTTGTCCAGTTTTGTACCTGAGGACAGTTTTAGAAAAACATAAAAAATAGAAAAATATAAATAAAAAATATGAATAAAGGAAATGTGTTTGTATCTCCGTAAGTCCATCTATTTTGCATAATGATCATTGCATGGATTCTAGCCCATTACATGCACAGGAACCTACTCCTAACCCTCATCTCTCTGGAGAGGGTCCTTCCATCACCGTCCCTCAAGCACTCTGCTTAGGAAAGGGGATTTAAGAAGAAAATCCCAAAAAGAAGCACCAGATGGAGTTCAACGAACAGATGATAGATAGATTCCAGATACAACTGACTCTATAGGAGGCACTAGAGCAAATTCCTCTATTCCAGAAGAATTTGAGAGAGAAGACCACCATCTGCAGGAAGAAGAGGAACCACCACGCAGAGATCCATGTGCTTACCCATGCCACCTACTTTACTATTCAGAACCGGTTGTCAGCCAAGCGACCTGATGCAGGAGCTCCATATGTCAGATGCCACATTCATGAGCAGCGATTCGATCACACTCTATTAGACCGCGGCTTCGATTAACCTTCTCTAGGATGCCTTACTCGACCAATTCGAGTTGGACCCTCTTAGACAGAGGAGGAATTTGCTGATAGATTTGTTAAGAGGCCCAAGGGGTTACTGAAGGACATTGTCGTCACAATTCAGGGCCTGAAATTCCTAATGGACTTTGTTGTATTGGACATGGATATCCCTGAATCTATGATCGATACCCCCATCATTTTAGGATGACCTTTCTTGGCCACTGATGAATCTCCATTTCATCACCTTTATTAGCTAATGCATGTAAATAGCATCAATTTGTACAAAATAACATTCATTATTTATTGCATTTATTATGTAAAATAATATGATTTTTAATGCCAAAATTATTGAATAAAGAGAAGAAAAGGAATAAAATATCGAAGATATTTTATGACCCTAAACCCCAAGACTAAGTCAATAATTGAGTTGATTGATAAGGAATAAAGTAGGGGAGATAAGGGCCAAAAATAGAATAAAACCCAGTTTATTTATTCCTTATTTATTCATTTTTTCACATATTTTATTCTTTATTATATATACATCAAATAATGAATCTTTGTACATGAAAGTTGTAGATAATAATGTAAATAAAAAATACATAATTGAGTTTGTACAAAAATAATACGCAGTGTACATTTTATACACAAAATAAAAAGTCAAAATCCCAACATCACAGACCCATATCTTTGAAATAAAACTCAAAACATATCAAAATCACCTCTTATTGTATATAACTTTTTATAAGCTATTTAATGGTGGTGGTTTCATTTTTTTGGAGTTACAGTGTGAAAGTTGGGTTTTGGACCCTCATTGTACAATGTACCCGAATAAAATATTCAATTTATTCATTCTTCATTATTTTTACATATTCATATTTTAATAATTTTGTAGTTATTATTTTAAACTTATGTACATATTAAAATCAAAATAAAATCAAAAATAGAAAATAAAATAAAATAAGCCTATATAAATACATAGGCAAAATACCTATAATATTACATGTACATAAATAAAAGTGAATTTCATTCTTTTATTATTTATTCATTTATATTTTTATAATATTGTAAATATTATTAAAAATATAAACCAAAACAAAACTCAATAAAATACATTAAAATAAAATGATGTATATAAAACATAGAAGAAATACCTATAAGTATACCTGCATAATTTACATACCTATTTATTTAAGTGTACAAATAACATTATAAAAATAAAATAAAAATATATCTATACACATAAAAATAAGTTATAAATATATAAAATAAAATAATGAAATAATAAAATAAAATATACAAATAAAATAGTCAAAATATAGGAAAATACACCTATAAATACACCATTAAAAATTAACTACTAATAAATAAACTAAAAAAATAAATAAAAATCATAATTAAATAATAGATAAAATAATAAACATTTTTTATTTTATACTCAATAAATAATAAAATCATTTACTATTTTTAAATAATTATTTTTTAATAAGCCTGCTGCTTTGTCCTTTAGCGGGCTGAGCTGCTGGACCAATCCCAATACAGGAATTGTTGCCGCCTTGTCAACTTCTCCTGCGCTTTCGATTTGACGCGAACCTATCTTTCCCTGCCTTCTTCCCCTTATTTTGCAGGCGTCTCTTCCATCCATCACCTTCGACTCCTTAACACAAAATGACCATTGATCATTGTACATACACACTGAGCCTTTAAACCCCTTGTACATACGCTCGATCCATTGATTTTAGCCGATCAAATAAGGGTGCCCATTTGTTCTATAAATAAAAGCCTCTTTCCTCCATGCAATTTTGGCCATCTCCAAACCCTAGATCCCCTACATCTCGGCCAAGCGTGTATCCTAGTGATAGGGGGAGGTCCCCTGAGGTGCTGGCGTGTCGCGGAGGAGGAGCTGCGCCCAAGGCCGCCGTCGCCAGCGAGTTCTGCTCCATGGGCAACCACCAGCTGTAAGAGCTGTCTTTTATCGTTCCTTTTAATCGCGGAGGAGGAGCTGTCTTTTATCGCTTCTTAGTTTAGGTTTTAGCTAGTTAAATTAGGTTAATCAGGGATTCACGTAGTTCCCCGGAGCTGAGCTCTGGCGAGCTCCTCTGAGAGTGATCATCTGCTCCCAACTTGCCCAATCACTTTCATCTTCTCCCCCTTCTGTTTCGCTACACCCCACACACATTCTCTCACCTAGATTGACTCTCGATCGGGAGATCATCTCCTCAACCTCCGTCGCTTGCCAGAGGAGCTCCGTCTCGATCCACTTCCATCTACAGACGCCCAATAAGGTCCCCAGACCCCTTGTTGCTTTTGCGAACCTATATTGCAGGTCCGGAGGGCCAAAAGACTCCATCTGGAGTCAATTTTGAAGAGAGAGGAGGCACCTGGAGCTCCTAACTTCACCGAGCTTGCCTGTCGCCATCTGAGCTCTAGCGAACCTCCTAGCGATGTTGTTAGAAACGGAAAAGCCCAAGCTTCAATTTGCCCCTAACCGAGCCTTCCAGACGGCCAGAGACGACCAGGAGGATGGATTGAAACTCACCCCATGCGAGTTCTTGGTCTGTTCTTCCAGGTCCTCTCTTGGCTATTTGATCCACCGGCATCCCCAGATCGCACCAGAGCCGCTCGACTAAGCCACGTCCCAATCGTTAGATCGTACCCCGTGATCTAATCCCAACCGATGATCGACGAACCAGTGTAAGATGATAGGATAGCAACACGTGTCAAGTGAAAGCTTCATCGTCGTCCGATCGCCGCCTTTAATGGGGTAAATTGCATAACCTCGCCCTGCCTTTTTGTAAGTACTATTTAGTCTTGTAAATAAATTGTAGTGTTTTAAATAAATTGGAAATTTTTCTAGAAAGGCCCCGGTACTTTTGCTATTTGCATTTGGGTCCCTTCCACATCACCTCACGTGCCGTCCCACGTGAGGTGGTGAATTTGCATAGATGCCCCTAACGATTTTTGCAATTATAAAATATTCATATAAAACTAAATAAATATTGTTTTATTCAAGCATATTTGCACCATAGCCCTTGGAGTTTATTTTAATTGCAAAAATGCCCTGCTAGGACATACCTTTTTATGCTTTTCCTCTATTTATGCTCCCAAAAATACAGAAAAATAGGGTTAAATGCCTCATGCCATGTACTTTCATGCAATGTGTTCACTTTGCATTTTTAGCCATTTTATCCATTTATTAAAAATGCAATGAAACCTATTTATTCCCTATCTAAATTAGAAAATACCAACAAAATATGAAAACATGTCTTAAAATTCCAAAAAACTTATATATAGTTTATTTTAACTTATTTTGATTACTGACCAAAAATCACAAAAAATGGAAAAAGAAAATCTTAAAAATCGAAAAAGCCCTATATATTTCATAAAAGCCTAAAAAAATCATTTAAAAATCTAAAAACATGTTTTTCTATTTTATAATTTTCTTTAGATAAATCTTTATATATTAAATTGTTTTGGATAATTTTAGAACTTATTTGATATTTTTAATATCCAAATCAATTTAGGATTATTAATTAACCCCTTATTTGGGGTATTTTTGACTTAGAAAAAGATATATAAAAATTAGCAAAAAATCCTAAAAAAATATAAAAACATTAGAAAAGTATAAACAATCTAAAAACAATTTTTGGTAAGCATTTTCTCTATGTTTATTATTATTTATATATGTATTACTCTATATTGTATATATAAAGCCTTATATATGATATATATAAAAGGAAAAAGGAAATACACAAATTTATAAAAATATAAAAAGAAAATATAAAAACAGAAAAATAAAAATCACGTACAAAAATATAAAACACAAAAATAATATATATATATATATAACCCACAAAAGATATATGTATATGCATGATAAATTACATGGTTGTAAATAAATAACCACATGCTACCTGTTTTTCTCTTTGTGGTTCGACTTCTACATGCTTACTAGCTATGCTATGGTAGTGATAATAAATTTTAATTCCATATTTTTGCCATTCATTGATTTATCCATAATGTGGGTTAATTGCTGATCAATCAAAGTTTTCGTTTGGGGTCATTTCGACAACTATCAGTCCACCTTGTGGATTGATAAGACCTCTACGAAAAGACAGGTTATCAGATGGCACCATTGCCAGGGAGCAATGAGCGTAGCCTAGTTTTTGTCATTCATTTTTTTATACAGTCATTTATTTTTGATTCCTTGATTTATTATTGTAAATAATTATTAACTTATTTTCATTCATTAATTCTTTTTATGTAGCTCAGTTAATTTATTTGATTAATTATGCTAATGCCATCTTTTTGTGACTTTGATGCGAGGGCCCGCCAAGCGAGGATGGCTTTTGAGGAGGCTGATGCAGCCAAACTTGGAGGAGGCTGGTCTTCTCTTTGTTACCAGTTGGAGAGGGTATCAAGGAAGCAAGGAGAAGGATTTAGCTTAGAAATAAATTTGATTTCATTTATGTAATTATTAGTGAGAGAGAGAGAGACAATTTTGGCATGTAATAATTAACTTGGACTCTACTCTCCACAACGAGGTCTAGTGCCCGAGTGTCTGTTCACTTGGGGGTCTCATCGCAGTTTTTCGAGTTTTTCACGCCTTCTTTTATTTTGTTTTCTGCTATTTTGAGTTTTCTGCCTTATTTTTTTGTTTTGTGTGCATGGAGCCCCTAGACATAGGTTGCTTGACTCAGTAACTAGGACTAAGCCGTAATAATAATGCATACTCATATAGTCCTTTACGTTTGGATCTAGTCAAATTAATAATGTTGATACTTCAGTCTTGAGACTGCATGCTGAGAGATGTCATATACAACGCGTGCAGGATCCGTTGTGGCGGGCACCGACCGGCATCAAAGATCGGACCTCGGTCTCATTTCTGAATGACTAACAACTGGTTCTTCACGATTAATAGCAACTACTGTTTAGGGTGATTTTGTCGATTGCACACCACCATGTAGAATAGGTTTAAAAAAACTATTTTGCATACCGCGTGGAGAGAGCTGGAAAGCACTATAAGTCCTCTAACTCAGCATGCATCATTAGATTCAATGTTGAGATTCCCATCATTGAATCGACTTGCACAACTTTTTCGTTATCACCCTCTGATTTTGAGCACCTAGGACTTAAATGAAAATATACAAAAATGTCAGGTGCTTGTATGAAAACAATTTCAAAAAAATTGAAAACCAAAAAAAGTTAAAACAAGGGAACTGCTAAATAAACTTTGACCATAATTAAAATCCGTAATGGACTATCATTATCTTGGGTTCATAAAGTCCTCATTGTTTTTAGGTACCTTCGGAGGGGACCAAAACTGCTCCCATGAGCGAGGCTCAACCCGCTAAGGATTAGAGCCCTAAACTCAGTTTGTAACTTCCTTGTGTATCGCATGGATTTCTGAAGTAATGGCACTTCTATCGTAGGTGACCGAGTAGGGCCTTGTCAACGATGGTGTTCCCGCCTTGTGTGGAACATCGACATGTTTTGAAGTATTGAGAATAGGCCATGTCTTCGCGAGGTGTCTGTCTCATCGGTTTACGTTCGAGTAGGTTCTTGCACGCTCATAGGTGATTCCTTTGCGAGCGAGAACCGAAGTAGCGATTTCGCCTATCGGCTTCCTCTCTCTATTTCTTTGGTTGAGTAGGGATCTAGGAAGGGCTACAAGGACCTCAAAAAGTACAGCCTACATGTTACAAAGGAGGAGGACAAGTATGAGACACTTCTCTAGCAATACTCTCTCTCCTATAGGGTTAGCGTGCTAAGGACTTATTAAAAGATATGCCTGAAAATAACAACTCTAAAACTGAAAGGATAATAAATAGCCGAACCTTCATGGCTTCACATGGTGTGAGTTGGTGAACCCAATTTTGTATTTTGTTTGTATGGATCTAGATTAAGGTTCAAAGAATAAAGTCACGCGCATTTATGCAAATTTTGTCATGTGTATTCCTCTTGACCCCCGCTCAATTCGAGCCTTTATACTATTTTACACTCCATTTTTTTCTCCCTTGTTGACCACCGTATCTCTCCTCCTGCATCGATCTCCTTCTTGCTTCACGATGTTGATCATGGATGGATTAGTCGGAACCCCGCCGACACATACATCGATTCCATTGACTCGACTTCATCAAGAATTCTAGGCGATTCTCGAGAACCCGATCCGGACCTTGCAGGTCGATCTCCAAACTCTTCGTCTTCTATCCGTCCTTCTCATCCTCCCAATAAACCGAGATAACCTTTGTCCCATTTTTGTCGTTGTGAATGATAGTCTATTACAACTCATATCTTTTTCATTCATAACACTTTGGAATCGACCCTAAATCCAGATCCATCTTGGCAGCTGAAGATTCAATTACAAGTGGTCTGATTGGAGAATTTTCATATTGCAGATGGAAGACACTCACAGTCCTGGATCCAAACATGGAATTCATCTCTTCAGACTCATATCTCGAAGTGGCTCCTCAAGGAAAGGGCAAGGGTCAGCAGCCACCTTCATAGTCAGAGCAGGGACAAATGCCTGATCAGAATCAGGTGAACACTCAGTTGTTGGCATCTATCCAGGCCATTCCGCAACAGCTGACAGAGCAAGCCCCAACACAGACTGTGTTTCAAGATATATTGAATGACATCATGAATAGACAAGGAGGAGGAGACAGACCAAGAGGAGGACGAGGACCTCATGAGAACCCCGATGAAGAAGAGCCAGAACAAGGGAGGATAAAACCTACACTAAAAGAGACATATAACCCTAGAGACAGCCAGATGATCGAGCGGATCCTCATATCACCGGTACATGCTCACTTCGAGCTAAAGTTTCAGTTCTTTTCTCTTCTCCCTTCTTTCCATGGGAACACCAGCGAGGAGCCGTACATTCACCTGCAGCAATTTTCACGCATCCGCCATACTACCCACTACCCCAATGTTCCATTGGATGTAGTGAAGATGATGGCGTTCCACTTCAGTCTACAAGACAAGGCCCTATATTGGGTCAATCATTTGGGAAAGGTCGTGACGACATGGGAGGAGCTGAAGTCCACTTTCTTGCATAAGTTCTATCCTCTCGGTCGGCTCAACCAGATGCGAGCTAGAATCCGTAACTTCTCCCGGGGGCACATGAGAGCATTCATGAAGCCTGTGAGAGATTCACATATCTACAGGAGAAGTGCCCCCATCATGAAATTCCCAGGACCAGCTTGGCCCAACACTTCTTCGGGGGCCTGAACGTAGAAAGACAACGGCTCGTTGACGCAGCCTGTGGGGCATCACATTTCAACAAGGATGAAGATGTGGTCTGGCAGATTTTTGAGGAAATGGCCGAAGGAGAGACCGCTCTCTCTTCATCCAAAGCATATCTGAAGCAACCCCATATCCTACAGAAGCAAGTCCATATGACAACGTCCCGTGAGGCAGAGAGAGATGAAAGGTCCAACCTCAGCATCATCAGGGGCTATCTCTCAAAGGTTGATATCATTGAGAAGTGATCACAGGACCTCGAGAAACTCGCTGTGATCGAAAAGAGGACGCCGAATCTCGATAAGATGGACCAGATCACCAAGAAATTGGAGTTGCTGGTGGGCACCATCAGTTCGGTTCAGTCGGCGACACCATCCACCGAAGCTACAGCTAAGAAGAAATATGAACCATCACTACCACAACAACCTCAGTCGAGCCAGCATCCACCGATAGTCCAGCACGTGTACTACGTGCAGGCGCCCGATCAGGGCCACCGCATCAGCAGATGGTTGTCTACCAACCAGACTTCCTTCCATCATCAGATCCAGCCTTCCCACTACCACCCTTGATTCAAGAAGTCAATGGTGTTTGGAGTAATGATGCACAGCTGGACCGTCCTACCAGGCATCTCCAAGGCCAGCAACAAGCCAACCGGCAATACCACCAACCACAGGGTGGTCGTTTTGTGCAGTCCTCACAACCCCAACCATAGTATCACCAGCCTCCGTAGTAAGGCAACTAATGGAGGCAACACTAACAATACCAGTAGCCGTAATACCGCTAACCACAACCATACCGCCAGTATGCGGCTACCCCACATCCACAATACCATAACTATCGTCCTCCTATTACCATCAATATCAGCTTCCTCCACCATCTCAACACCACCAACAGTCATCGCCTCAGCACCATCACTCTCAGCATCAGCTTGGTTTGCTCGTTGAACCTTCTGAGGCGAATCCTGTGAACCAAACCCTTGATTTCTTGGCCCAGCTTGTCAAAGGCCTAGCAGATATGATAAGGAAGTTAGATGACCTGACCGCCATACAAACCACCATACCGGCTCAGGTCGAAGCCAACCCCAACAGCTTCAAGAAAAGAGAGCAGGTAGAATGTGATGTCTCGTCTATGCCTGTAGAGTCAGATGATTGTGCTATTATTTTATCTAATTCTGTCACTCTCAGGAGTGGTAGGGCCTTGCCTTCTCCTGCCACAAACAAGGGGAAGAACAAACCTTCAGGTGAATTATCATCTTCTGCATCAATCGTGCCAGCTACAGGGGCAGGTGAGGAAGAAGAAGGAGCCATTCCAGTTGCCATCCACCACCATCTCCATTACCAAAAGAACAAAAAAAACAGAAAAAGCAAAAAGACCAAAAAGATGACCGTCGCCAAAGTGAAGCCGTGCCAACCATGGAGGAGCAGCTAGCCGCAGCCGATCCTGTGCCAGTCGACTGAGTAGAGGCCCCACTTTTTGTCTGTCCACAAGTACCATCATCTCAACTTCCAGATTGTACTCCTTTTTGTGGCCTAGATGTACAACATATTGTGGACAAGGATTTTGTTGTATATAAAAACCATGTTTCTAATTTCAGTCATGTAGATATTCCTTTTCCTGATGCAATAGAAAAATCCAAATATGCAAAAAGAAAAAGTGCACTATCAGATCCCGGAGTTGTGGACATTCTTAATAACTTGAATGTTGAGATTCCATTAATGAAAGCCATGGAGTATATGCCAGCTGTAAAGAAAGGTTTGAAAGAGGCATGTACAATCAAGCATCGCCCAACACGAAATAATAGACGTTGACATGTTGATAAGCACGCTCTCACCATGGCCACAGTTGTAGCCATCAACAACCTCCCACAGAAGAAGCAGGACAAAGGAGCGCCTCTAATTAGTTGCGAGATTTTCAATCAAGTCCTCAAGTGAACTCTGCTTGACAGCAGTTCTTCCATCAACCTCCTGCCCTTGTCATTATTGTAAGAATTTGGGCTAGGTCCTCTCAAGAAAACATGTATGATCCTTCAGTTCGTTGATCGATCCATCAAGCGACCTCGAGGTCTTTTGGAAGATGTTGTGGTGAAGGTGCGGGACATGTAGTTTCTAGTTGATTTTGTAGTCCTTGACATGGACTCACCCGTACCCTTACTCCAGACTCCTATCATCCCAGGCCGATCATTCCTGTGCACTTCAGAAGTCCTAGTTGACTATGGGTCTATCAAGATCACCTTCAGCTCGGGTAACAACAGAATTACCGTAGACATGATTAGCGAGCCCAAAGTCGTAATTGATAAGGGATATGCAACAACATCTGAAGCAGACTGTGAGTTCATTATAGAAATACACAACTCTCCTTGAACAATCCATGGACACAGGAAATCCTCTCTCTAGAGGAGGACTTGGAAAGCACAGTTGACGCAAGCTCCGAGGACACTTGGGAGACAGAGTCAAACTTACTGATGCATCTTTTTGACTCCAGTGATTCACTCCAGCCCGAACACGGTGATCCCATCACCGATCCGTTCGGCACATTATCAGAATCTCAACAGAGCACTGAGGCTGGCAACCCTACAAAAGTCCAAACAACACATCCCACCACCAATACTATCTCAGAAGTGACTGATAAGTTGGCTAGATCAGAACCGGAACTCAAGCCACTTCATGCAGGCCTAAAGTATGCTTTCCATGCGGGTGCAGACAACATGTATCTAGTCATCATCAACAACAGGCTAACCCCTGAGCAAGAATATCGACTTCTCGATGTTCTAGAGAAAAACCGCAAGGCACTTGGTTGGCATGTCTCAGATCTCCGTGGGATAAATCTTGCGTTGTGTTCACATCACATTTACTTGGAAGAATATACCAAACCATCCCGTAAATTTCAAAAAAGATTGAATCCGAACCTGAGGGACATAGTCATGAAGGAAATAACGAAATGGTGTGATGCAAGCTTCATTTATTCCATCTCTAACTCAAAATGGGTAAGCCCACTGCACATCATTCCAAAAAAGTTAGGGCTTACTGTTGTTACAAATGACAGAGGAGAGAAGATATCTACCAATGTATCGACATCCTGGTGCATATGTGTTGACTACCGCCGTCTTAATGCAGCAACAAAGAAGGACCATGATGAATACTCATTCACCACTCTTTATTCTTTTAATTTAGCTAAATATCTTGGCAAAATACCATGCATATAGTTGTAAATACAATAAGTTACCAATAAGCATGCTTTGTGTAAATATTAATAATTAGCATGTATTTGTGCAAAAATAAAAGAATACAAAAAAAGAAGGAAATATTTAGAATAAATATTGGGTGACCTAAACCCAAGAGAGGGCCTAATATGGGCCTGATCGCCAAATAAAACAAGTAGAGAGAGATAGGGTCAATCAACCTTATATATATTCCTTCTTTGTGTACATATTTTATTTTCACAAAAATAAAAATAAAAATGAGTTTCTAACCCCTTGTATATATTTCTAAAAATAAAAAAAATTGAGAAAAATAAAAGTAAAATAAAAATCAAATAATTTCTCTCTCTCCTTGTACATCATACATGTATATAGAAATAATATATCTATTAATTTCACCCTTGTAAATAAACAATAAAAATAAAATAAAATTTTTTTATACTCTCAATTTTATGTTGTAAATAAATAAAATATAAAATGGGAGTATTTGTACAAAAATAAGAAATTAAAATAAAAATATAAAATACATAGGTTTTTTATACATGTATATAATATAATATAATGTATATACCTTAATTTATTTTTCAAAAAAATAAATAAAAATCACTAAAAATATTTGAAAATTAATACACATTTTTCATTTTATAAATATTTTAAAATAAAATCGTTTTCTATTTTTTATTTAATTTATAAATCTTTTCTTTTTCCTTTTTTCTGATTGGTCCAGAGGGGTTGTTGACCCCCGGTCAACTCCCCCCTCCCGAGCCCCCTCTTTGCCCGAACCCGATTTGCGCCCCATTTCTCGCATTTTTGTCGATGGGGTCTTGGCTTCTCCTGCTCCGATTCCTTCGCCCGGTCCTTCCCCTTGGTTCCACGACCCTCACGGATCCCTAGGGAAGGTTGGATCAGCATCGGTTCGCGTGCTCGTGCTCGATCTTTCTCGTCACCTGGGACCTGCTATAAAATTTTCATTCCTCTTCCCTGCTCAGTTTATCGTGCCACACTCCCTCATTCTACCCTAAAGACCTTCCCCTCAGTGACAGCGTTCGGAAGAACCCTTTGGTTGCCAGAGTGAGTGCCTGTAGCCGACGCTCGACGCACGTGGCCGGAGCACCGCCGCGTTTAAGCCTCCCCACCTGCCGCAATGTGGTAGAGGCGAAGACCCCAATCGATGCAACCCCCTGGAGATAAGGATTCTTGGACCTTCAAGTAATCCTCATCTCAGTCCTAGTTCCCTTTATTTCTGAATCTTTCATCTTTCATCCGCCGACTCCGGCCCGACGGTCGGAGCTCCATGGACCACCCATATCCGCTCCAATAGACTCCCCGTTCCACCGTCACCCTTCCCCCGCAGCCTGATCACCCTAGACTTGTCTTAGACAGCTAAGATTTGGATCGAAGCTCCATCTGTCGCATCGCCGGAGCTTCAACCTTCACCCGCTGTCGCTTCACTTCGTTTCCAACCAAATAACCCTGATTGGAGTCTCCCTCCGAGTCAAAGCCTTCATCTGCAGGTTGGAGCGCATGCAGACACACCCAGCTCACCTTCATTCAAATTCGTCGGAGGTTCCCCCAGGTCACGTACCCCTTCCCAGAGATCCGACCGTTGGCCGGACCATTTGACCAGTCCACTCGACGCAGAGGAGCAGTACGACCTTGTTGCCGCCGTCCGATCGTTCATCGGAGCCACCGATCTTCCTCTGTGCTCCGGCGAACGTCACCCAGGAGGAGTTCTTCCAGCTGCCTTCTCCACCGTTGGATCACCTCCAGTCACCAGATTCGATCGCCATCGTCCATTGCCTGCACCTTGTCATGTCATTAGATCTGACATCTAACGATCCCCGTACGCCCACATTCGTGCCCGTAAGACAACCGTTAGATCCACCAGGTGTCAGCGCCAGAGCCACAGATCTCCTTCCATTCAACGAGGGCCACCTGGCACACCACGTGACCCGTACGAGCGGTTGGGTAATTTGCGCCTCCTTCCCCTGCATTTCTTTTATGTTTTTACTTAGTCTGTAAAATAAATAGTATATTGTGGTCTATTTGCACTTTAGCCCCTGCTGGTTTTACTATTCGCACTTTAGTCCTCCTTGTATGGTTACACGTGCATCGTCACGTGTTTTTCTGGAACATTTGCATGTATGCCCTAGGGTTTCTTGGATGTTATGAAATGAAGTTCTAGTTTCTTTATTTACATCCATACCCCCGTGTGTGGTTTTTTTGGACATGTGCTAAATTCATGTGAAAATTGTAGTAGGACCTTTGGATTTTTTATGCGTGTTATGCTTTGGTCCCCAGAACTTTCTTTGCATCTAGGTCCCTGTGTGTTGTACGTGTTTGATTGGTTGAAATAAATATCAAATCTCGTCCAAATTACATGGAATTTGGATACGTGGCTCCTGCCACTGTGTAAAAATTTCCATGAATTTTTGGGCCTTTTTTTCATTTTCTATTTTTAGAAATTCAAAAACCTTGAAATTTGCTTCTGTTCAGTTTTAAAAACCAACTAAAAATATTAAAAGCCCTCTAAAAAATCCAAAAAAATTAATGTCTGTTTGTTTTGTTGTATTTTTGATTCTGTCCATTTTTGTTGCATTTAGATTTATAAAAACCCTAAAAATTTTAAAACAGTAAAAAACTTATAAAAATCATTAAAAATTCTTAAAAAAAATAAAAAATGCAATTTCAGTTTCTTTAGTTAGAGTTTTATTTCTAGTTTACAATAAAATTATTTCTGGAATTTTATAGGCTATTGAAATATTTTTGAATAGCCTTTAGATTCTGGCTACACATTGTCTTTGATTTTTAGCCTTATTTCATTTTTAGAAAATTCCCTAAAAATCAGAAAAATACAAGAAAAATAACAAAAATACTTGAATATTTATAAATTCCAAAAATATTTTTATTTTAATTTTTTGACTTGTTTTGGCGTGTTAAGTAATTTTTGGTTCGTGCCTTTTCCATTCTTTTACATATTTTCCTTATATTAAAAATTACAAAAAAAATTTAAAAATATAAAAATCCACCAAAATTATTTTATTTCTTTTATTCTTAATTCTCGACTACTTCGTAGCCATCGCATTCCATGCTCCTTGTGTTCGACCCTGGTAGCTATACCAGGTAAAATAAAATATCGAGATCGTTATTTGCCTGATTGTTTGATTTTTATTATTGGTGGACTTGATTTTCTTGATTGAGTCTAATCCGAGAGGTTGAGGTCGCAACGACCATTGATACCTTTTTACCTTAGTCGCTCGGGTTGCTCATCAGACCACTTTCCCTTGCCTTTCATCGATCAAGTTTTAGAAAGACTGGCTGGCAAGGAGTTCTTCTGCTTTCTAGATGGGTACTCCGGGTACAACCAGGTGGCAATCGCCCCAGAAGGCCAAGAGAAGACCACCTTCACTTGCCTGTTCGACACCTATGCTTTCAGAAGAATGCCCTTTGGATCGTGCAACGCACCTGCGACCTTCTAGAGATGCATGCTTGCAGTTTTTACCGAGATGGTATGCAGTTTTCTCGAGATGTTTATGGACGACTTCTCCATCTATGGTGACAGCTTCGATTCTTGTCTTCAGCATATGGACAAAGTACTTTAGAAATGCCGTGAAGTCAATCTTGTATATTCATGTGAAAAGAGCCACTTCATGGTTACAGAAGAGATTGTGCTGGGTCACGTTGTTTCCAAATGTGGCATGGAAGTTGACCCGGTAAAGGTGGATGTGATTGCTAATCTGGAGCCACCTCAGATAGTGAAGAAAGTGAGGTCATTCCTGGGGCATGTGGGATTCTATATAAGGTTCATTTGTGATTTCATCCGCACTGTCTGACCTCTTACAGAATTACTGTACACAGAGATCGAGTTTAATGTTGATCAATAGGTTCTCCTTTCATTCAATCAGCTGAAGGATCTAATCACTCAAGCTCCAGTCCTACAACCGCCGAATTGGTCTCTTCCATTTGAGATCATGACGGATGCGTCAGATTTTACAGTTGGGGCTATATTAGGATAGAGGAAAGATAAGGCGCCCTTTCCCTTTCATTATGCCAGCAAAACATTAGATGAAGCTCATAGAAATTATACTGTGATAGAGAGAATTGCTGGCTGTGGTATTCTCCTTTGAGAAGTTCAGATCCTATTTGCTTGGTTCAAAAGTCACCATCTTCATCGACCACTCTGCTATCCGATACTTACTGTAGAAGAAGGATGTGATGAGTCGAATAACTGAGAAGGCTAAGGGAGATAAATATCACGGGTCGTTGTGACCTCAATCCCTCGAATCAGACTCAACAAGAAAAATAAGACCACCAAATAAATCAAAAAGTCAATAAAACACGAATAGCGGTCTTCGCTATTTATTTAACCTGGTATAGCGACCAAGGTCGAACTCAAGGAGCACGGGTTGGCCGAATCGACCTACGAAGTAGTCAGATAAGCAAAGAAAATCAGGAAACTATTTTTGGTGGATTTTATGAATTTTTAATTTTTTTGTGATTTTAATTTATAAAGAAAATAGAAAACAAGGCAGAAAGCACACAATCAACAATTTATTAAACACTCAATAATAAACTAGAAAATTAAAATAAAATTATTTTTGGATTTTATGATTTATAGGTGTTTTTGGTAATTTCCTGAGATTTTTATAATTTTTAATGGATTTTATAAAAATGAAATAAAGCAAAAATAGGGAACTAATGTGTAGCCAGATTTGAAAGGTTATTTAAAAATATCTAAATAACCTCTAAAAATCTAGAGGCATTTTATATCAAACTATAAATGAAAACTAAGCTACAGGAAAAGAAATGACATTTTTTTGAATTTTTCAGAATTTCTACTGATTTTTATAAGATTTTTATAGTTTTTCAATTTTTACGGGTTTTATAGGTCCAAATCAGATGAAATTTGGAATGAAGTAAGGAAACACAAAAACAAATAGTAATTAATTTTTTTAGAATTTTTGGATGATTTTTATATTTTTAATTGATTTATAAAACAAACAGTAGCAAAAATAAGGGTTTTTGAATTTTAAAAATAGAAAAACAAGTAAAAAATGTCCCAAAAAATTAGTGAACTTTTTAATAGTGGCAGGGGTCATGTATCCAAATTTCACTAAATTTGGAGTTAATTTGATATTTTATTCAACCAATACACAAGCAACAACACACAGGGACAAGATCGCAAAGAAAATAAGTTTTAGGGCCAATCTGATAACACGTGTAGAAACAGGAGGCCAACATTACAAAAAACCCAGATCTCACGCGTCTGACACGTGATTCACACTTAGAGGGACTAAAATGTCATTCCTATTTATAACATATCAAATAATAACATAACGAAAGTCCAGGCCCATACATGCAATTTATCCAAAAACTCACGTGTCGAAGCACGTGTACCACATACACAGGGATAAAAATGCAATATCTAAAACTACTAGGTCTAAAGTGCAAATTACCTAAAATAAAAACAACTACTCTAAGTATTTACAGGACTAAACTATAAATGCGAAAAAAAGAGGAGCCTAAGTGATATTACCCATTTACTACGATCCGACGACTGATGGGCATCCTCTCCAGATCGAATGGTCGTGACGCGTGAACACCTCTTCGCGATGGACATCTCAGATCCGATCCTCAGATGAATCGACGATCAAGAGTCTTCCTTAGATGAATGGCTACGATCTAATCTGGCACGAGGGGGCTCGATCGACGGCGACAGAGGCTCCTGGAAGAACAGCCCCCCCGGCGAGGTTCGCCGGGCCAATACGCACAATGGAGTCCTCCTCAGATGCTGCTAAGATGGGGGAATCGATGCTGACGATGCTCCGCAGCAAATGGTATGCTCCAATGGGGCCGGGAGGACCTGAAGGGTCCCCGGTGACGTCAAGTACCTGGAGCACCTGTGCTCGGATGGTAGAACCTCCAGATGAGGCTCTCAAGTCTCGATACCTGCACAGGAAACAAGAGGGGTCGAGGGCAAACTGCCTCAACCCATTAGCAGGCGAAATGGGTGCGTGGGTGAGTCGGGGCGTGGTCCTCTGGCGAGCGGCGACGGCGGAGGACCCAAGGCCCAGTTCCGGGGCGAACCAGGATGATCGGAGGGGCGTAGAACGTACGGAGGGGTCTAGTGAAGGTGATACGATGGTCGGATGGGAGAATGAACGGTCGGATGATCGGGAATCGGCCGGCGACGGCCGACGGCATTGGAATTAAAGCGAAGATAAAGGCTAAAAGGGTTACCCGGTGGTCAAGGTCGTTTGTGGGGGAGGTTGGCTTCCTCCTGGGATCCTTGTCTCGATGGAGCGACGCCTCCAGAGGCTCGAGCTTGCTGATGGTGGAGCACGGCGGTGATGACCACCGGACCTGGGGCAAACACTTCTCCTTCCTCACTGGAACACCCACTAGGGCTTGCTGTCACTCAAGGCTAGAAGGTGGAGGTCCTGGGAGTCAAAGACGGAGGCTGAAGGTGGGTGAAAATGCGGCTGGAGGCGAGGCTATATAGGAGTGAAAGGTCCGGGAAGATGGGAGTCGGGCGCGAATCGCGGTGCACGAATCCCTAGGAAGAATGGCGGGCGTGTGTCATGGATCATACGTCAACAATCGGAGCCCATGGTTTGGGTGAATGGCGATCGGATCGAGGCGTGAAAAGTCGGAGAAATCGGGTCGGCGCGAAGATCCGCGAGAATGTGATCAAAGGGGGGGAGTTGACTGGGGGTCAACAATCCCCCGTGGACTAATGAGAAAATTCCATTGGAAAATGATTTGATAATTCAAAATAAAATATAAAAAGGCTTTATTTTAAAATATTTTCAAAATAGAAAATGTTTATTTATTTTCAAAGTAGTTTTTAGCGATATTTATTTATTTTTTTAAAAAATAAATTATGTATATACATTATATTATATTATATACATGTATAAATACCTATGTATTTTTTTTATTTTTGTTATTTTATTTATGTACAATTATCCCAATTTTATATTTTATTTATTTACACCATAAATTTTGGGATATAAAATATTTTTTTTGATTTTTATTAATTATTCACAAGGGTAAAATAAATATGTCTTTTATTTATATATACATGGTATATGTACACTGAGGAGAGAGAAATTATTTATTTTTATTTTTCTTTTATTTTCCCATTCTTATTTTATTTTTATAAATATATACAAATTGTGAGAAACACATTAATATTTTTATTTTATAAAAATAAAAAATATATATAATAAGAGGGGATTTTGTGCAAGGTTGAGCTACCCTATCCTCCCTTGAGTTCAGGTCACTCAATATTTATTCTAAATATTTCCCTATTTTTCTTTATTTCTTTATTCTTTTATTTTTGCACAAAAACATGCTAATTATTGCTATTTACACAATGCATGCTATTTGGTAAATTATTATATTTACAAACATATACATGGTGTTTTGCAAAGGTTTTTAGCTAAAATAAAAGAATAAAGAGCGATGAATGAGGATTCATCACCACCTATACTTAACTTTGCTAGTCCCTTAGCAAACACTTATTTGCAAAAGAAGTGAAAAAGAGAAAAGAAAAAAAAAGAGGGAAAAAATGAATCAACGCTGATTATTAAACTTGCCTTCATTAAATTGAAGTATGGAGCTTAGTCAGATCTTTGGATTATTAATGTGTCGGAACCTTATTTGGACTGAGGTTAAAAACTTAATAGCCTCTAAGTTCCACTATTATATAGTCAAGACTCCTCAACAATCCAGATCAGAACAAGTCTACATACACAAACCCTGAAGACCATGAATCTTATCTTGTATTGTGTAAATGAGGTATAGCTCTCCACCTCAGAAGTAGCAAAGTGACAACCCACCCCCAACAAGGTAACTCTAATACCCCAGTCTGGCAACTCTTTTTTCGAGGAACGGGGTATTCCCTTCTAAGTTCAAGTACGATCGGCTCAAGAAGAGGGGGAAGAAGAGAATGGACCATGGCCAGTGTAGCCATGTATCCTTGGGAGCTCAACCAGTGTAGCTAAGTCTCCATGCTGCAAGCTACATGAGATGGAACATGAATACCAAGCTTTGCTTTATTGCACTATATACACTCCAGTGGGATTATCATTTTCTCTCAGACCCACCATTTTTTGGAGTTATTTTCTTTTTGCATTTTTTTCGATGTGCATATATACAACATATCAACTTGAGCCAGTAGACTATCCCTCTTTTGAAGCATTATTGCAACCCACAACTCCTGTCATTAGACCTCATGGCGACCAGACCAAGTTGAGATGCACTTCCTTCACTATAAAAAGAAGAGAGGTTCCGCCTAAAAGTACTACCCTCATATGCTACCCCAAGTCAAAGAAGACTGCCTCCTCACCACCTCATCCGTAGAGAGCTCGGTGTAAAGTGCGGGTCCAAGTAAAGCCATTGTCTATAAGAGTCATGTGTGTGTTGTTAAGTGCTCTACTTAGGCTCATCGAGATGACATGTGACCATAGCCTAGTGGACTCAAAGAAATAAGTCACCATGGACCTGAAAAGTCTCAACCCTAAGCCCTATAAGGTTCCTCTTAGAATTAGGTGGATTAAGATCTTAACCAAGCTCCATTTTTCAATTTAATTCCAGGCTAGTTTAAATGTCAACTATGATTCAGGAAAACAATACAATATTTACAAAGATGCAATTTACAAATTTTTTTACAAATGTGCAAAATTTTTGAAAAATGTTTGAAAACATGGATGTATGCATGAATGCCAGTTTTGCAAAATATTTACATACATTTACAAAAGATTTTTGCAAACTTTTGATTTTCAAAACATTTTACAAAAATTTTGTACTATATACATAATTTTGATATCAAAATATTTACAAGCTATTTACACAAAAGATTTTTTACAAACATTTTTACAAAAATAATTTGTACAAATAGCTATGTATGTGCAAAAGAGAATTTAATTTACAAGGAAAATTTTTAATTTTATGGATTTTAAGGGTTTTTAGCCATTTTTATTTATTAACACACTCACAGAAAGTACGAGTTATGGCTAAAGTATATATGGAATATATACGACACCCCCTATACTTAGCTTGAACGACGTCCTCAGAGTGAATCAAGAGCAATGAAGAAGACATAACTCGTGCTTAGTATGGGGAAGTGAAAAGGAAGGCTATATACAAAGATGAATGAAAGAATAGAAATGCAAGAAGAAACTCGGGGTTTCCCCCTATACTTAGGATCAAGTAATCCTAAGTATAGCAGGCTGTACACAAAGGGAAATCCGAGTGGAGAATGTACATTGTCTACCTCCCCTATACTTAGGGTAAAATATCCCTAAGTATAGGTAGCAAAACAGAGGTAGAAATGAATCAAAAGGAACCCAAAAGTCCCACACCTCCCTATACTTAGGGTAAAGTGCACCCTAAGTATAGCAACGTCGAAGATGCAAATGGGGTGTTGGACTGAAGAATAGTGTGATATGGACAACTAGATCTATACAAGTCGGGAGATAGTGATAATCAGGCGTGAGATGCAATATATGTGAGTCAAGAGACCACATCTCACACAAAGTGAATCGGGGCAACGTCAACGACCAGCAGCTCATGATCTAGATATGGTTTGAGCCGCTGCCCGTTAACACGAAAGGTACTCTTAGAAGACAACTCAGATATATCAATACTCCCATTGTCGTATACCTTTCGGACCAGATAGGGTCCCTTCCATTTGCTCTGTAGATTCCCTGGAAATAATCTCAATCTAGCGTCGAACAACCATACTCGCTGTCCTGGCTCAAATTGCTTGTGACTGATATGAGAATCATGGCACTCCTTCACTCTCTCCTTGTACTGTAGGCTGCTCGAAAAGGTTGCATCACAAAGCTCCTCCAGGGCTGCTGACTCTGCCCTCCTCTGATCTCATACACTCACTGGATCCATAAGAATATCTATGACTGCCCAAAGTGACCTATGTCTCATCTCAACAGGTAAATGGCAGGGCTTTCCATAAACGAGGTGAAAGGGAGAGGTACCCAAAGGCATCTTGAAGGACGTCCGATATGCCCACAAGACCGAGTCCAAAAGCCGTGACCAATCCTTTCGGTCAAGGCAGATGACCTTCTGCAATATAGTCTCGATCTCCCTGTTCGACACTTCAGCAAGACCATTGTCTGAGGATGATACGGTGTGGCTACTCAATGGTCTATGCTGAACTCGCTAGCAAGGGCCTTTACCTTGTCATTGACGAAATGAGATCCCCCGTCAGATATCAAAACTCTAGGAACCCCAAACCGAGAAATGATATTCTTCCTCAAAAATCTGAAAACAGTCCTAGCATCTACGGTTCGGGCGGGGATGGCCTCAACCCAGTGACTAACATAATCAACGGCCAACAAAATGTACTCGTATCCCTGACTCTTAGGGAATGGACCCATGAAATCGATGCCCCATGCATCAAAAACCTCACAGAAATGAATGGGCTGCATCGGCATCATATCATGTTGTCCGCAAGTGCCCATCCTCTGACAGTCAGTACACCTCTTCACGAACTCATTAGAGTCCTTGAAGAGGGTAGGCCACCATAGGCTGGATTGGAGCACTTTCTGTGTCGTTCTCCTCCCAGAGTGATGTCCTCCTGCCTCAAGCTTGTGGCAGTAAGTGAGGACGCTGTGGTACTCCTCCTGAGGAATGCACCTAAGCCAGACACTATCCCCTCCTTCATGATAAAGGATGAGATCCTCCCAATGGTAGAACTTGGCCTTTGCGAGGAAGGTCTCAAGTCGCTTCCTGGGCCAATCTTGTGGAACTTTCTTGGCAATAAGATAGTTCACAATATCGGTGTACCACGGGAGAGAGGCGATATCAAGGATTGCCTCATCTGGGAAGGTCTCACATATAGGCTCAATCTGCTCAGAATCCTCAAGAAACTCCAATCAGGAGAGATGATCCACCACCACATTCTTGACTCCAGGCTTGTCCTTAATCTCTATATCAAACTCCTGGAGTAGAGGGATCCATATGGTCACTCTGGCTTTGGCATCCTTCTTTGACATAAGGTACCGGATGGCAGTATGATCAGTGAAGATGGTCACTTTAGATCCAATGATGTAAGATCTGAACTTATCTAGGGCGAATACTACGGCTAGCATCTCCTTCTCAGTGAAGGTGTATTTCCACTGAGCAGCATCCAAAGTCCAGCTAGCGTAGTGAATAGAAAATGGGACTCCATCCCTCCTCTATCCCAGCACGGTCCCTATGGTAAAATTGGAGGCATCCGTCATGATCTCGAATGGGAGAGACCAATCAGACGGTTGGAGGACAGGCGCCTCAACAATTAGACTATTGAGAGTCTCAAATGACGCTAGACACTTATCATCCACAAAGAACTTGGTGTTATTCATCAGCAGATCAGTCAACGGTCAGGCAATCCTGCTGAAATCATGTATGAATCGTCGGTAGAAACCGACGTGCCCCAGAAAAGATCGTAACTGCCGCAAGTTGGACGGTGGACTGAGTTTCCTAATGATATCCACTTGGCGAGATCAACCTCCATGCCCCTGTTGGAGATGATATGGCCAAACACCATCCCTTGAGTCACCATGAAGTGACTCTTCTCCCATAAAAGCACCATGTGTACCTCAATGCATCGCTGGAGGACGCGGTCTAGGCAGTCAAGACAAGAATCGAATCCATCGTCGTAGACCGAAAAGTCATCCATGAAGACCTCCAAGCACTCCCCCACCATGTCCGAAAAGATGGACAACATGCACCTCTGGAATGTCGCTGGAGCATTGCACAATCTAAAAGGCATCCGTTTGAAAGCATATGTCCCAAAGGGACAGGTGAAGGTAGTCTTGTCCTGGTCCTCGGGTGCAATCGCTACCTGGTTGTATCCGGAGTACCCGTCCAAGAAACGGTAATGGCTCTTCCTGATAGACTCTCTATAATCTGATCAGTTAAAGGCAGCGGGAAATAATCTTTTTGGTGGCCTGGTTCAATCGTCTGTAGTCCACACAGACTCGCCAAGAAGTTGTTACCCAGGCAGCGATCTCATCTCCAGACTCACTGAAAACTGTGGTGATGCCCGTCTTCTTGGGCACCACATGCAACAAACTGACCCACTTGGAGTCGGAGATGGGGTAGATAAAATCGACGCTCCACCATTTCGAGATCTCCTTCATGACAACATCTCGAAGGTTCGGGTTCAGCCGCTACTGGAACTCACGCGACGGCGTCACGTCCTCCTCGAGATAGATATGGTGGGAGCACAGGGCCAGACTTATCCTCTGGAGATCGGCTATGCTCCATCCAATCACCTTGCGGTTCTTTTCAAGAACCCCCATCAGACGGGATTCCTGCTCTCCAGTCAAATCCACTGAGATAATGACTGTGTACATCTCATGCTCACCCGCGAGGAACCTATACTTCAGCGATGATGGTAACGGCTTCATCTCAGGACAACATGGTGCTGGTGGATCTGGCCTCTGAAAGGTCTGAGTGATTGCGGCCAAATCTACATGGGAGAATGAGAACTCTCGCTCACAATCTGAACCTGGTGAAGGCTGCTATGCTGGTAACTCTCTGCTCAGTACGAGATCAGTCTCCACCCTAGCTGTAGGCTCTGTGGAAGTCAGATACGGTATCAACTCATCAAACTCTTCCCAGTCGAAATCTGACTCCGAGGGATCTGTATCAGAATCACAATCAAAATATGCCTCGCGATCGGGAACCAGCTCTGCTGCCTGAGATGTATCATGAACCAGGGATGTGCTCTCCAAGCTCTCCTCTGCTGGCATCTGTGCATCAGCGAACTCTGAAGGTGAGAGGATGGAATTGCTGCTGGGTCTACCCAAACTGCCTCGTCATCTGTGATCACAAAATCACAGTCCTGGTGGATGTCTCACCCTGCCTCTATCATCTGCTCTGAATCTGAAGTCGACTCGGAACAAGCTGAATCTCTGGCTCTAGTCTCCTCGATCGTCTCTATTTGTATACTCTCGCCCTCAACGCGAAAACCTTCCCACTATCATGATCGGACACTGCCTTGGTTGTGGCCAAGAACGGGCGTCCTAAAATGATGGGGGTATCGGTCACGGACTCAGGGATCTCCATGTCCCACACAACGAAGTCCACAGGGAATTTCAGGTCCTGAATCGTGACGACAACCTCCTTCAGCAACCCCTTCGACCTCTTGACAGATCGATCCGCAAACTGAAGGACCGTCCTGCTCTGTCGTAGAGGGCCCAACTCGAAGCGAACGAGTAAGGCTGCCGGAAGTAGGTTGATCGAAGACTCGCTGTCTAATAGAGTACGATCGAACCTATGCTCCTGGATATGGCATCTGACATACGGGGCTCCTGCATCTGGCCTCTTGGCTGGCAGACGGTTTTGGATCGCAAAGCAAGAGGCGCGAGTGAGCACATGGATCTCTGACTGGTGGTTCCTCCTCTTCCTCCGAACTATGGTCTTGTCTCTGAGTGATCTCTGGAAGAGAGGTATGTGCTCCAAGGCCTCCTGTAGAGTCAGCTGTATCTGAAATCGATCCATCATGTGCTGGCTGAACTCTAACTGTTGGGGCTTTTTTGGGTCTTTTATGGGAACCCTTAGCCAAGCGGAGTGCTTGGGGAAAGGGGACGGTTGGGTCCTTCTCAGATGAAGGACTAGGATCAGGTCTGGGCTGCTCAAGCACGACAGAATCCACACATACATCATTAATCAACACAGGTGGATCAGAAAAGATCAAACCCTTTCTTTTATTTGCAGAAATGTCTCGAGGTAGATGCACAGAAGGAAAAACAACATGACTAGCAGTAGAACTAGAAATGGTGGCCTCAGCACCACCCTCGACATCTGGATACGTAGCATCAGCACAACGCTCTGGCTCGGCAACAAGTATGGTGGCATCAGTACCACCTCCTCCATTTGGTGAAACGGCGGCCTCAGTATCGTCGGCTGGATCATCATCCTTGGTAGCGTCAGCACCACCGTCATCATCTCTAGAGGCATCAGCACCGCTCTCCTCCTCGCCTGGCTCTCCTGAAGATGCATCGGGTCATCGCTCAGACGAGGCACCACCTGCTGGCGTCCTACCGCTCCTAAGTGTAACAAAGTCAGCATCAAACAGATATGCAGAAATGTCACCCAGTGAATCACTAGGAGTGGTGGTATCTGTGAACTCTACCTGCTCAGACTTCCTCTTCAGGCTGTTCGGGTTCGGCTTGATCTGGGAAGGGATGGCGGCCTTCCCTCTCACAATCTCCCTCATCTCCTGACGAAACTCATCCATCTCCCGTCGGAAGGTGGCCTGCTGCTCGGTCATGAGGTGGGCTAAGTCATCAAGTGCGGGGTTCTCATAGGTCGGCCCATGAGAACCTGACATGTGGCCTTGCTGGTAGTGAGGCTGCTGCTGCTGGTGGTGAGGGTGAGAGGGGTACTGGGGATGATACTGCTGCTGAGGCTACTGCTGCCTTCAAGACTATCCCTAATGATAGGGACGAGGATCGTACTGCTCTCTGTGGGATGGCTACTGCTGTCCTGGGAACTGGGGCTGCTGGTGCTCTCGCTGCTGGCCGTACTGGCCACCCTGAACTGGAGGATGCTGCTAGGAATTGGTGCCTCTGGCTGACCAGCAGAATCCAGGATGGTCTCCTCGGATACCGGGCTGGGGTCGGTCATACCAAATCCCGTTGACATCCATCAACAGCTCCTGCTCGTAGGTGGGTGGGGGAAGTACTGCTAGGGGATGATCCAACTAGTAGATCACCATCTGAGTGTCCTGGGATGGTGGTGACTGGTAGAACTGCGGTGGCTGCTGGTACGACTCCACCTGGACATGGTGAACCTGTCTAGGCTGACTGGAGTGCTGAGATGAGCTACCACTGCTGTTCGGATCTCCTCGTGACCTGAGACGGGGCTGAGAAGCTGTCTGTGCCTCCTAGAAACACATGATTTGTGTCTTTAGGTCACTCAGAGTCTGTGCCATCTGATCGATCTGAGTCATGCCCTGACACTGCTTCTTCTCAATCAACTCGATCTGATCCAGCTTCTCGCTGATGATGCCCATGTATGCTGCTGTAGACTCTGCCTGTGCGACTGCCGCTGATGAAGTGGAAGGACCGGCATCGACCCATGCTATCCTTTGAAACTACACTGCCTGTGGCTGGGGGCATCCCTGAGTGTAGAGGCGGGTCTGGGACATCACCGTATAGTTCTTGACCATCTCCTAATAGATGGCCCAGACCTGATCCTCATCCTTGGCGAAATAGGAACCACCACAAGAAGCATTCACCAAGCCCTGCAGCTCTGGTGTAAAACCGCAAAAGAAGCTCTGAACTAAGTTCGGCTTCGAGATATCATGGTGCGGGCATATGTCGGTAAGCTCTCTGAACCTCTCCCACGCCTCATGGAACTGCTCGTTGGGGAGCATGGAGAAGTTGCTAATCAACGCCCTCGCTACATTCGTCCGACCGAGTGGATAGTACTTGTTGAGAAACTCGATCCGGAGCTGCTCCCAGGTGGTCACGAATCTCCCCAAATGCTTCAGCTAGTTGGCTGCTCGGTCAACAAGGGAGAAAGGGAAAACAATCATCTGAATGGTATCCTCGTCCACCTGCCGATCGTGGACGGTGCTGTAGATTATCTTAAACTCATGGAGATGAAGGTGAGGCTCCTCAGTCGTAAGCCCGTGGAAGCGGGGTAGAAGCTGAATTGTCTGAGGGGGGAGCTTGAAGTCCCCCACAATGGCTGGAAGTACGATCCACCGGTGCGTAAGTGTCGATCCGGGGTTGTGCAACTCCCGCATCGGTCTGGCTGTTGCTGCCGGCAGGACTGGCTCCTCAGGCTGGTCTGGAATCTCAAGTCCGTCTCCACCGGGTCTGCGCTACTCTCTCTGCTCTCGTCATCTCCATCTCCCTGTGCATCTCCACCATGAATGCTTCCTGAACCCTGATCTGCTGTTGCATCGTCTCGAGGGAGGCTATCAAGGTGTTGTTGATCGCACCCTGGTCCAATACATAGGTCTGCTTGGCTCTCGGGCCTCTGGTGCGATCCTCGCTGTTGCCGACCATGGTCTCTACAAAGGCAAAAGACCCAAGCTCAGGTGCCGAAATGTAATATGTCTGCTGCTCTCTCTGATCGGGCACCTCAGGACTATTAGAAGAAAAGTGGTCGGGGGGGGGGGCAGGATGGAAGCGAACTCGGGTTCGGAGAGCGGGTCTCGGCTCTCATGAACCGACCTAGATGAACATGCCGGAGTGCTCGTAAGCGGTGCAACTAGAGGTTGCCTAAGGGACCTCCGACCCATCATCGTGATCTGGCGAGTCAGGCAGATGGGATCTGGAAAGCAAATAGGATGAACAGACAAACCCCCAAATTCACCAACACAACGCGAGCTGATGACCGTAAGAGTTTGGTCTTTTATCTTGTCTTTTTTTATTTTGGTGATAATACAGTCTAACAGAGCGATTAAGCGAGCTGTTGGGAATCCAACGCCCCCAGGAGACTGTCCCGATCCCGAACTAGATCTTTCCCAGCAAGTACAAGCCGCGGACCGTGTACCGGCTACCCGATCGGCTCACTCTGTTAAGGATATCACGACCCACTTTATCGGAGTCCTGAGCGATCCTCACTGGAGAACGACTAGCCCAGAAGCAATAGTCTGAAGAAGGGTCGGATATGGCTCTACCTAGGGTGCGTGTCACTCTCTCGCCCAATCAAACCATACAAGGTGGGGGTTACTGTCCCAATACAAGATTTTTTTGGTGAAGTGATTTTAAGTCCAATTCTCTTTAACAGTCCCAATTTTATGATTTTCTCTTTTTATGGTATTTTTCAAGCAAACAATCGCCTAACGAATTTTTCGGTTCTCCTGATTTTATTAAGTCCAGAAATTGGGGGGATAAGATGAAAAAGCCAATGTGCGTTCAAACACGATGATGCATGCAGAGTAAGAGATGCGTACCTGACTCCAGCAGTCTACATGTAGGATGATCCGCGCATAAATGTAAAGACATAAATTAAACTACCTATATGATGCAACGAGAAAATCGACCTTAACAGAAATTTCTACACGGAGAGAACGATAGCTAACGGGTCAACGGGAGGGGTCGAGGTCCGGTCTCTGATGTCTATCGGTGTCCGCCACAACGGATCCTGCCCGTGCTGAATATGGCCTCTAGCGGCACGTGACCCCTCGAGTGACTTGGTTAGCTTTTTCTTTATTAATTATTAATTAGGTTCAATTAGACGGTCTATAGGAACAAGCAATCTAATTAGGCTGGGGTCCTACTTAATTACGTCACAAGCACAAAAATTCCTAAGCTAAGGCCAAATCTCGAGAAAACAAAATAAAATAAAAGAGCTGTAAAACAAAACCGGCGAAAATGCGGTGAGATCCCCCGAGCACACCGGTGCTCGGCAAAACATACCCCGATATCACCAAAGTCTCTAAGTCAAAGTACCTGTATATTACAATAAAATGGTTCTGCTTAAAATAAAACTAAACTACTCTACACTAAACTACAACTATTTACGTCTCCCGCACTCTTGCTCGTCTCCTCGCGCTCTCCTGCGGCTCTATGCAGAAAGGAGCCGCCTCCGAATCCCACGGTTGCGTCGGCTTTTTGAGAAAAGATGACTCGATCCTCGGGCCCTTGTAAGAAAACAAACAGAGGTGTATCATACCAGATTATTATAAAAATATGCAAATAAAGATAAAAGAAAATATATGCAAAAATAAAAATAAACAAATAAAATAAAATAAACAAAAACAAAAGAAAAGAAAATAAAAAGAAAACAAAAGAAGACAAAAAGACGTGAAAGAAAGAAAAGCCACAGAAAAAGCTGCGAAACTAAAAACTGAACAAAAAAATAAAAAAACTACTAAGCCGTGCTCCTCGGTAACGGTGCCATTTTGATGAACCGAATAACCGAGAAGACTAAGGGAGATAAATATCACGGGTCGTTGCGACCTCAATCCCTCGAATCAGACTCAACAAGAAAAATAAGACCACCAAATAAATCAAAAAGTCAATAAAACACGAATAGCGGTCTTCTCTATTTATTTAACCTGGTATAACGACCAGGGTCGAACTCAATGAGCACAGGTTAGTCGAATCGACCTACGAAGTAATCAGATAAGCAAAGAAAATCAGAAAACTATTTTTGGTGGATTTTATGAATTTTTAAATTTTTTGTGTTTTTAATTTATAAAGAAAATAGAAAATAAGGCAAAAAGCACACAATCAACAACTTATTAAACACTAAAAAACAAACCAGAAAATTAAAATAAAACTATTTTTGGATTTTATGATTTTTAGGTGTTTTTGGTAATTTTTTGAGATTTTTATATTTTTTAATGGATTTTAAAAAAATGAAATAAAGCATAAACATGGAACTAATGTGCAGCCAGATTTGAAAGGTTATTTAAAAATATCTAAATAACCTCTAAAAATGTGGAGGCAGTTTTATATCAAACTATAAATGGAAACTAAGCTACAAGAAAAGAAATGACATTTTTTTGAATTTTTTAGAATTTTTACTAACTTTTAGAGTTTTTCAATTTTTAAGGGTTTTATAGGTCCAAATTAGATGAAATTTGGACTGAAGTAAGGAAACACAAAAACAAACATTAAGTAATTTTTTTAAAAAAGGTTTAGATGATTTTTATATTTTTAATTGATTTTATAAAACAAACAGTAGCAAAAGGAAGGGTTTTTGAATTTTAAAAATAGAAAACAACTCAAAAATGTCCCCAAAAAATAGTGAAATTTTTAAACAGCGGCAGGGGCCACGTGTCCAAATTTCACTATATTTGGAGTTAATTTGATATTTTATTCAACCAATACACAAGCAACAACACACAGGGACCTGATCGCAAAGAAAATAAGTTTCAGGGCCAATCTGATAACACGTGTAGAAACAGGAGGGCCAAAGTTGCAAAAAGCCCAGATCTCACGCGTCTGACACGTGATTCACACTTAGAGGGACTAAAATGTCATTCCTATTTATAACAAATCAAACAATAACATAAAGAAAGTCCAGGCCCATACATGCAATTTATCCAAAAACTCATGTGTCGAAGCACGTGTACCACATACACAGGGACGAAAATGCAATATATAAAACTACCAGGTCCAAAGTGCAAATTACCTAAAATAAAAACAACTACTCTAAGTATTTACAGGACTAAACTATAAATGCGAAAAGAAGAGGGGCCTAAGTGATATTACCCCTTTATTACGATCCAACGGCTGATGGGAGTCCTTTCCAGATCAAACGGTCGTGACACGTGGACACCTCTTCGCGATGGACGTCTCGGATCTGATCCTCAGATGAATCGACGGTCGAGAGTCTCCCTCAGATGAATGGCTACGATCTAATCTGGCACAAGGGGGCTCGATCGACGGCGATGGAGGCTCCTGGAAGAACACCTCCCCAATGAGGTTCGCTGGGCCAATATGCGCGATGGAGTCCTCCTCAGATGCTGCTAAGATGGGGGAATCGATGCTCCGCAGCGAATGGTATGCTCCAATGGGGCCGGGAGGACCTGGAGGGTCCCTGGCGACGTCAAGAACCTGGAGCACCTGTGCTCGGATGGTAGAACCTCCAGATGAGGCTCTCAAGTATCGATACCTGCACAGGAAACAAGAGGGGTCGAGGGAAAACTGCTTCGACCCATTAGCAGGCGAAATGGGTGCGTGGGTGAGTCGGGGTGTGGTCCTCCGGTGAGCGGCGGCGGAGGAGGACCCAAATCCTGGTTCCGGGGTGAACCAGGATGATTGGAGGGGTGTAGAACGTGCGGAGGGATCTAGTGAAGGTGATACGATGGTCGGATGAGAGAATGAACGGTCGGATGATCGGGAATCGGTCGGCAACGGCCGGCGGTGCTAAACCTAAAGATCGGAATTAAAGCGAAGATAAAGGATAAAAGGGCTACCTGGTGGTCGAGGTCTTCTGTGGGGGAGGTTGGCTTCCTCCTGGGATCCTTGCCTCGATGGAGCGATGCCTCGAGAGGCTCGAGCTCGCTGATGACGGAGCGCGGCGGCGATGACCACCGGACCTGGGGCAAACACGCCTCCTTCCTCTCTGCAACACCCACTAGGGCTTTCTGTCACTCAAGGCTAGAAGGTGGAGGTCCTGGGAGTCGAAGACGGATGCTGAAGGTGGGTGAAAATGCGGCTTGAGGCGAGGCTATACATGAGTGAAGGTCCAGGAAGATGGGAGTCGGGCGCGAATCGTGGTGCACGGATCCCTAGGAAGAATGGCGGGCGTGTGTCATGGATCATATGTCAACAATCGGAGCCCGGGGTTTGGGTGAATGGCGATCGGATCAAGGCGCGAAAAGTCGGAGAAATCAGGTCGGCGCGAAGATCCGCGAGAATGTGGTCCAAGGGGGGGAGTTGATCGGGGGTCAACAATCCCCCGTGGACCAATGAGAAAATTCCATTAGAAAATGATTTGAAAATTCAAAATAAAATAGAAAAAGGCTTTATTTCAAAATATTTTCAAAATAGTAAATGTTTATTTAGTTATTTTCAAAGTATTTTTAGTGATATTTATTTATTTTTTTAAAAAAATAAATTATGTATATACATTATATTATACAGGTATAAATACCTATGTATTTTTTATTTTTATTTTTGTTACTTTATTTATGTACAATTATCTCAATTTTATATTTTATTTATTTACACCATAAATTTTGGGATATAAAATAATTTTTTTGATTTTTATTAATTATTCACAAGGGTAAAATAGATATGTCTTTTATTTATATATACATAGTATATGTACACTGAGGGAGAGAAATTATTTATTTTTATTTTTATTTTATTTTTCCCATTTTTATTTTATTTTTATAAATATATAAAATTGTGAGAAACACATAAATATTTTTATTTTATGAAAATAAAAAAATATATACACTGAGAGGGGATTTTGTGCAAGGTTGAGCTACCCTATATCTCTCTACTTATTTTATTTTGCGGTCAGGCCCATATTGGGCCCTCCCTTGGGTTCAGGTCACTCAATATTTATTCTAAATATTTCCCTCTTTTTCTTTATTTCTTTATTCTTTTTTTCACAAAAAACATGCTAATTATTGCTATTTACACAATGCATGCTATTTGGTAAATTATTATATTTACAAACATATACATGGTGTTTTGCAAAGGTTTTTAGCTAAAATAAAAGAATAAAGAGTGATGAATGAGGATTCATCAGGATGCCAAACCCAGACTGATCAGATGGATCCTTCTCCTCCAGGAGTTTGATTTGGAAATCAAGGACAAGCCTGGAGTTCAGAATGTGGTAGCAGACCACCTCTCCAGAATTGAGCAGCAAGAGCCTCCTTTGAGCAGTGCACCCATCACAGATACTTTTCCAGACGAATCAATTTTAGCTGTGGATTCTCCCTTGGTATGCCGATATTGTGAACTACCTCGTATCTGGTGTGGTTCCACATCATTGGACGAAAATCAAGAAGGACAAGTTCTTGTCCACTATTCATTTTTACCAACAGGAAGACCCACTTCTATTAAGGGAAAGAGCGGATTGCATTTGGCGAAGGTGTATTCCTCAGAGGGAGCATCATAGTGTCCTTGAGCATTGTCACTCGCTCAGATCTGGTGGACATCACTCTAGAGACAGAATAGCAGCAAAAGTACTCCAGTGTGGCCTCTGGTGGCCCACACTATTTAAGGATGCAACAACCTTTGTCAAAAGATGCACTGACTGTCAAAGATTGAAAGGCACCCTCACAGCCAAAGATTCAATGTCCCTAAAGATCATTCATATAGCAGATGTATTTGATGCTTGGGGCATCGATTTCATGGGACCTTTCTCCAACAGTCAGGGATATGAGCAAACCCTTCTTGCCGTTGATAATGTGAGTCGCTGGGTTGAAGATATCCCTGCCCAAGCCGTAGACAGCCATACAATTTGTCGATTTCTGAAAGAAAGAATCATTTCACGGTTCGGGATTCCGAAGATACTGATATCAGATGGGGGTAGTCACTTCATAAATAGAGAGGTCAAGAAGCTCATGAAGGAGTATGGCATTAAGCACCATGTCGCATCTCCTTACCATCCTCAGATCAATGGCATGAGAGAGTTATCAAACAGAGAAATCAAGATGATCCTTCAGAAGCTTGTGAAGCTGGACAGAAAGAACTGGTACCAACTTTTGGACTCCGTCCCATGGGCATAAAGAATCGCTTACAAATCTTCCTTGGGCATGTCGCCCTACCGTCTTGTATATGAGAAAACCTGCCATCTGCCCCGTGAATTAATTCACAAATCTTTATGGGCTATCAACATTTGCAATCTGGACTCACAAAGAAGTGGTCAGAAAAGAAAAGATGATCTGAACATGCTCTTGGAATTTTGAGACTATGCATATGATAACACCTTGATGTACAAGGAGAAGGTGAAACACTGGCATGACCGACACATCAGATGAAAGACCTTCGAAGCTGGACAGAAAGTATGGCTATTCGATGCAAAGTTGAAGATCTTCTAGTTAAATTAAAAAGCAAATGGACATGGTCGTTTCAAGTTCGAGAAGTGTGTGACAATGGTAGCATTGCAATATCAGAATTGCCTCCTGACGCACAACCATTCATCATCAACGGTTAATTCCTGAAGCCTTACCTCAAGCATGACATTTTCTTGGCTTTCGTCAACTGTATCCAAGTACTGCACTTTGATGACACATCCACACCAGTAGCCACATCAAAAGATTCAGATAATGCAACT
Organism: Ottelia alismoides; assembly: GCA_037367405.1. Taxonomy (NCBI): domain Eukaryota; kingdom Viridiplantae; phylum Streptophyta; class Magnoliopsida; order Alismatales; family Hydrocharitaceae; genus Ottelia; species Ottelia alismoides. Next base: position 382,944 of record JAZKJV010011541.1, read on the forward strand.
CATAAACTTTTTCTCTAAGTCTTTTTTATCTTTTCTTCTCTTCATTTCCACCTTCGCTCTATTAAAAAATATATATGGCTTCTGTGTATTACCCCTTTTTTCCAGCCTGCTATACTTAGGACGTACTTTGTCCTAAGTATAGGGGGTGCACTCTGTGTAGTTTCACTCGTTGCTCCTCTCCCCTGTCCCCTCTTCTTCTCTATACTCAGGGATATCTTACCCTAAGTATAGGGGGGAGACAGCCTGAGTACGATCCCTTCATTCTCACCCTTGACCCTCCCTGCTTTGAATACAGTCTGTTATAATTAGGATTATTTGATCCTAAGTATGGGGGGGAAGGTCGACTTCTCATTCAGTTATTGCTTCATTCGTTATTTTAGACTTTTCTATACTCAGTCCGAGTTGTGTCTTTTCTTTTTCTCTTCAACCTATGAGGACATAGCTCATGCTAAGTATATGGAAGTCGTATATACTGTGTATATACTTTAGCCATAACTCATACATTCGTATTTTTGAAATAATACTCATGGCTAAAATTATTCATTGAAATCTGCTAATAAAAACAAGCTTATACCTTCGCAAGCCCTTTTTGTACATACTAATTAATAAATCAGCTAAAAATACTTTTGCAAAATATTTGAAAAATCATTTGAAAATATTTTTGAAAAATCGTTTGAAAAACTGCTTGGAAAATATTTTGTAAAAAGTGTTCAACCTTTGTGAAAAGATTTCGTTTACAAAATTTATTTTCTTCACGTGAAATAAAAATGTAGAAAAATGATTTGCAAAATGGTTGCAAAAATATTTGGAAACCTATATATACTGTTTGAAAAACCTTTGCAAAATGATTTTCAAATGTGTGTAAATAATTGTAAAATTGTTTGTAAAAATTATTTTGGACTATAGTATGCAAAGCTTTTGAAAACGATTTTCAAATAAGTTTGAGGAGTATACACACCATGTTAAACTTCTTTACATATATGTCTTCAAAAGTGATCATTTACCCCATGTAAATTCTTTAAAACTAAACTCTTGTAAATGTAAGAGGCACCCTTGTGTAAATATTTGTACCTATTTTCTTAACCAAAATCCTTTTGTTTTCTAAAATCACAAAAACATCTGCAAAACTAAAAATACCAAAAATATTTTTGGAAATTTATTAACAAAAGGCATTTTTATTCCTCAAATTCTTTTTGTATATACCGAGTAATAAATCAGGTTAAAATATTTTTTGTAAAATGAATTGAAAAATGGTTTGACCCGTTTGGAAAACTTTTTGTGAAATGTTTCCAATCTTTGGAAAAAAGTTTTGATTTGTAAAAAAATTCTTTTCTTTGTGTGAAATAAAATATTTTGAAAATCTATTTACAAATGGTTTTGAAAATGGCTGTAAAAATAGTGTGAAAAATCTATGCCTACTGTTTGAAAAATCTTTGCAAAATGGCTTTCAAATGTTTATGAATATTTACAAAAAATATATTTTGTACTATAGTCTTCCAAATTGTTTTCAAATAAATTTGAGGAATAAATGCATCATTAAATTAGAATGAACTATATAAATAAAAATAAAAATAAAGTTCTTTACTAATTGTACATAAATACCTAAATGAATCACTTTTTGTGAACCTGTGAAGTTTTCAAATTCTTAACCCTTGTTAATAAATAAAAAGAAGCATGCCCATGTAAATAGTTGTGCATATTTTATTCTTGTGCCAAAATTCTTTTTTATTTGCAAAAATTCTTTTTATTTTTAAATTCTTTGAAAAAGATTGTCATTCTTTGCATCATTGTACTTAGCATCTGCATAACATTCACATTCTTTTTGAATTGAGCTTGATGATTGAACTAGTCCAAATAAAGTCGAAGAATGGAGCTTGGTTGGACCTTACTGCACCTAACTGCACAGGAACCTTTAGGGGGACTAGATTTAAGGTACTTCGGGTCTATTCAGACTTAATTCTTTGGGACTCAAGGCTGGGTTCAAGTCACCTCAACTGACTAACTATAAATTTTCGAGATGCACGCATGACTCTTGTCGGTCGTGACCTAACTTGGACACTTACACCTTTCATTTGGCCCAACTCAGTTGGAGTTGTGAGGGGAAGGGATTTTTTGGTTTGAGACGCACACGAGTGGAAACATTCATCCTCGTCTAGGGAGGGAAGTGCACCCCAACCCGATCCAGTTGCCATGAGGTCTAAAGACAAGAGAGTGCGGGTTGCAATAATGCTTCAAAAGAGGGATGGTCTTCTGGCTCAAGAGGAAAAACTCCTTATAAAAATGCTGCTGTAAATAGTATGTTGAAAAAAACTCCAAAAAAGTGGACATGCCTGATTGAAAATAAAATGCATGCCGGAGTATGTATATGTGTTGTATAGAAAATAAGCAAGCTTAAGCTTCAAAATTCTACCATGTGAGCCTGCAGTTGGATGACTTGACACACTGGTCATGCATCCCGGGATAGGTATCTACACTGGTTGCTGTCCATTCTTCTCTTCACCCTTCCTCTTGAGTCGGATGCCACTTGAACTTAGAAGGGAATACCCCGCTCCTCGAGGAACGAGTCACTGGATTGGGGAATCATTGGGTTGTCATTCTGGAGAAGTCAATTCCTTTGTCATTTCAGTTGGGGAGAGCCACTACCACTTACACTGTACAAGTCAGATTCATAGTCATAAGGGTTTGCGTATGATGTAGGCTAGTTCTGCACTGGTGATGAATCCACATTTCATCATCTTTATTCTATCATTTTGGCCTCAAAAACCCTGGCAAATGTGTGTAAATACCCTTATCTAGAGCATCTTAGCATTCATGCATATGCATGTAAATAGCGTATAAAATATTGTAATTAAAGCCAAAATTATAGAATAAATAAAAGAAAAGAAAAAGAATAAAATATTGTAAATATTTATGACCCGAAACCCCGAGACCTAGGCATCTTGATGAATAGGTCGGCAAGGAATAAAGTAGGGGGAGATAAGGGTCAAAATACAGTATAAATACCTATTCATTTCATTCATTATTTATTCATTTTGGGACCTATTTTGGTTCCACTTTTTATACATCAAATAAAGAAACTTTGTACATGAAAGTTGTAGATAATTAAATAAAGAAAAAAACAAAATTGATTTCATTCAAAAATAATGTATAGATAAAAATTTATGGTCTGAATAAAAATCCAGAATCCCAACTTCCCAGACCCGTATCTCATAAATGAAAACTCCAAATGCAGCAAACTCACCTTTAATTGTATATAGTATAAAATAAGCTATTTAATGGCGGTGGTTTCGCATTTGGCGGAGCTACGGTTTGAAAGTTGAGTTTTGGACCCACATTGTATACCTATACAGATTAAAATATTCAATTTATTATTTATTTATATTTTTATAATTATGTAAATATTATTTATAATAATTTTGTATATTAAAATCAGAATAAAAACATAAAAGGAAAACAAAATAAAATACCTGTATATATACAATACATAGGTATAAGAACTATACACATACCTATATATTTAATACTTTTATTTTATTTAATATACAAAACACATCAGAAAAATAAAACAAAAATATATTTATGTGTATAAAAGTATTTATAATAAAATCATAAATAAAAATTATAAAATTAAAATACACAAAATAAAAATAAAAGAATAAAATATATAGGTATATGTACCTACAAAGGGCATAAAAGTAAACTTATAATTAAATACCCCATAAAAATAAATAAAAATCACTAAAAATATCTTTAGAAAATAAGAAACATTTTTTATTTTATACCCTAATAATAATAAATTCATTTACTATTTTATTTTGAATTTACAAATAATTTCTGACCTTCCTTTTCCTGATTGGTCTACGTGGACCAATCAGGCGCAGCCGCTTGTTGACCTCGGTCAACTCCCAGACCGAGGCCTGCAAGCGTCTGACACCTAAGATTTTGCCCGTTTTCAAGAAATTTCTGAGCCTGATTCTTGCGTCTTCGTCCCTCGACTCCTTCTTGGGAATTCTTCCCTGATCATCACTCTCCCACGCCGTGCCTTCAGATCACGCAATACCCTCATGATGCGCGCGTGGCCCTCGCTTGAAGAAGACGCCATCACCTTCTACTTAATGGACCCGCCACCTTCAAGCTCAATTTTGAACCCCTTTAGCACCCGCTTCGCTCCCATTTTCGTGCCCTTAAGTGAGGGGAAGGTGACAGCTTCCATCTCCGTGCTTCAGATTGGTCGAGCAAGCGTCAAGGCGGTCTCCACCACCTCCGCCGACCTCCGGCGTTGAGGTTCTCCACCTCAGGTTCTCTACCTTTGAGGTTTGCCTCTCTCCCCCTGTTTCTTCGCGCTTTTTATTCCCCGTCATCCTAGGAGTAGTTTAGCACCTTCAGATCCCTTCGCCGATCCCTATTTCGTTGACCATCGATCCTCGCCGGAGCGCTCCTCCGGCCATATCTCCTCCGCATACCACAGACCACCTCCGACTCCCATTTCGCAACCGCGGGGTCCAGGCAGTTTGCCCTGGATCCTCTCACCTCTTTTTGCATGTCAAGGCACAGTCAAAGCCCTTGGGGGCCATTTTGCGTACTTCGGCAGAGCTACCTGGAGCCTCGGGCTCCGCCGCCTTCGCACCAGCACCTCGACGTTCCTCCGACTAACCCGAGCCCCCCAGCATCCAGCCTGACCTCCTAGGAGCACGTCGGTCCACTTTGCACGCGTCCAGACAGCCGGAGACGCGAGATCTAGGTCGGGGAAGTTCGCCTCGCCGGCGCTCTTCCCCGTTCTTCCTCTTCGCTTCTCCGCCGTCTGATCCGAGACCCGCTCCAGTTTGATCGCCAGCCGTCCGATCTGAGCTCGCATCGACCATCCATCTCTTCGCCAGATCTGATCCGCGTCGACCATCGTCGAACCGTCATCGCACGTTGTGCGTGCGCCACGTGGATAAGTGAGCGGCCCTCCGCCGTCCGATCGCGTACGAGGATATTAGGTGTGGGTATTTTGCACCTACACCTTCGTCATTTTTGTATTTTCATTTCAGTCCATAAACATTTAGTCGTAGTTTAAATATTTCTATAATATTTGCATATAGACCCCCGTAGTTTTCATATTTGCACCTAGGTCCTATCCACGTCACCTCACGTGCCCGTGCGCGTGAGGGGGCTGGGTATTTTGCAAGGACCCCCTGGGGTTTATTTATTTCGTTTCAGTCCTAGAACTTTGATATTAAGTGTAAACTTTTTGGGATATTTGCATTCAAGTCCCTAGGTTTTTGGATATTACATTTATACCCCTCCCAAGCGCGTGCTAGTCACGCGCCCTGGTGGGCAATTTGCAGGGGAACCTTGATGGGTTTTGTTATTTGTATTAAGTCCATTAAATTTCATATTTTGTAATAATTTTTGTGGGAAATTTGCAACTGTACCCCTGGATGTTTTGATATTTTCTCTTATACCCCTGCTAGGCCATATATTTTTGTGTGCTTGCTCTATTTATTTCACGCATCATATTAACTCCAAAAATTACCAAAAAAAATCACATAGGACCCTTTTAACTTGAACTTTCACGCCATATTTTTATTTTTCATTTTTGTTGCATTTTCATATTTATTAGAAATAAAAAACATGCATTTTAGCTACTGTCTATCTTAGAAAATGAAAAAAAATAGTAAAATACCTCGAAAAATTCCAAAAAAATCACCTACTGTGTATTTTAGTCTATTTTAGTGTCAATCCAAAAACCACTAAAAAATTCAAAACCAAAACCTTAAAAATTAGAAAATACCCAAAAACTTCCAAAAAATATAAAAAAAATTCTAGAAAACTCCAAAAAATGCAAACTCAGTTCCCGTAGGTTCCATATTTTATTCTTTTTATTTTAAAATTAATTTGGGAAAATTTTCTGATTGTTTGATATTTTTCCTTCCCATTTTAATTTCGGCCAGAATATTAATTCACTGTTTTCCTTTATTTTGCCTTTTTAAAATACCAAAAATATTCTGAAAAATACCCAAAAATCACAAAATAGTGAAAATTTATAAAAAGACCAAAAATATTTTATTTTGTAATTTCTGACTATTTTTCCTTATTTTTATAAATACCCTAGTACCTTCTTCCCTATATTATATATATATTCCAGTATTGAAAAAGAAAATAAAAAATATATAAAAATAAAAAAAATCAAAAAATTGAAAATCAAAATACAAAATTAAAAATTAAATTTAAATAAAAAGAATTTAAAAATTAAAAAACCCACAAAAATTTGCATCTTTGTAGACATTTATTCACATTCACACTTTGTGCATCATTGCTTTGTTCTACCTCATTTGCTCCCTGTGTTCGAACTCTCTACATACTTACACCTATACATCTGTCTGTAGAGTTAAAAATAAATTTTAACTTCAGATTTTCTTGTTATTTCTTGATATTTATATTGTGGGTTAATTGTTGATTTTGGTTGAAATTCATTGAGGGTCGCCACAGCGACGGTTGCCTCCGCTTTGTGTGAGGCACTATTTAGACCCCGTGAATTCTCGACAAATCAAATGGCGCCGTTGCCGGGGAGCAACAACATAGTTTAGTATTTTTGTTGATTGTGAATATTCGCCTACCTTTTTACATATTTATTTGATTATATTGTTTTATTGGTCTAATCACCTTTTGGTTGGAATTTGTGCGAGGTACCGCCGAGCGAGGGAAGCGCCCTATCCTAGGTGTTTGTGCACCCACGTGAAGGCTTGCTTAACACCAAAAAGACTTGGAGGCTTGAGAAGATCATCATTTTTGTAGAATGTTTGTAGTGTAAAAATTTTTGTAATTTAAAGTGAGAGAGAGACTTTATTTGTAATAACTTGGACTCTCCAGGACACTAAGGCCTAATTTCCAAGTGTTTGTTCACTTGGGGCCTCACCGCAGTTTTGTGTTTCTCGCGGCTTTTCTCGCCTTCATTTCTATTTGTTTCACGAGGATTTAGCCCCTAGACATAAGAATTTTTGTTGACTGTGACGAATTAAGAAGCTAAGGCCCAATCCCTAATATCTTGCCTGCACCTATAGAACGTAATTGGACTTGGCTAAAAATCAATTGAAAAAGCTATTTGACTTGGACTAGAGACCACGTGCTGCGAGCCCACCCTGCCAAGCACTACTCCTGAACTCGATGTGTCGAGAGGAGGAGGGGTGAGCCTAGACTGGACTCAGGACTCTCTTCTTTGTCATAGCTACTTATTCTTCACGTTAATAGAAGTTGCTCATCTAGGGACGATTTCCTCGTGCATGCATCTAGGTAGTTTAATTTATTGTCTTTAATTTATGCGCGGATCACTTTGCATGTAGAGTGCTGGCGACAAGGTATGCATCTCTATCCCTGCATGCATCATAGATTTTGATTGCGCATCGGCTTTCCGCTTTCCTCCCCCAGTTTTACTGAACTCTAAATAACAAGGAAATTGGAAAATTCATTAGACGATGATTGCTCAGAAAAATACATAAAAAGTGAAAACAATAAAAATTGGGACTGCTAATGCAAACTTGATCTTAAAACTCATCCCACCAAAAATTTTGTCTTGGGGAGAGTAACCCCCTCCTTGTTTGATTTATCTGCAGCGAGAGAGTGACCCGACACTAGGATATAACCACACCTAAAATTCTGGTTGACTACTGATCGTGATTAGTCGTTCTCTAGTGAGGATCTCTCTGGCAACCGGTAAAGTGGACCGCGACGTCCTTAGCAGATTGAATTTGCGGGAACAACCAGGGTACGGTTCGCTATTCATACTAGCTGGGAAAGATCTAACGTGGATCAGGGCAGTCGGCTAGGAAAGTAGGGTACCTAACAGCTCGCTCTAACACTCTGATAGATTGATTGTCCACCTAATAAAATTTGACAAGATAACAGACCGAACCTTCACGGTCGTCAGCTCAAGCGTTGCGTAGGTGAACAGGGGGTTTGTATTTCACATCTTGTTTGCATTCCAGATCTCATCCGCCTTTCTCTAGATCAAAATGATGGGAAGGAGATCCTTAGGCCACGTCTGTGGCACCGCTATCGAGCACTCCTCCTTTTTCATCTAGGTCGGCTTCGGGGAGTCCTGACCCACTCTCCGAGCCTGAGTTTACATCCACCCTGTTCCCCCTCGACCACCCTTCTTCTCCTATCAGTCAAGTGGTGTCAGAATTTAGTGCAGAACAGAGTTCAGAACATTTGACGACACCTGAGATGGATTCCTTTGGCTTTGCAGAAAACCAAGATATGGAAGGCAGAGAGGAGCACCCATATGAGCAGAGACCACCTCCATACCTATTTGATCAAGCTACCATCAACAACTCACTGTTAGCGTCCCTGGAAACCATGCAGAGGTAGATCAGAGACCAGGGGATGGCCATGGGTGAAATCATGCGAGAGATGCGTGAGGGACGAGAAGAGAGAAATGAGGGCGGAGATATCCCAGATGCAGAAGGAGGAGGACCAGATCAAGAGCGTCCGCCACAGGCAACCATGAGGCAGTTGCATAACCCAACCGCAACACTCACACACCGATGGATCCGTCTCCCTCCCATATACGGAGACTTCGAGCTTCGCCCGCATACCATTCAGTTACTGCCTAAGTTTCACGGGCTTGCCATTGAAGAACCGCACCTCCATCTGCAAGAATTCGAGATGATATGCAGCACAATCCATGACAGATTTGTGACTGGGGACACAATCAAAATGATTGCCTTCCCGTTCTCCTTGGTTGATAGAGCCGCCTATTGACTCAAACACTTGGGGAGGTACATTGACACTTGGGAGCAACTCCGGACCGCATACTTAAATAAGTATTACCCACTCGGTCGGACAAATGCAGCAAGAGCTATGATCAGCAATTTCACAATGATCCCTAATGAACAATTCCATGAGGCTTGGGATCGCTTTAGAGAGCTCATTGACCGGTGTCCGCATCATGATATATCAAATCCCAATCTCGTTCAAAGTTTCTTTTGTGGGATAACACCGGAGTTGCAGGGGCTTGTTAATGTCTCTTATGGTGGGTCATACTTTTCCAAAGGTGAAGATGATGTCTGGGCTATTTATGAAGGCATGGCAGAGAATTCTACAGTTATGGCCCAAGTCAGAGTCTACACACAGCAGAAACCCCCTCAAGGAGCAGGATCATACCAAAGGATCGCCCGCATTGATGCTGGTCCCAATACTCCGTCAGCAGCAGCACAAGATGAATCCTCTGCCGCTGACATGAGCATAATCAGCGAGAAATTGGACCGCATGGAGATTTTAGAGAAGAAGCAGGGCCAAGGTCTGGCATAAATAGACCAATTGGCTAAGTCCATGAGTGACCTGAAGACTCACATCTTGAGTATTCAGGAGGCACAATCATATTCACATCAGCATCCTAGGTCACTCGCTGAGTCCCAAGGAAGCCGTTCTACCCCACCACCTCCGGCTTACCGCCAAGTTCACCATGTTCAGGAGGTGCCAGTTCAACAATTGCCACAATATTCACAGCAACCACCATCTCAGGACACTCAGATGGTGGTCTATCAGCCGGATCAGCCATTGGCAGTTCTACCACCTCTACCCTTCGAGCAAGAGCCGTTGATGGAAGTCAACGAGATATGTTATGACCGGTACTCCCAGCAGCCCGGGATTCGCCGCGATCACCCCGAATTTCATTGGTCCAACGGAGGTACTTCATCCCAACAACTGCATCCAGCTCAGGGCAATCATTATAGCCAACAGCAGCAGCAGCAACCCCAGTACTCCCACCAGTCACAGACTCATCATAGTCCTCGTCCCACCTATCAGGGACAGTAGTGGAGGCAGCGACAACAGCCTTACCAGCAACAGTACCCTCAGTCTCACCAGCAACCTCAGATCCAGCAAGGGAACACTCCCGGTTCTCCCGCAGCCATGGAGAACCCAGCACTTGACGATCTCGCCCGCTTGCTCTCCGAACAGCAGGCATCCTTTCGGCGAGAAATGGACGAGTTCCGGCAGGAAATGAGGGACATTATGAAAGGCAAAGCCGCCATACCTGCACAGAGCGAGCCGAATCTGAATAACTTAAAGAGAAAGTCTGAGAAGGTACAGTTTACAAAGGATACCACTCCTAGTGCTTATTTGAATGACATGCATTCTATGTTTGATACTCACTTCGTGTCACTTATGAGCAGTAGGGAACCAGCCGGCGGCGGCTCATCTGAGGGACAAACCCATGGATATTCCAGAGCCCCAGATGAGGAGAAAAGCGGTGCTGATGCCGCTAACAATGATGATGATGGCGGTGGTACTGAAACCACCAAGGATGACCTTCCATACGACGGTACTGAGGCCGTCGTAATACCAGATGCAGACGGTGGTGCTGAAGCCACCACTGTTGATAATGAACCAGAGTGCAGTGCTGAGGTCGCAAAGAAGAATGTTTTGGGTGGTGCTGATGCCCCCTTTTTGATTCCATATGTATTCCAACCTTCTGTAATACCATTGTCTGTATCTTTGGACACTGAGAAAAAGACCAAAAAATGAATAAAGGAAAGGTTTCTCCATCAATTCCGAGTCCATGTGTGTTGAATGATGATGTTAGCATGGATTTCAGTCCTTCACATGGCCAGAAACCTTCTCCTAACCCTCTGTCTAAGGAGGGCCCCTCCATTCCCTTCCCTCAAGCACTCCGCTCGGTGAAGGGGAATAAAACAGAAAATCCCCAAAAGAAGGAACAATTAGAGTTCAGCCAACAGATGATAGACAGATTTCAGATCCGGCTGACTCTACAGGAGGCACTTGAGCACGTCCCCCTCTTCCAAAAGAATCTGAGGGAGAAGACCACTGTGCGTAGGAAGAGGAGGAACAATAGAGGACAGATCCATGTGCTCACACGTGCCACATGTTTTGACATTCAGAACCAGCTGCCAGCCAAACGCCCAGATGCAGGAGCTCCTTATGTCAGATGCCATATTAGTGAGCAGAAGTTCGACCGTACTCTATTAGACAGCGGCCCTTCTATCAACCTCCTTCCGGCAGCCTTACTCGACCGATTCGAGTTCGGCCCGCTCCTTCGGAGTCGGACAGTCCTTCAGTTTGCTGATAGGTCTATCAAGAGGCCGAAGGGGTTGTTGAGAGACGTGGTCGTCACCATTCAGGGCCTGAAATTCCCCATGGACTTTGTAGTATTGGACATGGAGATCCCTGAGTCGGTGACCGATGCCTCCATCATACTAGGATGCCCATTCTTGGCCACGGCCAAGGCGGTGACCGACCATGATAGTGGGAAGGTGTACTTTTGCGTAGAGGGTGAGAGTATACAAATAGAGACGATCGACGAAACCCGAGCAAGAGATTCATCCTGCTCAGAGCCAGGTAGTGACACAGTGCAGCTGACAGATGTAGAGTTAGATGTCCACCAAGAGGGTGATTTTGTGATGACCGATGATGAAGCAGTTTGGGAATATCCAGAAGCACGAGCCCTCGCCTTGTCTGTAGATTCAGAGTATACACTTTTTGTGGCAGACGAGAGTTCGGAAAGTACACCCTTGACAGAGGTCACCATACAGGTTGACATTTGCGTACTGAGTGGTAACATTGATGTTTGTTCTGATTCAGATCCCTCGGAGGCAGACTTTGATTGGAAGGATTTTGATGCATATTTGCCGTATCTGTTTTCTGATGAGCCGACAGATAGGACGGAGAGCGAGCCAGCACATACGATAGACACACCAGCAGGGTTCCCTTCGTCAGATGATCACATACAGCGAGAGTTCTCACATGTAGACCTAGTTGCTTTCACGCAGACATATCAGAAGCCAGATTTTCCAGCTCCCACAAAACCAGAATTGAAGCCGTTACCGCAGCCGCTCAAGTATAGATTCCTTGCAGGAGAGCTAGATATGCACCCAGTCATTATCTCAGCAGATTTGACTGGAGAGCAAGAATCTCGTTTGATGGAGGTTCTTGAACGCAACCGCAAGGCAATCGGATGGAGCGTGGCTGATCTCAAGGGGATAAGTCCGGCCCTGTGCTCCCACCATATATACCTCGAGGAGGACGCTAAGCCTTCGCGTGAGTTCCAGCGACGGCTGAACCTGAATCTTCGAGATGTAGTAATGAAGGAGATATCTAAATGGTGGAGCGCCGATTTTATCTACCCCATCTCCGACTCCAAGTGGGTTAGTCCTTTACATGTGGTGCTCAAGAAGACGGGTATTACGACAGTTGTGAATGAGTCTGGAGAAGAGATCGCCACCCGGGTAACCACTTCTTGGAGGGTCTGTATGGACTACAAACGATTGAATGAGGCCACCAAGAAGGATCACTTCCCGCTACCATTTATTGATTAGATTATCGAGAGACTAGCTGGGAAGAGTCATTACTGTTTTCTTGATGGGTACTCCGGATACAACCAAGTGGCCATTACGCCCGAAGACCAGCATAAAACGACGTTCACCTGTCCATTTGGGACGTATGCTTTCAGACGGATGCCCTTTGGTCTATGTAACGCCCCGGCGACATTCCAAAGGTGCATATTGTCCATCTTTTCGGACATGATAGGTAACTGTTTGGAGGTCTTCATGGATGATTTCTTGGTCTATGGCAACGGGTTCGATGCTTGTCTTGACTGCCTAGACCGAGTACTTCAGCACTATATAGAGGTAAACCTTGTACTATCTTGGGAGAAGAGTCACTTCATGGTGACTCAGGGGACGGTCCTTGGTCATATCATCTCCAACAGGGGCATGGATGTTGATCCAACCAAGGTGGATATCATCAGAAAACTCAATCCACCGTCCAATCTGAAATAGTTGCGGTCTTTTCTGGGGCATGTCGGTTTCTACCGACGGTTCATTCAGGACTTCAGTCGAATTGCCCGACCGCTGATGGATTTATTGACTAAAGACACCGAGTTCCTTGTAGATGATAAGTGTCTTAAGTCCTTCGAGACTCTCAAGAATTTAGTTATCGAGGCTCCTGTCCTTCAGCCACCCGATTGGTCTCTTCCATTTGAGATCATGACTGATGCTTCAGATTATGCCATTGGGACTGTACTTGGACAGAGGAGGGATGGATTACCCTATGCCATACATTATGCTAGCCGGACTTTGGATGCAGCTCAGAGGAACTACACAGTGACTGAGAAAGAAATGCTAGCGGTAGTCTTTGCTTTGGATAAGTTCCGATCTTACATTCTTGGATCTAGAGTGACGATTTTTACAGACCATACTTCCATTCGATACTTGATGTCGAAGAAGGATGCTAAAGCCAGATTAACCAGATGAATCCTTCTCCTCCAGGAATTTGATATTGAAATTAAGGATAAGCGTGGAGTTAAGAATGTTTTGGCAGATCACCTCTCCCGCCTAGAGAACCTTGAGGAATCTGAGCCCATAGCACCTATCACTGAGACTTTTCCAGATGAGGCGATCCTTGCTATCGCCTCTCTTCCATGGTATGCCGACATTGTGAATTACCTTGTTGCCAAATCCATTCCACAAGGTTGGCCCAGACAACGGCTTGAGACCTTCCTTGCGAAGGCCAAGTCGTACCATTGGGAGGATCCCGTCCTTTATCGTGAAGGAGGGGACAACATCTGGAGACGGTGCATTCCTCATGATGAGCAGCATAGCGTCCTCACCTATTGCCACAAGCTTGAGGCAGGAGGACATCATTCTGGGAGACGGACAACACAGAAGGTGCTCCAATCCGGCCTTTGGTGGCCTACCCTTTTCAAGGATTCTGATGAGTTCGTGAGAAGGTGTACTGACTGTCAGAAGATGGGTACTTGCGGACAGAGAGACATGATGCCCATGCAACCCATTCACTTTTGTGAGGTTTTTGATGCACGGGGAATTGATTTCATGGGCCCATTTCCTAAAAGTCAGGGGTTTGAGTACATTCTACTTGCTGTGGATTATGTGAGTCGTTGGGTTGAGGCCATCCCCGCCCGAGCCACAGATGCTAAAATCGTGTGTCGTTTCTTGAGGAAAAATATTATTTCACGGTTCGGGGTGCCTAGAGTCTTGATTTCAGATGGGGGGTCTCACTTTATTAACGACAAGGTCAGGGCCCTTAGAGACGAGTTCAGTATTGACCATCGTGTTGCCACATCGTATCACCCTCAGACTAATGGTCTTGCTGAAGTATCGAATAGGGAGACTAAGACAATTTTACAGAAGGTAGTCCGCCCAGACCGAAAGGATTGGTCACAACTTTTGGACTCGGTCTTGTGGGCCTATCGGACTTCCTTCAAGACACCATTAGGGACATCTCCCTTTCGTCTCGTCTATGGCAAACCATGCCATTTACCAGTAGAGATAAAGCATAAGTCACTTGGGCAGTTACAGAGCTATTATTGGATCCCAAGAGTATAGGAGAGCAGAGGAAAGCAGAGTTGGCAACCCTGGAAGAACTGAGAGATACGGCCTTCTCAAGTAGCCTACAATATAAGGAGAAAGTGAAAGTATGGCACGATTCCGAATCAGCCATAAACAATTTGAGCCAGATCAGCAAGTATGGTTATTTGATGCTAGGTTAAAATTATTCCCAGGGAAATTACAAAGTAAATGGAAAGGACCATATGTGGTTCGGAAGGTGCATGATAATGGCAGCATTGATATATCCGAACCTTCATCATCTTCCACTTTCAGAGTCAATGGTCAGCGCTTGAAACCATATCTAGATCATGACCCGCCGACCGTTGATGTGGCCCCGATTCAGCTGGTATGAGACAAGCTCTTTGACTCACAACTTATGCGTCTCGTACATGATTATCACTTCTACCTTCCTCTATACAGATCTATTTGTCTATATCATTCAGCCTTCCGTTATGTCTGTCACCCCACCTTCATCCTATGATTTTGCTTTACTTAGGACACGCCTTGTCCTAAGTATAGGGGGGTGCACACACCGAATTATTCTTTTCCTTTTCTATCTTCTTTATGCTTTGATCCTCTCCATTGTCTCCTCTTCTTGACTATACTTAGGGATATCTTACCCTAAGTATAAGGGGAAACAATCGGAGTACGATTTGTTCATTCCCACCCTGGACCCTCCCTACTTGTGTACAGACTGCTATACGTAGGATTACTTGATCCTAAGTATAGGGGGGACGGTCATCTTCTCATTCATTTGTTTATTCATTCTTTAGACTTTTCTATATTTAGTACGAGTTACGTCTTCTCTTTTCTCTCCGATCTATGAGGACATAGCTCAAGCTAAGTATAGGGGGGTCGTATATACTGAGTATATACTTTAGCCATAACTCGTACTTTTTGTATTATACGTATTTAAATTCATTAAAATTTTGTATAAAATGTTTGAAAAATAATTTGAAAAACTTGTGTCGAATAAGTTTGAGGAATAACTTCATCACACCAAAAATCCACTTGATATATGTATAACATTGATCACTTACCCGTGTAAATTCTTAAAATCCACTTCTTGTATATAAGAAGCACTCCCGTGTACATATTTTTAAACCTAGTTTTCAGCCAAAAATCTTTTTGTTTTCAAAAATTCCAAAAATATTTGCAAAACTAAAATCCAAAAACATTTGAAAAATCTCTTTGAAAAAATACAAAAAATGCATATGCATCATTCAAAAACTTTGAAAATTGCATCACAAAAAGATTTTCTGCATTTGCATGGCATGAGCATTTTCCGGATTGAGTTTGACAGTTGAACGAGTCTAAATAAAATCCGGAGATTGGAGCTTGATTGGACCTTAAAATCTACCTAGGAACAGGAACCTTATAGGAAATGGGTTTGAGGTACTTCAGGTCTAGTTGACTTAATTCTTTGAGGATTACGAGACTTGGTTCAATGGATTCTTGAATGCCTAAGTAGAGTATTTCAGAACACACGCACGACTCTTGTTGATAATGACCTAACTTGGACACCTGCATCTTTCACATGGCTCAACTCAGTTGGAGTGGTGAGGGGATTGGATTTGCTGGTATGAGATGCACACAAGTGGAAACACTTGTCCTCCTCTAGGGAGGGAAGTGCACCCCAACCCGTCCAGTGATGAGGAAGTCTAAAGACAGGAGAGTGTGGGTTGCAATAAAGCTTCAAAAGAGGGATAGTCTACTGGCTCAAGAGGAAAAACTCCTTATGTAAATGCTGATGTGAATAGTATAAAAAAAATGGCCAGGCCTGTACAAAAATAAAATGCCTGCAAAGTATGTACAAATGTTGTAAATCCAAAAAGCAAGCTTGAGTTCCAAAGTCAAATATGTGAGCCTGCAGCTGGATGACTTGACTACACTGGTCTTGCATCCTCGGATAGGTAGCTACACTGGCTACCGTCCATTCTTCTCTTCACTCCCTCCTCTTGAGCTGGTTGCCACTTGAACTTAGAAGGGAATACCCCGCTCGTCGAGGATGGAGTTATTGGATTGGGGAATCATTGGGTTGTCGTACTGGAGAAGTCAGTTTCTTTGCCATTCTAGTTGGGGAGAGCCACCATCACTTACACTGTACGAGTCAGATTCATAGTCGTAAGAGTTTGCGTATGAGTTGAGATATTTCTGACCTGGCTATTGAGGAGACTTGGGCAGGGTTTTGGGATTCTCAAGGACTGTTGGATTTCAAATTCGGTTCTCATTAAGGTTCCACCCGCACTAAAATTCCAAAGGTCCGACTTAAGCTCCAAACTTTGATTTTGTGAAGACAAGTTTGATAATTAAACTAAATCCAAGTTCTTCTTTCTCTTTTCTTTCTTTTCCTTTCTGCACTTATTGCATAAGTGTTTGCTAGGGACTAGCAAAGGTAAAGTATAGGGGGATGATGAATCCACATTTCATCATCTTTATTCTATCATTTTGGCCTCAAAAACCCTGGCAAATGCGTGTAAATACCCTTAACTAGAGCATCTTAGCATTCATGCATATGCATGTAAATAGAATATAAAATATTGTAATTAAAGCTAAAATTATATAATAAATAAAAGAAAAGAAAAGAAAAAGGGTCGGCAAGGATGAAAAGAAAATATTGTAATTAAAGCTAAAATTATATAATTAAAGCTAAAATTATATAATTATATTGTAAAATTATATAATTTACAATATTTTATAACCCGAAACCCTGAGACCTAGGCATCTTGATGAATAGGTCGGCAAGGAATAAAGTAGGGAGAGATAAGGGTCAAGATACAGTATAAATACATATTCATTTCATTCATTATTTAATCATTTTGGGACCTATTTTTGGTTCCACTTTTTATACATCAAATAAAGAAACTTTGTACATAAAAGTTGTAGATAATTAAATAAAGAAAAATACAAAATTGATTTCATTCAAAAATAATGTACAGATAAAAAGTTATGGTCTGAATAAAAATCCAGAATCCCAACTTCCCAGACCCGTATCTCATAAATGAAAACTCCAAATGCAGCAAACTCACCTTTAATTGTATATAGTATAAAATAAGCTATTTAATGGTGGTGGTTTCGCATTTGGCGGAGCTACGGTTTGAAAGTTGAGTTTTGGACCCACATTGTATACCTATACAGATTAAAATATTCAATTTATTATTTATTTATATTTTTATAATTATGTAAATATTATTTATAATAATTTTTATATAAAAATTAGAATAAAAACATAAAAGAAATACAAAATAAAATACCTGTATATATACAATACATAGGTATAAGAACTATACACATACTTATATATTTAATACTTTTATTTTATTTAATATACAAAACACATCAGAAAAATAAAACAAAAATATATTTATATATATAAAAGTATTTTATAATAAAATCATAAATAAAAATTATAAAATTAAAATACACAAAATAAAAATAAAAGAATAAAATATATAGGTATATGTACCTACAAATGGCAAAAAAGTAAACTTGTAATTAAATACCCCATAAAAATAAATAAAAATCACTAAAAAATTCTTTAGAAAATAAGAAACATTTTTTATTTTATACCCTAAAAATAATAAATTCATTTACTATTTTATTTTGAATTTACAAATAATTTCTGACCAGCCTTTTTCTGATTGGTCCACGAGGACCAATCAGGCGCGGTCGCTTGTTGACCTCGGTCAACTCCCTGTCCGAGGCCTGCAAGCGTTTGACACCTAAGATTTTGCCCGTTTTCAAGAAATTTCCAAGCCTGATTCTTGCGTCTTCGTCCCTCGACTCCTTATTGGGAATTCTTCCCTGATCATCACTCTCCCACGCCGTGCCTTCAGATCATGCAATACCCTCATGATGTGTGCGTGGCCCTCGCTTGAAGAAGACGCCATCACCTTCTACTTAATGGACCCGCCACCTTCAAGCTCAATTTTGAACCCCTTTAGCACCCCGCTTCGCTCCCATTTTCGTGCCCTTAAGTGAGGGGAAGGTGACAGCTTCCATCTCCACGCTTCAGATTGGTCGAGCAAGCGTCAAGGCGGTCTCCACCACCTCCTCCGACCTCCGGCGTTGAGGTTCTCCACCTCAGGTTCTCCACCTTTGAGGTTTGCCTCTCTCCCCCTGTTTCTTCACGCTTTTTCTTTCCCGTCATCCTAGGAGTAGTTTAGCACCTTCAGATCCCTTCGCCGATCCCTATTTCGCTGACCATCAATCCTCGCCGGAGCGCGCTCCTCCGGCCATATCTCCTCCGCACGGCACAGACCACCTCCGACTCCCATTTCGCCACCGCGGGGTCCAGGCAGTTTGCCCTGGACCCTCTCACCTCTTTTTGCAGGTCAAGGCACAGTCAAAGCCCCTGGGGGCCATTTTACGTACTTCGCCGGAGCTACCTGGAGCCTCGGGCTCCGCCGCCTTCGCGCCAGCACCTCGACGTTCCTTCGACGAACCCGAGCCCCCCAACATCCAGCCTGACCTCCCAGGAGCACATCGGTCCACTTTGCAGCGTCCAGACAACCGGAGATGCGAGATCTAGGCCGGGGAAGTTCGCCTCGCCGGCGCTCTTCCCCGTTCTTCCTCTTCGCTTCTCCGCCGTCCGATCCGAGACCTGCTCTAGTTTGATTGCCAGCCGTCCGATCTGAGCTCGCATCGACCGTCCATCTCTTCGCCAGATCTGATCCGCGCTGACCATCATCGAACCGTCATCGCGCGTTGTGCGCACGCCACGTGGATAAGTGAGCGACCCTCCACCGTCCGATCGCACACGAGGATATTAGGTGTGGGTATTTTGCACCTACACCCTCGCTATTTATGTATTTTCATTTCAGTCCATAAACTTTTAGTCGTAGTTTAAATATTTCTGTAATATTTGCATATAGACCCTCGTAGTTTTCATATTTGCACCTAGGTCCTATCTACGTCACCTCACGTGCCCGTGCACGTGAGGGGGCGGGGTATTTTGCAAGGACCCCCTGGGGTTTATTTATTTCGTTTCAGTCCTAGAACTTTGATATTAAGTGTAAACTTTTTAGGATATTTGCATTCAAGCCCCTAGGTTTTTGGATATTATATTTATACCCCTCCCAGGCACGTGCTAGTCACGCGCCCTAGTGGGCAATTTGCAGGGGAACCCTGACGGGTTTTGTTATTTGTATTAAGTCCATTAAATTGCATATTTTTTTGTAATTTTTGCGTGAAATTTGCAACTGTGCCCCTGGAAGTTTTGATATTTGCACTTATACCCCTGTCAGGCCATATATTTTTCTGTGCTTGCACTATTTATTTCATGCATCATATTAACTCTAAAAATTACCAAAAAAGAATCACATAGGACCCTATTAACTTGCACTTTCACGTCATATTTTTATTTTTCATTTTTGTTGCATTTTCATATTTATTAAAAATAAAAAACATGCATTTTAGCTACTGTCTATCTTAGAAAATACCAAAAAAATAGTAAAATATCTCGAAAAATTCCAAAAAAATCATCTACTGTGTATTTTAGTCTATTTTAGTGTCAGTCCAAAAACCACTAAAAAGTTCAAAACCTTAAAAATTAGAAAATACCCAAAAACTTCCAAAAAATCTAAAAAAATCTAGAAAACTCCAAAAAATCAAACGCAGCTCCTGTAGGTTCCTTATTTTATTCTCTTTATTTTAAAATTAATTTGGGAAATGTTTGTGATTGTTTGATACTTTCCTTCCCATTTTAATTTCGGCCAGAATATTAACTCACGATTTTCATTTATTTTGCCTTTTTAAAATATCAAAAATATTCTGAAAAATACCCAAAAATCACAAAAATAGTGAAAATTTATAAAAAGACCAAAAATATTTTATTTTGTAATTTTTTTGACTATTTTCCTTATTTTTATAAATACCCTAGTACCTCCTTCCCTATATTATATATATATATTCCAGTATTGAAAAAAAATAAAAAAATATATAAAAATAAAAAAATCAGAAAATTGAAAATCAAAATACAAAATTAAAAATTAAAATTAAATAAAAAAATTAAAAATTAAAAAAACCCACAAAAATTTGCATCTTTGTAGACATTTATTACATTCACACTTTGTGCATCATTGCCTTGTTCTACCTTGTTTGCTCCCTGTGTTCGAACTCTCTACATACTTACACCTATACATCTATCTGTAGAGTTAAAAATAAATTTTAACTTCACATTTTCTTGTCATTTCTTGATATTTATATTGTGGGTTAATTGTTGATTTTGGTTGAAATTCATTGAGGGTCGCCACAGCGACGGTTGCCTCTGCTTCGTGTGAGGCACTATTTAGACCCCGTGAATTCTCGACAAATCACCTGGATATTGAGGTTGTATGAACCGAGTTCTATGACTCTCGAAGGATGTTGTATTTTAAATTTGGTTCTGACCAGGTTCCACACACTTCTCACATCAAGGTCTAACCTGAGCTCCAAACTTTGTTTTTGTGAAGGCAAGTTTAATAATTAAAATCAATTCTATTTATTCCTTTTTTCTTTTCTTATTTATTCTTTTTACACTTATTGCATAAGTGTTTGCTAGGGACTAGCAAAGCTAAGTATAGGGGGGTGATGAATATCCATTTCATCACCTTTATTCTATCATTTTGGCCTTAAAAACCCTAGCTAATGTAGGTTAATAACATTAATTTGTACAAAATAGCATTCATTATTTATTACATTTATTATGTAAATAATAAGGTTTTTATGCTAAAATTACTGAATAAAGAGAAGAAAAGAAAAAGAATAAAATATCGAAGATATTTTATGACTCTAAACCTCGAGACCAAGTCAAGAAATGAGTCGGTCGACATGGAATAAAGTAGGGGGAGATAAGGGCCACAAATAGAATAAAACCTAATTTATTTATTCTTTATTTATTCATTTTTGTCACATATTTTATTCTTTATTATTTATACATCAAATAAAGAAACTTTGTACATGAAAGTTGTAGATAATAATGTAAATAAAAAATACAAAATTGAGTTTGTACAAAAATAATAAATAATGTACATTTTATACACAAAATAAAAAGTCAAAATCCTAACTTCACAAACCCATATCTTTCAAATAAAAACTCAAAACATATCAAAATCACTTCTATATAAAACTTTTAATAAGCTATTTAATGGTGGTGGTTTCATTTTTTTGGAGTTACAGTGTGAAAGTTAGGTTTTGGACCCTCGTTGTACATTGTACCCGAATAAAATATTCAATTTATTCGTCCTTCATTATTTTTACAGATTCATATTTTTATAATTTTGTAATTATTATCTATAACTTATGTGCATATTAAAATCAAAATAAAAAAAATAAAACATAAAATAAAATAAGCATGTATAGATACATAGGCAACACACCTATAATATTACATGTACATAAATAAAAGTGAATTTCATTCTTTTATTCATTATTTATTTATATATTTATAATCTTGTAAATATTATTAAAAATATAAAACCAAAACAAAACCCAATAAAATACATTAAATTAAAATAATGTATATAAAACAAAGATGAAATACCTATAAGTATACCTGTATAATTTACATACCTATTTATTTAAGTGTAAAAATAACATCAGAAAAATAAAATAAAAATATATTTATACACATAAAAATAAATATATAAAATAAAATAATAAAAAAATATACAAAATATAAAAAATAAAAAATAAAATATTTAAAATATAGGCAAATATACTTATAAATACACCATTAAAAGTTAACTACTAATAAATAAAGTCAAAAAAATAAATAAAAATCATAATTAAATAAAAAATATAAACATTTTTTATTTTATATTCAAAAAATAATAAAATCATTTACTACTTTTAAATAATTTTTTTAATAAGCCTGCTGCTTTGTCCTTTAACGAGCTGAGTTGGACAAAACCAATTCCAAGGATTGTTGACCGCCCGGTCAACTTCCCCTGTGCTTCCGATTTGACGCAGACCTGTCTTTCCCCACGTCTCCCCCCTTATTTCGTGAGCGTCTCTTCCATCCATCTCCTTCGACTCCTTAACACAAAATGATCATTGATCATTGTACATACACGCTGAGCCTTCAAACCCCTTGTACATACGCTCGATCCATTGATTTTAGCTGGCCAAATAAGGGTGCTTGTTTGTTCTATAAATAAAAGTCCTCTTTCCTCCATGCAATTTTGGCCATTTCCAAACCCTAGATCCTCGACATCTCGGCCAAGCGTGCATACCAATGATAAGGGGGAGATCCCCTGAGGTGCTGGCGTGTCACGGAGGAGGAGCTGCGCCCAAGGCCGCCATTGCCAACGACTTCTGCTCCCTGGGCAACCACTATGTATAAGAGTTGTCTTTTATCGTTCCTTTTAATCACATTTAGTTGTAAATTTAATTTCCCATTCTTAGTTTAGGTTCTAGCTAGTTATATTATGTTAATCAGGGATTCGCGTAGTTCGTTGGAGCTGAGCTCCAACGAGGTCCTTTGAGCGTGATCATCTGCTCCCGTCTCGCCCAATCGCTTTCATCTTCTCCCCCTTCCGTTTCCATGCGCCCCGCACACCTTCGCTCACCCAGATCGACTCCCGATCTAGAGATCAGCTCCTCCACCTCCGCCGCTGCCGAAGGAGCTCCGCCTCGATCCACTTCCATCCACCTACGCCCAATAAGGTCCCCAGAGTCCAGACCCCCTTGTTGCTTTTGCAAACCTTTATTGTAGGTCTGGAGGGCCAAAAGACTCCATCTGGAGACGATTTTTGAAGCGACACGAGGTACCTGGAGCTTCGAACTTCACCGAGCTCGCCCATCGCCATCTAAGCTCCGGTGAACTTTCTAACGATGCTGTCAGAAGAGGAGAAGCTCGAGCTTCATTTTACCCCTAACCCGAGCCTTCCAGACGACAAGGAGGACGGATTGAAACTCACCCCAGGCGAGTTCTTACACTATTCTTCAAGATTCTCTCTTGGACATTCGATCCTCTAGCATCCCTAGATCGTACTAGAGCCGCTCGATCAAGCCACGTCCCGATCATCAGATCGTGCCCCACGATCTAATCTCGACCGCTGATCGACGAACTAGTACCAGATGATAGGATGGCAACGCGTGTCAAGTGAATGCTTCATCGCCGTCCGATTGTACACCTTTAATGGGTTAAATTGCGTAACCTCGCCCCGCCTTTTTGTAATTACTATTTAGCCCTGTAAATAAATTGTAGTATTTTAATAAATTGGAAATTTATATAAAAAGGCCCTGGTGCTTTTGCTATTTGCATTTAGGTCCATTCCATGCCACCTCATGTGCCGTCCCACATGAGGTGGAGAATTTGCATAGATGCCCCTGGCAATTTTTATAATTACAAAATAGTCGTATAAAATTAAATAAATGTTCTTTTATTCAGGCATATTTGCATTGTAGCCCCTAGAGTTTATTTTAATTGCAAAAATGCCCCTGTCAGAACATATATTTTGATGTTTTTCCTCTATTTATTAAAAATAGCTAATGCGCTCCGAAAAATACACAAAAATAGGGTTAAATGCCTCATGACATGACACGCCACATGTTCACTTTGCATTTTTGGGCATTTTATCCATTTATTAAAAATGCAATGGAGCCTATTTATTCATTGTCTAAATTAGAAAATCCAAAAAATATGAATGTGTCTAAAAATTCAAAAAACAATTATATATAGTTTATTTTATATTATTTTGATTACATACCAAAAATCACAAAAAATAGAAAAATAAAAACCTTTAAAATTGAAAAACCCCTAAATCTTTCATAAAAATATAAAAAAATCATTTAAAATCTAAAAATATTTTTTCCTATTTTATAATTTTCTTTATAAAAATACTTATATATTAAAATTGATTTGGATATATTTGGAACTTATTTGATATTTTTAATATTCAAATTAAATTTGGATTATTAATTAACCCCTTATTTGGGGTATTTTTGACTTAAAAAGATACATAAAAATTAGAAAAAAATTCAGAAAAACTACAAAAACATTAAAAAAATATATAAAATCCAAAAACAATTTTTAGTATGCATTCTCTATGTTTATTGTTTTTTATATATGTATTACTCTATATTGTATATATAAAGCCTTATATATGATATATATATATGAAAAAAGGAAATAAAAAAATTATAAAAAATATAAAAATAGAAAATTAAAAATCAAGTACAAAAATATAAAACACAAATATATATATATAACCCACAAAAAGATATATGTATATGCATGATAAATCACGTGGTTGTAAATAAATAACCATAGGCTACCTGTTTTGCTCTATGTGGTTCGAACTCCACATGCTTACTAGCGATGCATTTTATGGTAGAGATAATAAATTTTAATTCTACATTTTTGCTATTCATTGATTTATCCATATTGGGTTAATTGCTGATCAATCAGGGTTTTCATTTGGGGTCGCTTCGATGACTGTTGGTCCATCTTGTGGATTGACAAGACCTCTGCAAAAGACTGGTTATCAGCCACAACTAAGGCAGTGTGCGATCATGATAGCGGGAAGGTTTACTTTCATGTCAGGGGCAAAAGTGTACAAATAGAGACGATCGAGGAGACCAGAGCTAGAGATTCAGCTTGCTCAGAGCAAATGAGTGATTTAGAGCAGATGACAGATACAGAGCTAGATGTCCATCGGGAGTGTGATTTTGTGATTACAGATGATGAAGCAGTTTGGGCAGATCCAGCAACATGAGCTCTTGTCACACCTTTAGACACTATAGATTTACAGATTCTAGCTGATGAGAGTTCAGAGAGCACACTCATGGCACAGGACACCTTAGAGACTGATGATCGTGGTCAGGATATCGAGGCAGATTTTGTTTCATGTGATTCTGATTCAGATCCCTCAGACATAGACAATGACTTTTATTGGCAGGAGTTCGATGATTATTTATCGTGTCTTGTGTCTACAAAGCCGACAACTAGGGTGGAGAGCGGGCCAGTACAATTGATAGACATACCAGCAGGGTCGTCTTCGTCAGATTTCCACAATCAGCGAGAGTTCTCCCCACGCAGATCTGGTAGCCTTCATGCAGACATTTCAGAAGCCAGATTTGCCAGCTCCCACTTGTCCAGAATTGAAGACCTTGCCGTTGAGCATGAAGTATAGGTTCCTTGAGGGTGATAAAGATATGTTCTCAATCACTATCTCAGCAGATTTGACCGAAGACCAAGAATCTCGTTTGATGGAGGTTCTTGAAAGAAACCACAAGGCGGTTAGATGGAGTGTAACTGATCTCCATGGGATAAGTACATCCATGTGCTCCCACCACATATATCTCAAAGAGGACGCCAAGCCATCGCGTGAGTTCTAGCGACAACTGAACCTGAATCTTCAAGATGTGGTCATGAAGGAAATATTGAAGTGCTGGAGTGTTGATTTTATCTACCCATCTCCGACTCCAAGTGGGTTAGTCCATTGCATGTGGTACCAAAGAAGACGAGTATCACCACAGTTTTGAGCAAGTCTAGAGAGGATATAGCTACCCGACTACCCACTTCTTGGAGGGTCTGTGTGGACTATAGACGATTGAATCATGTCACTAAGAAGGATCATTTTCTGTTGCCATTTATTGATCAGATTATTGAGAGGATAGATGGGAAAAGTAAGTACTATTTTCTTGACGGGTACTCGGGGTACAATCAGGTGGCCATAGCGCCTGAAAATCAGGAGAAGACAATGTTCACATGTCCGTTTGGCACGTATGCTTTTAGACGGATGCCCTTTGGTTTATGTAATTCCTCGGTTACATTCCAAAGGTGCATGCTTTCCATTTTCTTGGACATGGTGGGAAAATATTTAGAGGTCTTCATGGATGGCTTTTTGGTCTATGACGATGGGTTTGATGCTTGTCTTGACTGCCTAGACTGTGCACTTCAACGCTGCATCAAGGTCAACCTTGTATTATCTTGGGAGAAGAGTCATTTCATGATGACTCAGGGGACGATCCTTGGTCATATCATCTCCAACAGGGGTATGGAGGTCGATCCGACCAAGATGGATACCATCAAGAAACTCAATCCACCGCCCAATTTGTGTTAGTTGTGATCTTTATGGAGCATGTTGATTTTTACTGACGGTTCATTCGGGACTTCAGTCATATTGCCCGACCGATTACTGATCTGCTGATGAAAAACATAGAGTTCATTATAGATGATAAGTGTCTTGCATCATTTGAGACTCTCAAGGGACTAGTTATTCAGGCTCCTATCCTTCAGCCACCCGATTGGCCTCTCCCATTCGAGATCATGACAGACGCTTCTGATTTTGCCATAGGGGTTGTGCTTGGACAGAGGAGGGATGGATTACTGTTTGCTATTCACTACGCTAGCCGGACTTTGGATATCGCTCAGCGGAACTACATCGTCATTGAGAAGGAGATGGTAGCCGTAGTATTTGCTTTGGATAAATTTTGATCGTACATTGTTGGATCTAAAGTGACTATCTTTACAGATCATACCACCATCTGATACCTCATGGCAAAGAAGAATGCCAAAGCCAGATTGACCATATGGATCCTTCTACTCCAGGAGCTTGATATTGAGATTAAGGATAAACATGGAGTCAAGAATATGGTGGCGGATCACCTCTCTTGTTTAGAGAACCTTGAGGATTCTGATCAGATTGCACCTGTTACAGAGACCTTCCCAGACAAGACGATTCTTGCTATCACCTTGCTTCCATGGTATGGTGACATTGTGAACTATCATGTCGCCAAGAAAGTTCCACAAGGTTGGCCCAGACAATGAATTGAGACATTCCTTACGAAGGCTGGGTCATACCATTGGGATGATCCCACCCTTTATTATGAAGGGGGGGGGATAGTATCTAGCATCGATGTATTCCTCAGGAGGGGAACCACAACATCCTCACTTACTGCCACAAGCTTGAGATAGGAGGACATCATTCTCGGAGACAGACAATGCGAAAAGTTCTCCAATCCAACCTTTGGTGGCCTACCCTCTTCAAGGATTCAGATGAATTCATGAAGAGGTGCACTGATTGTCAGAGGATGGGCACTTGTGGACAGCATGATATGATGTCGATGCAACCCATTCACTTCTGTGAGGTTTTTGATGCATGGGGCATCGATTTCATGGGTCCATTCCCAATAGTCAAGGGTCTGAGTACATTCTGCTTGCTGTAGATTATGCGAGTCGTTGGGCTGAGGCTATCTCTGCCTGAGTTGCATATACTAAGACCATTTGTAGAATTTTGAGGAAAAATATCATTTCATGGTTCGGGGTACCTAGAGTTTTGATTTCAGATGGGGGGAATCATTTTGTCAATGATAAGGTAGGGGCCCTTGCTAACGAGTTCAACATTGACCATCGAGTTGCCACTCTATATCACCCTCAAACCAATGGTCTTGCTGAAGTATCGAATAGAGAGATCAAGACTATATTGCAGAAGGTTGTTGTCTACCCAGACCGAAAGGATTGGTCACAGCTTTTGGACTCGATCTTGTGGGCCTATAGGACTTGCTTCAAGACACCTTTGGGCATATCTCCCTTTCATCTCGTTTATGGCAAGCCATTCCACTTACCAATGGAGATCAATCATGTCACTTTGGACAATCACAAAGCTATTATTGGATCCCGAGAGTATAGGAGATCAAAGGAAAGCAGAATTGGCAACACTGGAGGAGTTGAGAGATACAACCTTTTCGAGTAGCCTACAATATAAGGATAGAGTGAAAATATGGCATGATTCTCACATCAACCATAAATAGTTTGAGCCAAATCAAAGAGTATGGCTATTTAATGCTAGGTTGAGATTATTTCTAGGGAAATTACAAAGCAAATGGAAGGGACCATACTTGGTCAGAAAGGCATGCGACAACGGAAGCATTGATATATCTGAGTTCTCATTTGATTCCACCTTTTGAGTCAACGGTCAGCGCCTGAAGCCATATCTTGATCATGATCCGCTTATCGTCGATGTTGCCCCTATTCATTTTGCATGAGACATGGTATTTGACTCACATCAGTTGCATCTCAGGCCTGATTTTCACTTCTCCTTCGCAGATGTATAGATCCATATTATATATATATATATATATATATATATATATATATATATCATTCATTCTATTGTCTTATACCCCATCTTCATCTTATGATTATGCTATACTTAGGGTGTGCTTTAACTTAAGTATGGGGGGGTATCAAATCTATGATTATCCATTTGATTTCATTATCTCTGTTTCGTTGCCTATACTTAGGGATATTTTACCCTAAATATAGGGGTGGTAATACCTGTACATCCTATTCCTCGATTTTCCCCTTGTGTACAGTCTTCTATACTTAGGATTATTTGATCCTAAGTATAGGGGGATCACCGACTTCTATTTCATTTGATTCATTCTTTCATTCGTCATTGCAGTATAGCATTCTTTTCACTTCCCAATACTCAGCACGAGTTATGTCTTCCTTTCATCGCTCTTTGATCACTATAAGGACATCGTTCGAGCTAAGTATAAGGGGTATCGTATATATTGTATATATACTTTAGTCATAACTCGTACTTTGTGTGAGTGTGTTAATAAAATGGCTAAAAACCACAAAAAATTTAAAATTTTCTTGTACATAAATGTTTGTAAAAAGCCTTTTGTAAACATTATTTTTATACAAACTTTTGTAAAAATGATTTTTGATTATGAAATTTTGTAAATATTTTTGTATCAAAACTATGTACATAATACAAAATTTTTGAAAAATATTTGAAAAATAAATGTTTGCCAAATTTTGGTTGTGAATGTTTATAAAAATAGTCTGCAAAACTTTTCCTTCTTCCTTGCATTCAATTTTTTTTATTTTTTGAATAAATTTACAGAAAAAGAGTTTTGTTAATATTTGCATCTACATTCTTCTGAATCATGGTTGACATTGAAACTAGTCTGGAATAAAATTGAAAAATGGAGCTTGGTTAAGACCTTAAACCACTTAACATCAGAGGAACCTTATAGGATTTGGAGTTAAGACTTTTTAGGTCCCTAGTGACTTAATTCTTTGAGTCCACTAGGCTATGTTCACATGTCACCTTAATGAGCCTAAGTAGAACACTTAACAATGCAGCATGACTCTCAGAGACAATGGCTTGACTTGGACACGCACCTTACATGTAGCTCAACATGGATGAGGTGGTTAGGACACATAATTCTTTAGCTTGGGGTAGCATACGAGGGTAGTACTGCTAGTCGAAACCTCTCGTTTTAGTCTACGGAGGGATGTACATCTCAACCTGGTCTAGTGGTATTGAGGTCTAAAGATAGGAGTCTGTGGGTTGCAATAAAGCTTCAAAAGAGGGATAGTCTACTGGCTCAAGAGGAAAAACTCCTTATGTACATGCTGCACCATGTAAATATGTTGTATATATGCACATCAAAAAAAGTGCAAACATATGAAAAAAAACTCCAAAAAAGGAACATGCCTGATTGAAAACAAAATGCATGTCGGAGTGTATATAGTGAATAAGCAAAGCATATGTATTCCACCTTCTCATCTCATGGAAGCT
The DNA here is from genome assembly GCA_037367405.1 of Ottelia alismoides. Lineage (NCBI taxonomy): Eukaryota > Viridiplantae > Streptophyta > Magnoliopsida > Alismatales > Hydrocharitaceae > Ottelia > Ottelia alismoides. Next base: position 412,819 of record JAZKJV010011541.1, read on the forward strand.
TGCAGCTGGAGACTTAGCTACACTGGTTAAGCTCCAAGGGATATGTGGCTACACTGGTTACGGTCCATTCTCTTCTTTCCCCTTTTCTTGAGCTGGTTGAACTTGAACTTAGAAGGGAATACCCCGCTCCTCGAGGAAAGAGCTGCTAGACTGGGAATTAGAGTTACCTTGTTTAGGGAGGCTATTTCTTTGTCATTTTGAGGTGGGGAGCTACATATCACTTACACAGTATAAGGAAAGATTCATAGTCATTAGAGTTTGCGTATGTAGATTTGTTCTGACTTGTTTATTAAGGAGTCTTGATCATAGAAATGTGGAACTTAGAGGTTGTTGAGTCTTAAACCTATTTCCCAATAAGGTTCTGCCAAACTAATAATTTAAAGGTCTGACTGAGCTCCATACTCCAATTCTACGAAGATAAGTTTAATAATAAGCCTTGATCCCTCCTTTTTCTTTTCTTTTTGAGTTTACTTCTTTTTCAAATAAGTGTTTGCTAAGGGACTATCAAAGGTAAAGTATAGAGGGATGACGAATCTACGATTTTCATTCTTTATTCTTTTATTTTAGCTCTTTCTTTTGGCAAAACATATGTAAATACCTGTAAATACAATAACTTAACATTTTGCATGTATTTGTTAATAATGCATAATTAATACCTATTTCTCAAAAATAAAAGAATAAAGAGAAAAGAAAAAGAAGGATGCATTTATAATAAAAACAGAGTGACCCAAACCCCAAGAGAAGGTCAATCTTTGATCTGAACACAAAGAGAATAATAGAGAGAGATAGAGGTACACTATGTATTGTACATATCACCCATACTTGTACAAAATATTTATGTATTTATTTTACTATCATAATTATTCCATTCTTTTACATACTTGTGTACAGCCTTAGAAATAATATAAAAATAAAAAAAATAATAAAAATAAAAATAAAATTCAACAACTCCTTGTACAAAAGACACATGTATATAATGCAACACCTATTTATTATATACCCTTAATAATTTGTAAAAATCAAATAAAAACCATTTTGTATCCCTTAATTTATTTTGTAAATAAATAAAATATAAAATAAAAAAGATTTTTTTTTGTAAAAATAATAAAATAAAAATAATGTACATAATACATAGGTATATTATACCTGTATATAATACTATATATTATATATACCTTATTTTTATTTTCATAAAAATAATTAAAAATCAAAGAAAAATAGCTTACAAAATAATAAATATTTTTTATTTTGTATACTTTTTAATTTGGAATCATTTACTATTTTTTATTTAATTTTTTTATTTTGTAAATCCTGAATTCTCGTTGGTCTGCGTCTGTTCGTTGACCTTGGTCAATGTCCTCTCCTCAGCCATGTCGACCCGAATTCCCCTCGCCAGAGCTATTTCTCGAATTTCTCTTGGTCGTACCCGACCACCTTTTGCCTTGATTTCTACGCCCGATTGAAGCCCTAAGATCCATAATCCTCACGGATCCCTAAGCGTAGCCAGATCTGCCTAGGGTTTTGCATTGCGCTCCGATCTTCTTGGACCCTGAAGCATCCTACAAAATCTCTTCTCCACCTCCTGTGCTCTCCAACTCGTCCCTCGCGCCACCCAAGACCTCAAGTTACCTTCCTTAGAGTGATAGCCATCGGAGGAGTAGCTTAGGATCCTTTGGAGACGCCTGGAGGCTCGTAGCTCGCAACACAACCAGAGCTCCGTTGTGTGAAGCCTCCCAGCCTGACGTAGCTCGGTTGAGACTAGACCCAGCCATCCACCTTCGTCTGTAGTTCATGTTTCCTCTAGTAGCTTTAGATATCACTCCTACCCTCCTTTCATTCCATTTTGATTCCATCTTTCCCGTTTCCGCTGCCGCTAGTTTCTCTGCTCCGACCAGCCGGTTGAGCTCCCAACACCCCTTCATTCGCTCAGATTGAATCCCCTCTTCACCCCGCATCTCCCTGCACGACCTAATCACCCTTAGGCTCGCCCATCATAGCGAGATTAAGGTCCAGACCTCTTTCCTCCATCTTCATCGGAGGTCGAACATCATTCCCCATCGCTTCTCTACATTTCCCAAGTAATAAGAGGATCAGATTAAAGCCTCCGAGTCCTGCTACCTTTGTAGGTGTTTACACGTGTGTGCAGTACCTTCTGGAGTTCCAGTTGCTCAAGCGGAGCAACTCTAGGCAAGGGAGCACCGTCATGTCGATCCAACCATTCGCCCTCACATCCAAGTCTTCCATAAGATGCGGAGGTACCTCACAAAGGTGTTGCACCTTGTCACGAGTCAATCAGGTCTTTATATCACCAAAACTTCTCGATCAAAGGTCATCGAGAAGCAGTTCATCCAACACCTTCCGGAGCCGTCCGATCTTCCTTCATGCCTAGTTCTGATCATGGTCGTTCACCCACGCCTATCCACCAATGGTTTGATCAGATTCTACCTGTCACCTGAGCTGCCCGACACACAATCGCTACATACCATTAGATCAGGTCTGACGCATCAGATCTGACATGCACGTCCTCGACCGTTTCTGAGTCGTCAGATCACTTTGAAGAGAATCATCAGAACCGTCAGAGCCACCACGCACGCCTCACGTGCCTCGAGGTATATTTCCCTTTTGTCCTTGCATGTTTACATATTTAGCTTTAGTCCAATAAATAAAATTTGTAGTTATAAACATTTATAGTTTGGACCTCATACTTTTTATATTTACATTTTATTCCCTCTAAATTTGAGCGGGACACACGCTCTTTGGGTTATTTGCATCTTTTTCCTTGCACCTTTATGTTGTTAATGAGTGAATGTTATGTTTTGAAATTTGCATTTATGCCCCTATGAGTCTAGATCACGTGTAATGCATGCTTAGCCTGGATTAATTACAAATTTGACTCCTATGCTTTTATAATGTGTTATTATTTGGTCCAGGAAGATAAAATATTTGCGTTTGAGTCCATGTGAATTGTTTCTAATTACATGTCTTTTATGTGATGAAATAAATATTATATTAATTCCAAAAATTACCTAAAAATTACTCTAAGCTTTTACTAGTGTGTAATATTTGTGGTAATTTTCGTGGGTTAATTTTCTTGTATTTTATATTTTTAAAAAATTCAAAAATCCCTAAAAACGAACCTGTTAGTGTTATAAAAATCATAAAAATTTGAAAAATGTTTTAGAAATCTCACAAAAATTCCTTTGTTTGTCTTTCATTGTGTTTTAACTTTAATAAAAATTTTATTTGAAAAATCCTTATAACAACCCTAAAAATCACAAAACACCCAAAAACTTATAAAAATTGTATAAAACCAAAGAAAAACCAAAATATATTTTTCAGTTTCTGTTTGTAGATTTTTGTTTATATTTTATCATAAAATTATCATCCAATACTTTTGGACATTTTAAATATTTTTAATTTGCAAAGAGGTCCTGGTTGTGCACTGTTTTGCATTTTTTGCACTATTTGATTTTTAAAAATTCACAAAACATTTGAAAACTCTCTAAAAAGTACCAAAAATACTTCAAAACCCTTAAAATTCAAAAATATTTTTACTTTATTTTTCTGAGTATTTTTTACTATTTTGAAAAATCTAAAAAGAGTGTGGTGTGTTCTTTTTATTTTTGTGCAAGTTTCTTGTGTTATTAAAAATTAAAAATTTGAAAAACTAAAAACCACTAAAAATTGATTTTCTTAGAGGTTTGAATACTTAGTTTTTAAATCGTTCTCCTTGTGTTCGACCCTAGTAGCTATACCAGGTAAATAAAATAACAAACCATTTACATTTGATTGCTTGATCGTCTTTAGTGGTTATTTTTCTAGTTGACCGAACCGAGTGATTTGGGTCACAACGACCATTGTTTATTTACATACTTAACCCGATTTACTTGGTCGCTCATCAACAACTAAACATAATGATGCATGCAGAGATAGAAATGCGTACCTTGCTCCAGCACTCTACATGGAAGGTGATCTGCGCATAAATTTAAAGACAGAAATAAAACTAATCTATATGATGCACAAGGAAATTGTCCCTAAGATAAGCAACTTCTATTAGAGGGAAGAGCTGGTAGTTAATCAACAAGAAAAGAGATTTGAGTCCAGTCTTAGAGGTTGGCCGGTGCCCACTATAGTGGGTCCTGCAAGCGCTGTATACAGTCTCTCTCGGTGTGCGGTCTCTTAACCAATTAAATTAACTTTTCCTTTATTTGACTAAGTCCAAATACGATCTATAGGAGTAGATATTCTATTAGGGTGTTTGGACCTTAGCTAATTACCAAGCTCAAGCAAATAAAATCCTAAATCTAGGGGCCAAATCCTCAGGAATCAAATAGAAAATAAAAGCGAAAAATTAGCAAAAAAATGCGGTGAGGTCCTCCGAGTGCACCGACACTAACAAAACATACCCCTAAATGGTTCAAGTGTCCAAAGAGTCCAAAAGTTCTAAATTATTACAAGAATTTTTGCTAAAATAAATAATTCTATCTAAAATAACTACTCCTATAGTCCTCTGCTCTTCTTCCTGTGCTGGTCCTCCAAAGTAGTCTGAGCCGTGCTCTGGTAGTTCCTTTAACAAAAAGCCAAGCATTAACCATCGGAAAACAATTATAATAAATAGAAACAAAAATAGGCAAAAATTGAAATCAAACTACTAAGCCGTGCTCCCCAACAGCGGTGCCATTATGGTGACACATCGATCGACTCGGGTCAAGTATGAAATAATAATGTCGTTGTGACCCAAATCAACCAAGCGGATCAACGAGAAAATTCAAACCACTCAAAGATAAAACACTCAAATGTAAGCGACTTTGCTACTTTTATTTACCTGGTATAGTGACCAGGTTGAACACAAGGAGCATAATTAAAATGCTAAGTATTGTAATTTTAAGAAATAAAATATTTTTAGTGGTTTTTAATTTTTCAAATAAAAGCAATAAGCACAAGGAATCAAAGTACTCACACACACTCTTTTTGTATTTTTCTAATATGTCAAAAATACCCAGAAAATTACCATATTTTTTTGGTTTTTATGGTTTATATTATTTTTGGTAATTTTTGTGGAATTTTTAAATGTTTTTGAGATTTTATGAAAATCAAACAATGGCAGAAATGGTAAACAATATACATCCATGAGTAGTTTGCGAACTAAAAATACTTAAAATATGTAAAACTCCTAGATGTGATTTTATGATAAAATAAGAGGAAATATCTACAAACAGAGAATGAAATCAATATTTTTGTATTTTCTACATTTTTATATAATTTTATAAGTTTTTTGCAATTTTAGGGTTTTTATAAGGTATTTTTAAACAAAATTAATAGCGAAGTAAAAGGAAACAAAAGACAACTACCCTAATTTTTATAAAGTTTTTAGATCATTTTTCGAATTTTTATAATTTTTCAAAGACAAACAGGACACATTTAGGAGTTTTTGACTTTTTAATAATATAAAATGCATACAAATCAACACGCGAAAATTACTAAAAATAATACATGAAATAAGAGACTACAGGTAATTTTTAGGCAATTTTTGGAGTCGATTTAATAATTATTGCATTAAATAAAAATAAGAGTTAAAAGCAGTGCAATAGGGACCTAGTTGCAAATATTTTCATTTCCGGGGCCTAAGCATAACACACAATAAAACTCCAAGGCCAACTATGCAATTTGTCTAGAAATCTCAAGCGCAACACGCGATCCATAGCTCACAGGGGGCATAAATGCAAATATAAACATAAACTTCATTCCATAACCAACAAAAAGTTTGAGGTACACTATGTAAATACCCCAAAGTAAGTGCGTGGATGCACTCGACTCAGACTCAACTGGACTGTGACAGCCCCTACAGGTCCCTTTCGGAGCTCATTTGGATGCTTGGTTGATCGACGCTCACTACATGGCCTCGCATCGAGACTCTTCCACCTTCCGCACCGGAATTGAGGCAAGGACTACGCCCCCACCTTTGCCTGACTTTGCTGGTCATCAGAGACCACCCGGGTACCCTCGCTTACACTCCATCTGAAGGACATGGTTAGATCCTCAAGCGCATCACGGAAGCGTGAGCATCGTATCGAATACGACGAGGAGCGACGAGTCGCACTAGTTGCTCGATGCAACGGAATTTAAAAATTTTTATATGACGAAACCACATGATCCAAGAACACTTCTCGGATCGTTTCGTCTAAACCACAAACAAGTAATTAGGATTGCCTCTTGAAGCGTGGTTGCGATCAAGTCTCTAAATGAAGAGACCTCCTGTCTCAAGTCCGATCCGATGGAGGAGACGCTTGCGAGCGCGGGGATGAACCGCGTGCTTCTCGCAATCCATGTTGATGATCCAAGCGGCGGATCTCCTGATCTCGACACATGAGATCCGACGTCTTCTTCACGAGCGAGGCACACCGAAGGAGACGGAGATCCACGAGCAGAAGAACGGGCAGCATAACGACGATGCCGCGGCGATGGAGAACCTCTCCATGGCATCCATGGTGGACGGCCATGAGAGGAAGAGAGAGAGGGCTGACCTCTAGAAAGAAAGAGAGAGAGAGATATGTTGTGTAAATAAAAGAGCATAGTGTGCCTCTCTATTTATAGGGTTTTGGGATCCATGGATTTCAATCCATGTGACATATAAAATCAATGGATGAGACTGATTTATGTCAATCCAATGGCTAAGATTGTTGTTGGTAAAACCAACAAATTTAGATCAAAATATATTTGACAAAATCAAATACAAATTAATCCAAATCAAACCAATAAATAAGGAGAGAAGATACATGGAGATTTCATCTCCATGTACCTTCCAAAGTGGACGGCCAGACATTCCTTATAGGAATGATGTGCCGCCCCCCTCTTTCCATGGAGAGAGCAATCTCATGGAAATCCATGAGATTGCATATCTCCTTGACAATCTCCTCTATTTATTTCCAACAACTTTTGTTGGCTTTTTATTCTTCAAAAATAATTCACAATTATATTTGAGAATATTGCAATCTTGCCATAGAAAAATTGTGAATCAAATTCACAACCCAAAACAACATATAATTTACATTGTCAATTAATTACACAATGTGTATCCAATACACATAATAATTAATCAACACATATAAATTATAATTAACTCTCTCTAATACATTATAAATCACATTTATAATATATTATGAATAATTGGATATTTCTATCCACATTATTCTTATCCATAACAATTAAATCATATTTAATTATATTGGATAACTTATTCTCATGTACTCAAATAATATGAATCACATTCACATTATCTACATCTTTGATAATCAAATCACATTTAATTATCTAAGATAACTCTCCTTATAATATGAATCAAATTCATATTATTCATGATAATTAAATCACATTTAATTATCCATTTTCTCAATGCTCCGATACATATATCAACAATAGAATTATCCATGAACTCTTTCAAGGATAATGCGCTTTCTCCGCGAATACTTGGAGATAAGGACAGGGCGATTGTATTGTTCCACGTATAGTGACATAGATATTGAGATCACATCTCAAATCCAGATCTCGGGCCTCCCATAGATGCTTGATTAAATCAAGATCGTAAATCTAATCTTCTCATTGAATCTGAATCACATTCAGATCAATGTCCAACATTTGGACTAAGATCAGATTACTTCTCTACTGAGAGGAGTCACTAAAATCCAAACCCGTTTCATCACTCCCTAGAAATGGAAGCGTCATGGTTATACAATCGTTTATGATCACATCACCCTCAGGTATTCCCAATACCTGTACATCCTGCATACTGGAAGACTCAGAGTAAACCCGAAGTATTAGATCAACTTTACACTGTCTACTTGAGGGTTCTATCAGTAAGTTTCTCATTCGATCATTGGGAGTTGGTATCGATCATAAACTTTTCAAAAGCATATATCATACCTAGGTCTTGATCATATACTTTCCAAAAGTATATATCAAACCTACAAATTCAGTCAAGCTTCCAAAGCGAGACGACCATGCGCATGGAATTTGATTCTTCCCAATATCTCATGAGTGAGCTCATGTCTTTCCGGTTTAGTAACTGAACCTGTATGATCCCTTTGAGAGATCGTATTACTCATATGACCTTATATGCACACCAGCGCGCCGGTGTATAGACCTTGATTAGGTCATCAACCTATTGGTCTGCCAAATGTACATACTTAGACATATAGTAACACATCTGTCTCCGGTCAGAGGATGTGTGACTGTATCGTGATAGCATACGATATAGGACTTTGGTTATCTCGATCTCGTTAAGTCAACTCTTTGACCTAACTAATCTGACACCTCCGAATCTTTATTCCTATGCAGAGGACCTGCATCAAGAGGTCGGTCAGATATCAGCCTAAATGAGATAGGATTGCCATTTCCTACTCAGGCTGGAGATCATCTCTTAACAATCATTTGACGGTGCTTGATGAGTCCTCAATCTAACTCATTAGATATTCATCCAAGCACCAGCCTCTATGATTCAATAATTGAATCAATAGCTGTATGATCATTAAGATGGCCATGGTACATAACCCTAATTGTACTAAGGGACCTATTATGCAAATTATGTACTCTTTATTTCAGATTAAGGAGTGAATTGCAATAACGTTTATTGCATAATGGCTCGCCGTGGGCTCGCATGTCCAACAATCTCCCACTATCCCAAAGAGCCATTAATGGGCTAATCATTTAAACCCACACTCATGTGACAATCATAGGCTATTTAGAAAATAGCTAGGTAAGCTGATCAGTCACTCCGTTCCCAAGAGACTACGCCAAGTCCTTTTACGGCACTTGCATATCTCCTAGTAATAGTGCTCGCATCCAATGCGAACGTTGCATCTTATGCAACAGATACTCAATTTTTGTCGGTTATAGTGTCCTTGACATTACATCTTATTAATTATCATATCCAGTATTCCCATAATCCTTATTAGTATACCTTCATTCCTGGAGATTTCTATCTCCTAAGGTATCTACAGTTAAGACCCTTATAGATCACTATCTACAAGATCTTAAACTTTTGAAGATAAGACTTTGAGATCACTATCTCTAAGTTTTATCATCTTTGAAGATATTATTATTACTGCAATCAAGTGTTTTATCTCCATAGCAGGATTAGTAACAATTTACTACTCCCACTGCATGGCAGACATCTGGCTCTTGTACACATCTAGCATTTACCCAGCTTCTCATAACTGATGCACAAGTGCAAGCAGTTCTAGCATTCACTTCCTCAACTCTTTGAGGTGCTATCCCTTTAGACAGGTCACTACCATATCTTAAGGGAAGGAAGCCTTTCTTGGAATTTTTTTTAAAAATGGAATAAGTCCAAAGTGTAGTACTACCCTCTTCTCTTTGCTTCTGAACGACTTCAGAATTAAGATCTAAGAGGTATCCTTGAGATCATATCTCGAGGTATGGGATAACCAGATTATAAAACATTTATTATCATCATCCTTAGATCATTCCAAATGATTAGGATAATATCTACATTTAGCACGATGAATAAAATGGCACTCCTACTAAGCTTCACATGGTCCATCAAGATTTTATCTGAAATCATAACATTTATAATTTCATCAAATCTTATGTTCCAACTACATGAAGCTTATTTGAGTCCAAAGATGGAGTTCTTTAGCTTGCACACCTTGCTTTCCTCAACCATCAAGCCCTGGGGCTACTTCATATGAATATCCTCAGAGAGGTATTCATAGAGGAGTGCAATCTTGACTCACATCATGAAGATGTCATAGTCAAGTTGTTTAGCTATAGTTAGCAATGTTCTGATGGGTTAAAGCAAGGTCACTGGAGAGGAAGTCTCATCGCAAGCGATGTCTTCTCTTCGGTGTGTAGCTCACGGCTATGAACCGTGCTTTGAAGGCCTCTACCTTCTCATCAGGTTCTCTCTTTCTCTTGAAGATCCATTTACACCTTAATGGGTCTTACCCATATAGGTGGATCCTCGAGGGTCCATATACAACACTTGTATATGAAGTCTACATTAGACTTTTATTGCTAACATCCATCTATCCATGTCATGATCCTCAGGAGCTTCATCACATGAAGTCCAATCATTTTCACATGGAATACATCCTCAAACTTATTTGAGGAAGTATTAGTGTTTCATCTTCAATTATTCTTTTAGTTTCCGATTTCAGGAGCCTCATTATCTTCTCAAGATAAAATGAGTTCCTTTACTTCATTTTATCTTGATTCATAAGAGAGTCATCCTCTAAGAATCATATTCTCAGAGATGAGATCCTTTAAGAATCTCAAGGTCATAAAGTAGGTATACAATACCATCCTTCATTTTCCTAATGAAGTAGCACTCTCTAGTGCTAGATTCCAGCTTACATGCATGGAACCTTATTAAGTATATAATATAGTCTCTACTATATATATACCTTGGAAACTAAGAGATAATTATGCTAGGATTAATCATTGATTAAATCATGTCACACATGATCAATTGTATCTCCTTACAACTCCATTGAGTTAAGGTTCATTAGGAGGATTGAGATAGGAATGATATTCATATCTCCATAAGGTATTTCTTGAATTCATCTAATAGGTACAAACTACCTTGGTTAGAACAAATTCATTTCATCTTCCTTCAAACTTTGGTTCTAAACCAAAATTGCGAAATCTTTGAACATTTCAAAGTTTTCTATGTGAAGAGAAGAAATCTCATATCACAAATAATCACTAATAGATATCATATATCCATAATGTTTATTCTGATATAGATGATTCACATACATCAATATGTATGAGATCTTAAATACCTTAACATCTTACACCTTTCCCAAAGAAGGGTGTATTGGACATTTTTACTTTGAATACAATATTCACAAGTATATGAGATTTGAATCTTTAGACAATCTAAAGTTTCATGTCTTACTAGTCCATTGATCTCATCAACAGACATGTGTCCAAAACTTGATGCCAGATCATTATCAAATGATCTTTATCCTCCCATTGATCTTTAAAGGTTTAATTTTCAGTATTAGAAATCTTAATGAACCATTCATTAATTTTCTAATTTAGTAGAGTCCACTAGATTTTAGATTACTATCTGAAATATCTCCATCATAACTCTTTTATGATAGATTTAATACAGAATTCATGTTTATATCCAACAATTAGAAATAAACAATGAGTGTATTCTAATATCTAGGTCATAGAGACATTCTCTAAGACTAAGGGCTCCCACTGAAAATATGAAGTCTATTGATCTCATGGAATTTATTGCAACAATTGCATCAATTTCAACATGGATGACCAATAAACCTTAAGATCAAATTTCTAATATTCTAATACATATGCAACCAATTGCAAGTGTCATTAGAAAATTGAGATACAATTATTAGACTTTATCTTATCAAATAAGTAAGTCAATTTCAATGATTATATGTAGATTATTCTGATGTACTATCTGATTCCTTCTCTAAGGATTCTAGATAGATTTGATAGTCATAATATCAACACATCAACTTATTGCAGTATTGGCATACATCCAACTTTTTGGATGTCATATAGAAGTCACAGAAGTACAATCAACTCTTTGACTATACATCTTACTTGGGTCCAACCCATGCTTCCACTGCGCTCCCTTTATCTATAAGCAACCATTGCTTAAGACTAAGGATCTCTTATGTTAAATTCAAAAGAATTCAATGTAAGAGCATTTCGACATTTATACATGCTTCACCCAACTCATACAATATGAATATTATGAAGCTTTATGAATGACTAGAGTATAGATAGTAGAATGATGACACTCATCATCTACATCCATCTGAACTCTTAAAGCATAGGTTCAAGTAGGTACTCAAACAATTTGAATACATTATCTCTAATAGAGCTACCATTCTACATGATGCAGAGAACCATGTCATTCATGATTAAATGTTAAGAGCGCATATGTATGCCAGAATATCTTTATTGATTTTTATAAGGATTATTTGATAATTACGATCATCATCGACATGTCACTTCCAAAGTACATTCAATGAGATCAAGACTTATAGAGACATACAAACCCTAGGGTTTTAGTCCTATTGTCTTATTTAATTATCACTTCTCATTATTATGAGGAAACTTGCACATTGCAACCACATACATTATGTGTCCAACTGCAAATACAATATCTGGATCAAAGGGTCCAATCCATGATATTTTACTGGTTATTATTCAGTATAATATTGAGTGGGTTTAATGAAGGATTATCTGAAATAAGAAATTTGCATAAACTTATATAAATATATAATTTATTTTGATTTAGGAATTTTTATATCAAAGTTATCTTGCCATGTCAACACTGAAAGTTCATTCCCTTAATCACTTTCAATGTAAGAGATATACTTACCATTATATCTCAAGCAGGATCTGGAATCTCCTTCCTTATCTTTGTTGCATCCCAATAATATGAGAACCTACAACTCGGATAAAAAGAAGCGGGAACACATTCCGCCTTGTAAGTCCAACTTGCATCTCCCAATTCAGTCTTTAACACCCGGGCCCACCGCCCCTAAGGTGATGTTGACCCGTCATTAATTGAACCAACCGTCAACAGGAATACAACTTGCTATGTGCAATCCAATATCTCCCCAATAATATGAGGACCCGATATTGGGGTCACTACGCATACGTCCTTACTCTTTCGAGAAGCGACAAGCCCGATCCAAATGGATCATATGCAGGAGCTGTCACTTCGGACAGGCATCTCCCACATATAATATCTGGCGACGAAACCCTTCGCCTTGACGGGAGACCATGGATGTCACTTATGTGATCCTCCATATCATATTCAAATTATAATTAATCATTATGAATCACATTCATTACGATTAATTCCTCCAAGGAAAATAATAACTCTATTCATAATAGAGTGTTCTTAATTGGATATAATTAACTTAATCATATTAAATTAATTTTCAATCCAATTCAATCAACAAACTTGATTTTACTTGAATATATGGTATTATTCTCAAAGTACGTGTTAATTCGTATTTTAATAATTAGAAAAATACATCTTAATCCCTCGGACATTATCCCGGCCCTACCCGCTGTCATGGCCAGTATCGGCAGGAGTGGGACGGACCGCATACGTTGCAACCCGCTACCCCAGCGATCCCCGACTAGACACCATATCCGCCTCGGGAAAGGATAATGCCAAATTGATTAATTTATACTTGAGATGATCATCGGTTTTTCAACCGAAATTATACCATATAGTAATCAAAATAATTTTGATTATAAGGAAATTTGCTAGACAAATTCCCAATCCTATTCAAGCAAGAGTTTGATGATTGTGATTTCAATTATGATTTAGATCAAATCTAATCAATTAATTGATTAGGGCCAAGTCAATTAAGGAAATAATCATTCTCTAATATTTCACAAATATTTTCCATAATTATTTCTCGAAATTAACAATTAATTTCATTAATTGACAATCACATGGTTCTTGATTAGGAAAGTAATTTCAGCAGTGATCCCTACTTACTAAAATTAGCATATCTCAATCAATTTAAATGCAAATTAAGCAAAGTCAATTTCTAAAGTTTGCTAATTTGATTTAGAACAGAAACCAAGTGATGTTTCATGCATTTCGAGGCAAGTCTAAACAGTATTTAACATTTTAATCACGTTCAGATTCACAGTTCCCGCAACAGTGCATACATGTTCATTAAAACGACCATATCTAGAGCATACGAAATCCGATTTATGCAAACTCAGATCCTATGGTTTCCTTATTTAATAGGGAACAAAATCCAAGTGCTATTTTCGTGTTTAAACAATTTAAACATGGCCGAAAAATTACACTAAACAGATCTGCGAAATCAAATGCGATAAAAACTTTCGCGACCTTAACGAGCCCAAGTCGTCCTCGGTTAGCGAATCATATTCGAAACCATCGACCTAAGGCTCTGATACCACTTGAAGGATATGGTTATATCCTCAAGCGCATCACGGAAGCGTGAGTGTCGTATCGAATACGACGAGGAGCGACTAGTCGCACTAGTTGCTCGATGCAGCGGAATTTAAAAATTTTTATACCACGAAACCACATGATCCAAGAACACTTCTCAGATCGTTTCGTCTAAACCACACACAAGTAATTAGGATTACCTCTTGAAGCGTGGTTGCGATCAAGTCTCTAAACGAAGAGACCCCTGTCTCAAGTCCGATCCGACGGAGGAGACGCTTGCGAGCGCGGGGATGAACCGCTTGCTTCTCGCAATCCATGTTGATGATCCAAGCAGCGGATCTCCTGATCTCGACACACGAGATCCGACGTCTTCTTCACGAGCGAGGCGCACCGAAGGAGACGGAGATCCACGAGCAGAAGAACGGGCAACATAACGACAATGCCGCGCCGATGGAGAACCTCTCCATGGCATCCATGGTGGACGGCCATGAGAGGAAGAGAGAGAGGGCTGACCTCTAGAAAGAAAGAGAGAGAGAGATGTGTTGTGTAAAATAGAGAGCATGGTGTGCCTCTCAATTTATAGGGTTTTGAGATCCATGGATCTCAATCCATGTGACATATAAAATCAATGGATGAGATTGATTTATGTCAATCCAATGGCTAAGATTGTTGTTGGTAAAACCAACAAATTTAGATCAAAATATATTTGACAAAATCAAATACAAATTAATCCAAATTAAACCAATAAATAAGGAGAGAAGATACATGGAGATTTCATCTCCATGTACCTTCCAAAGTGGACAGCCACACATTCCTTATAGGAATGATGTGCCACCCCCCTCTTTCCATGGAGAGAGCAATCTCATGGAAATCCATGAGATTGCATATCTCCTTGAAAATCTCCTCTATTTATTTCCAACAAATTTTGTTGGATTTTTATTCTTCAAAAATAATTCACAATTATATTTGAGAATATTGCAATCTTGCCATAGAAAAATTGTGAATCAAATTCACAACCCAAAACAACATATAATTTACATTGTCAATTAATTACACAATGTGTATCCAATACACATAATAATTAATCAACACATATAAATTATAATTAACTCTCTCTAATACATTATAAATCACATTTATAATATATTATGAATAATTGGATATTTCTATCCACATTATTCTTATCCATAACAATTAAATCATATTTAATTATATTGGATAACTTATTCTCATGTACTCAAATAATATGAATCACATTCACATTATCTACATCTTTGACAATCAAATCACATTTAATTATCTAAGATAACTCTCCTTATAATATGAATCAAATTCATATTATTCATGATAATTAAATCACATTTAATTATCCATTTTCTCAATGCTCGGATACATATATCAACAATAGAATTATCCATGAACTCTTTCAAGGATAATGCGCTTTCTCCGCGAATACTTGGAGATAAGGACAGGGCGATTGTATTGTTCCACGTATAGTGACATAGATATTGAGATCACATCTCAAATCCAGATCTCGGGCCTCCCATAGATGCTTGATTAAATCAAGACCGTAAATCTAATCTTCTCAATGAATCTGAATCACATTCAGATCAATGTCCAACATTTGGACTAAGATCAGATTACTTCTCTACTGAGAGGAGTCACTAAAATCCAAACCCGTTTCATCACTCCCTAGAAATGGAAGCATCATGGTTATACAATCGTTTATGATCACATCACCCTCAGGTATTCCCAATACCTGTACATCCTGCATACTGGAAGACTCAGAGTAAACCCGAAGTATTAGATCAACTTTACACTGTCTACTTCAGGGTTCTATCAGTAAGTTTCTCATTCGATCATTGGGAGTTGGTATCGATCATACACTTTCCAAAAGCATATATCATACCTAGGTCTTGATCATATACTTTCCAAAAGTATATATCAAACCTACAAATTCAGTCAAGCTTCCAAAGCGAGACGACCATGCGCATGGAATTTGATTCTTCCCAATATCTCATGAGTGAGCTCATGTCTTTCCGGTTCAGTAACTGAACCTGTATGATCCCTTTGAGAGATCGTATTACTCATATGACCTTATATGCACACCAGCGCGCCGGTGTATAGACCTTGATTAGGTCATCAACCTATTGGTCTGCCAAATGTACATACTTAGACATATAGTAACACATCTGTCTCCGGTCAGAGGATGTGTGCCTGTATCGTGACAGCATACGATATAGGACTTTGGTTATCTCGATCTCGTTAAGTCAACTCTTTGACCTAACTAATCTGACACCTCCGAATCTCTATTCCTATGCAGAGGACCTGCATCAAGAGGTCGGTCAGATATCAGCCTAAATGAGATAGGATTGCCATTTCCTACTCAGGCTGGATATCATCTCTTAACAATCATTTGACGGTGCTTGATGAGTCCTCAATCTAACTCATTAGATATTCATCCAAGCACCAGCCTCTATGATTCAATAATTGAATCAACAGTTGTATGATCATTAAGATGGCCATGGTACATAACCCTAATTGTACTAAGGGACCTATTATGCTAATTATGTACTCTTTATTTCAGATTAAGGAGTGAATTGCAATAACATTTATTGCATAATGGTTCGCCGTGGGCTCGCATGTCCAACACCATCTTGCCTGTCCATTCCGATCTGATTCATTTTCACCGCTGCCTATTCATCTGCTCCGACCATCAGGTCTGGATCTCCGTCACACACTTTCCCCGAACAGATCGACTCATCGACTCATCCTCCATCTCCTTACGCATCCCTGTTGGAGGTGTTCGTGGAGAAATGGTGATGCGGGGGACGAGCTAACGAGCACTGGAGGTGGAAGATGCTACTTATAGGGATGCTCGAGGGTCTAGAAAGATCAGAGGTCACTGCGAAATCCTAGGCAGATCCGGCTGCGCCTAAGGATCCATGAGGATCACGGATCCTAAGAGAATATCCGGATCAAAAAATCAAGGCATTTTGTGATCAGACTCGGTCTGGATAATTCGGAGAAATCGGATCCAGCGAAGGACCTATCGGGGCGGGTCAGCTGGGGGAGAAGGATGTTATTTTTCAAACTATTTTTCTGTGATTTTTAATTATTTTTATAAAAAAAACATAGATAGGATATATACAGTATAGTGTGTTATATACAAGTATAATATGCCTATGTATTATATACATGTATTTATATTATATTATGTTTACAAAAATAAGTTTTATTTTATATTTTATGTATTTACAAAATAATTTGAGGGGTATAAAATGATTTTTATTTGATTTTTGTAAATTAATTACGGGTATTAAATAAATACATATTGTATATATGTGGCCTTTGTACAATGAACTTTGGATTTTATTTTTATTATTATTTTGTGTTTTCTGATTTTTATTTTATTTTTATTTCATTATTAGGGCTATATACAAGTGTCCGAAAATAATATGGTATCCGCACAATATAAAATGAATATTTGTTTGTACATGTATAGGTGTTATGTGCAATATACAATGCACCCTATCTCTCTCTACTTATTTCTTGTTGATCGGGTCAAGACTTGACATTCTCTTTGGGATATGGATCGTTCTGTATTTATTCTAAATACATCTTTCTTTTTCTTTTCTCTTTATTCTTTTATTTTTGGACAATAAGCGCTAATTATGCAATATTAACACAGACATGTACAATGATAAATTATTGTATTTACATGCAGTTTTGATAAAAGATAAAGCTAAAATAAAAGAACAAAGAATGAGAATCGTAGAGTCATTAGTTAGGTGTCTGAAACTAATACAAATATGGAGTTGATGCGTTTTGAGATGCGGCTTTCGGTCAAATTTCATATGTATGTGCTCACCTCTTTTGAGTTCTCATACCTGACTTGATATCCAAATAAAGAATATGGAGAATCTGCTACACAATATTCATCGAGATCTTTCCAACAGTGCTAAGAAAATCGAAATCCGACATTGTACGAGGGAGATACAACCTTTTTACAATCATGGGTCGGTAAATGATACCGAACCCGAACTGGATCCAGATTTTTTTAATCAAGCCTGGCTATATACGGGGCTAGGGTGCAAGTCTGGTTCACCAGCCCCCCTTTTCCAAGCTCGAGCTTGCCGGAGCTCTACTCCAGGCCATCATCAGACCATCG
This sequence comes from Ottelia alismoides, assembly GCA_037367405.1. Lineage (NCBI taxonomy): Eukaryota > Viridiplantae > Streptophyta > Magnoliopsida > Alismatales > Hydrocharitaceae > Ottelia > Ottelia alismoides. The sequence continues at coordinate 430,941 of JAZKJV010011541.1, forward strand.
CTCAGATACGCCATCGTGAGGAGGGTGCCACAAGGGACTCGTTTTTCATGTTTGTGAGATATAGATCTTCCCTCGTTGCTGTATATTTTTACATTTTATTTCCTACATGTCGAATTTCTGTTTATATGATCGGATCGTGTCATATTTGTTTGCGTGCAGGTTGCAGGGAACATGATAGTTGACTTGCACATGCTTAGGAGTTAGGACGGTGCATGCACGCGTGGATTTCGGCCAAGATGTTGCCATGGTCGGCCGATATGTTCATGTGCGTCGGAGGTGACGCCGATTGCCGTGGGTTTGCGTAGGGTGCGCAAGGATGCGTATGCGGCGGTGTAGGTACACGTCCGAGTTAGGATGTGCAATATACTATAGTATGATCTTGGAGAATTGGGGACTGAGCACCCCCGTCTCAGTCACATCTATGGCCATTGTGATCGAAGGGCATTGAAATTGATGTTTTATTAAAGTTGACGGGGTTTGAATTGAGATAGAGATACAGTAAATACACTCAAAAATCTATCTCAAAGGCTACTAAATCATACACAACATCTCACGTGGTATCCACTAGGACATCCACTTTTGCAACATGGATTTAAAGAATTTTTTTTAAAAAAACTTTAATTTTAGATGAAGAACATCATTTCACCTTCCATTTGCAGGTGCGAGATGCGGTAGTGGTAGCAGTGCATCAACGGTGCACATGTTGACGTGATAGCATGATGCGGAGACGGAGATGACATGATAGTGTGTATCTGTGTATAGATGATGGTATGTCAGTGACAATGGTGTTGACATGACGACTATTTGCATAGAAGAAGGAGATGACCTCAGGGATCTTTCATATGCTCAAAATAAAAAGAAGAGATGCCTAAAATATAATGGTAGGATGATTCAAAGACCTATCATAATTTTGAACTAAAATTATAACTTAACTTAAGCTTGTGACAGTTTTTGCCCGAAGACTTGCCATGAGAACGTACTAAAAAATATGGCAAGTCTCCAAATTTATCATAGGTTGCTCGAGGACCTTCTTTGACTACAAACTAAATTATGGAAGGTCTCTAAACTTAAGGTATGTTTATATAAGACATGTTATAAGTTCGAACTAAATATATGGCATGTTCTAAACTATTTATTCATTGTAGGAGATAGATGGAGAGGGGAAAGGGAGAGGGAGGGTGGATTGAGGTTTGCAGGCAGGTTCACCCAAGGAAGGATGGATGGCCTCTTCAGCGTGGATCTCGTCGTGAAGATCTTCCCAACTCAGGCATTAAGCAACCTTTCAGGCGAGGATGCTATCGTTGTGACTTGCTTAGTCATTGGGTGAGGCAGTGCAGAGATGCTATTCGTTGTTTCAGATGTTGGGGCTTCGCGAGGAGGTCGTTGCTCCAATGGAGAAAATTGCAGACTGGCGATGGCATCTTGCTGCAGAGTGAAATCGTGAAATTCACCCTTTTAATAATGTCGAATGAATGATTTTGTTGCAGTCAGATAGATTCACGATTGATAAAAAACTGTTATTTTAATTAATGTCAAATTAACGCAAGCGGTCAATTTCTTTTTTTACATGGGTAAGTCCAAGTTCAAACTCAGAGAGGCAACTGTCTCCTTAGGTTGTCTTAAAGTCGATCTCGAAGTTAGGTTTTCGGAGAGGGATTTTTTTGGTATTTTGAAATGAAATAAATGACACAAATGCAATTTTGGCGAAGTTCAGGAATTAAAATGCAAAGTTCAATCAAATGAATTCTAAAAATCCTCAAACTTGTCCAGAATGTGAAATATGATGCAATTAGGCTAGTGTGATTGTTTTTATAATTTTTGGATGCAAGATGAATTTTCTGTGAATAAAATAATACAAACAATGAGATTTTCACTAATTAATTATAATAAATATTAAATCTAGTTATTTTTAGGAAATGAAATTACCTAATATATAGTACTAGGTGATCTATCTTGGAAAAATCCTAAACCCTAAAAATGTTGAATTTAATACCTATTAAAAATTAATCAATGAAATGCACAAAATGATTTTTCGAGAGAAAACTATGCTTGCAAATGCAATTCATTTTGGGCACAATATTCCTAAAAATTAATTCTATGGTATGTGATTTTTTGGTAATTTTTGGAACTGTGGTTAATTAACTATGTAATTCTGAGCGCAGGTTGGGTAAAATATTCAATTTTCTGCAAGAATAATAATTATTAATTAACCACAAAGCTTAAAAATATAAAGCACATGCTGTAATGTAGAGAATTGATTGTAGAATATCATGCAATTTTTAAATAATAAAAATAATGCCAAAACTAGGTTCAACTAAATAGAGAACACATGAGTCTGGATGCAATTACAATAAATAGATTATGCATAAAATGAAGAGTAGAGTCCTAATAGTAATTATCGATACGTGGGAGGACTCTTATGCAAAATGTCCATGGGTCACGTGCAATGCATGTGATCTTGGATGGCGGGGCCCTTTGCGTAGTTTGGCAGACCTCTGGGAGTTCCTTTGCAAATGTTCCCTTCCCCACGTGCTAGTCACGTGCTGGGGGATTTATCTTCTTCCTTGTTCAGTGATATCAGGGGGGGGTGGGTTGTCGGTGAAGCGTGCGTCCGCCGGTCGGTGACGCAGCGGTGAGGGGCAATGTCGGTGACAAGGTCGCGCGGTGAAGTGCTGCTCCTTCGCACGGGGGCGTGGGTCCAGGGGGTGGTGTACGACAGAGGGTCGCGCACAGGCGGGACACGTTCGCTAAAGTAGCATGGTGGCGAGGTGGTCCAAGGTTGTTGGTGGGTCCACTCAAATCCACGATTCATCATACTAAAAGATGAAAATAGAGCTTCGTTCCCAAGTCATTAGCTGCATTTCATCTTCTATTCTGCATTTTTACCATTCATGCATTTAAAATTAATATTTGTATTTTAGCACTCATAATTGCATTCATAATCATCCTCACATTTGCACCCAACTTCATGCATTTTTTCAACTAATTCATGCTACCTCCAATTAACCTCAAATCATCTCCATTGTGTACATAGTACTAACAAGATTAAAGGAAAAATACGAAAAAAAATTACTAACTCAAATAAATGGCCCGTGAGACAAATCCAATTTCAGACCAAACAGACTAAAATGCTCATATCTTCCTCATATAGTGTCTGATTTAGGTCTACTCACTTTTAAAGTAATACATATTCAAAGATCTTCAAAACGAGACCAAGTGGGAGAAGAAGTGGTGAACAGAGGAAGAGAATGTGGGATGAAGGAAAAGAGGGAAAGAGAAGGAGTAAAGAGGATACCTGGTAGAGTTCTCGTCTGGAAGGTGCTGAAGATCAGATTACTTCAACGCGTCGTCGCCTCGATCGATTCCGGCAAGGGTGAAATGAGAGGCTCAACAACAATTCTGAAGGATTCGCTGCAACACGAGGACTGGCCTCGAGGATCTCGCCGATGAAGAGGAGTGTCGTTGTTCAACGGTGGACCAACGTAGCTGTCCTACGGGCAATCAGATCTCTCTCTCTCTCTTTGTGAAGATGGCGGATGCTCTCGGGCAGTAGGTTTGCCGTGGATTTTATAGGGATGAGGGAGAGGATAAGGTGAGTTGGAGATGGCGCGCGAGGGCCGGGCGGAGAAGGTGGAACGGGTTGACTACAGAGGGAAAGGTCCCTTACGTGCACATCACGTGAGGTGAAGGAAATTATTATTTTTTATTTTTTAAATTATTTTTGTAAAATGAAAATAAAAGGGGTTTACAAACAACCGACACGTGGCAGCTACCTGAGCAGCCACGTGTCAGCTCCAGAAAATCCAATAATTTAAATGAAAGAAAAATCTAGAAGAAATAACAAACAGCATTGGATCGAAAAGTGCTCAACATGAAAATTGCTCGTCTCAATTAGATCTACAACTATCATGAAGAGACCAAGAGAAAAAGAGGTCAGCTGTGCAAAGCGATATTTTTCGGGTACTCCATGTACATATAATACCTTGATTTTTGGGTTTTGTATTTTTTTTGTGATTTTTAATCAAGAGAAAAATCGAGAAAAATAAAGATAAAATCAAATATAAATATTTACACAATAATATTTTTTTTTAGATTTTCAGGAAATAAGACATTAGGAAAATGAAATAAAGAAGAAAAAGAGAGAAATTTGTACAGACTCGCAAAGGATACTTAGACTCGATCAGTTTCTTTGATGTCAGTCTTGAATTGAATTTAAATTTTTGTGGATTTTATTAAAACTTTTATAATTTTAAAAGAAATAAGAGAAAAAGAGTTAATTATGTACAAGAAATATTAAGTCAAAATCAGGCAAAATTCGAAACGCGCAAAAGAGGCCCAAAACCCAACTTTCACATACGAGGTCCGATTTTTATGAAATTAGTCTCGTTTTGAAGGTCTCTGAATATGTATTACTTTAAAAGTAAGTAGACCAAAATCGGATATTATATGAGGAAGATATGAGCATTTTACTCTGTCTGGTCTGAAATTGGAGTTTTGTCTCACGGGCCAATTATTTGAGTTAGTAATTTTTTTCGTATTTTTTCTTTAATATTGTTAGTACTATGTACACAATGGAGGTGGTTTGATGTTAATTGGAATTAGCATGAATTAGTTAAAAAATGCATGAAGTTGGGTGCAAATGTGAGGATGATTATGAATGCAATTATGAGTGCCAAAATGCAAATATTTATTTTAAATGCATGAATCGTAAAAATGCAGAATAGATGATGAAATGCGGCTAATGACTCAAGAACGAAGCTCTATTTTCATCTTTTAATATGATGAATCGTGGATTCATTACAGAGGAACCTGGATCTGATAAGAGTTAAGGGGATCCCGCTCTTATGGCGGAGCATACATCGGGTCCGACAGTTGTTGAGAGGCATTGCAGAAGTTAAATGTTTGGCTGCGACTGGACTCTTGCCGGGGAAGAGTGGGGACCCGTTGGTCTGGGTACATTGTCTACATCCTAGGATGCTTGGCCGGTGGACGACGAGTGTAGAGGGATGGCGGCTGCAGTTGGAAATCTCTTCAGCGGAGTCGAGTGTGGCAGGGGAGGTGCTTCGGCAACGGGGTGGTGGGGTGCCTCTAGGGGGGGGATGCGCAACGGATGGTCTTCCACAAATAACAGCGACAGTTTCGCCATGTCTCGTAACCTCTGCGTCTATTGAAATTCCACAATCAATTACGCATAAGGTGGAGAAACCAGTGGATTTTGAAAATAGTCATCGTCATCATTCTTAAACGGCGGTTTCTCATAAAGAATGCCATGCTGGCATTTCTTTTGGTTTCTTTAATCCGCGACCGTTTTCAACGTCAGTCCAGGCTGGAGGTTTCAAAGAAAACCATCACATGATTCATCGCGGAAGGGCAGTGCCCCTTTTTGGTGGGCTTTCGGGTGCGGGTCATGAACCTTCTGGAGCTGCTGAGTCGAGGCGGGCAAGGGGCCAACCCATTTTGAAGTAGGATGCCCGACATGAGGATCTGAGTCCTTCACATACGAGCATCAGGGTTGCTGGCGAGGGGGGCACCCTCTAGAGAGGTCCGGGCTCCTCAAGACTGGACGCAGGGGCTGTTGGCGAGGGGGTCCTGAAGCAGGGAGGAGAAGTAATATAAGACGAGCATTGTGAGTTAGTGGTGGACCTCCGGCTTGCAGATGGGATGGAGGGTGGTTTGGTTCCGACTCCTGATCCAGTGCGCTTGTCGGGGTGGCTCAAGGGTAGCGCCACGAGGGCTGTGGGGTTAGCTGTGGTGTTAAACGCTAACGTGGGGAAGGTCAAGAGGAGGGTCGTCGGGCTGGTGGTGGTGGACCCGACGCCTAGAGGGGGAGGGGAGGGTGTTTGCGATGCAGCATGAGGTGGCGTCTCCCGAGGGGGGGGTTATCACGAGGGGAGGGGGAGGCCGTACAGGCTGATGGGGGAGGGGTGTCGTGTCTGCAAGGGTAGGTCGGGGAGGGTCTGGAAGGAGTGAACGTCGGATTAGAAGGGGAGGGCGAGTGCTTGAAGTGGTCAATGAAGATTATGCCGCGGGCTGGGGAAGTAGCACAGGGTGGTGGGGGGAGCGGGTTGGGTGGTGCTTTGAATGAAAGTCTCGTGGATAGAGGAAGAGGGAGAAGAGGAGATTGTTGATGGGGTCAGAGCTGAGTCTGGAGGGTTCTGAAGGGGTTTGCACTGCTGTTGGGATCGAAGGACCGTCGTCGCCTATTAGAAGACTGAGTTTCTTCAGCCTGCTTAATATGTGTTTCGTGGAAAGCTTGGGCGTGGTTCCGCTGTGAGGGAAGGCCAAAGAGGTTTCCAATGAAGGTGATCTCATGGAATGTGAGGGGGTCGGGTCGTCCCAAGAAACGACTAGGGGTTAGTAAGTTAATAGGCGATGCTCATGCAGATATTGTGCTCTTGCAAGAGACGAAGGTCTCCAAGGCAAGGGGTGAGGTGTGGCGAGATCTGGGTGGTGGATCTTCGTTTTAATTTGCTGAGGTTGAGGCTTAGGGAGCGGTGGGAGGGCTCCTGACCGGTTGGAGGAGGCCTGAGTTTGAGAAGCTGGCAGAGAGAAGATCCTTGTTCTCGTTATCTATGTGTCTTAAGAGAAAGGCGGATAACGTCATTTTACGATGACCAATGTGTATGGACCTACAAGTCCGATGGCGGGGTCCTTGGCTGCAGATCTCTCGGAGGTGGGAGCGCATGGGAAGGAGGGCATTTGGCTCATTGGAGGTGACTTAAATGTGACCTTGATGGTTTATGACAAACCTTTGAGGGGTGGTGAACGCGACTCTGGCTCAGAGGATTTCAGGACTCAGGTTCTTGACTTGGGACTCACAGTTATTGATGCGGAGGGATGTACTTACACATGGCAGAATGCAAGATCGAGATCGAGGCTAGATAGATTTCTTCTATCATCTAAGGGAGTCGAATTTTCCTCCTCTCTCGGGCGTGGTCGCTGCCCCGGGCACACTCTTACCATACGCTAATCTTGTGGTCTTCAGAGGAACAGATGCAACCCAGACCCTTTTTCAGATTTGAGAGAGCTTGGTCGATGAAGGAAGGGTTCAAGGATGAGGTGGTTACGCAGTGGAGGGGTTGGCAGGTGGATTGGTCGGCAGTCAGGCATCTGGCGACCAAATTGGTGCTGCTAAGGAGTTTTCTACTCTATTTCAAACGTAGAGTGAGGACGCGAAGGAGGGAGCGGAGGTGTGAGGCTCAGGATGGAGTCATCCATCTGGATGGGCTGGATGATCAGAGGGGTCTGGACCAGGATGAGGTGGTTGAGCGGGCAAGGCTGCTAGAAGAGCTCCTTTGGGAGGACAGGAAGGAAGAAGTGGAGTGGAGGCAGAGATCCAGGCAGAAGTGGATGCGCGAAGGTGACATGAACACTAGATTTTTCCATTCGATGGCTTCCGGCAGAAGAAGAATGAATTTTATTCATAGTCTAGAAGTGGGTGGGGAAAGAGTGGTGGATGTTGTTATGTTAGGGCGAGTCCTCAGGGAACATTTCGTGGAGAGGTCGAGGAGAAGGACACATGCCAGATGGGGGTGGCATGGAGCAGGTGTTGAGTCATTGTCAGAAGAGCAGGTATCTAGACTTGAAGCGCCTTTTACGGAGGAGGAGATCAAAAGCACGATGTGGGGTTTGAATGCGGATGAGGTACCTAGATCAGACGATTTTCCAGTCTTCTTCTACAGGGAATTTTGGGACATGCTGACAGAAGACATTATGGCATTAATCGATGAATTCAGAAATGGCAACATGGGATTTGAGAAAATTAACCGCGAGATGCTCTTCCTTCTTCCCAAAAAGGAAAACCCGATACGGGTGGAGGACTATAAGCCGATTGCGTTGTCTAACACAATATACTTGATTATCGCCACGGTGTTGGCGAACGGGCTCAGGCGGGTGCTGGATGATGTAATCATCCAGAATCAGACTGCTTTTATCCCTAGCAGACAGATGGCGGACGAACTGGTTATGGCATCTGAGATTTGCCTCCAATGGTGTTGGAAAATGTAAATGTTATGATTTGGAAGATTGACTTTGAAAAGGCTTTTGATTGCATGGACTGGAGCTTCTTGTGGAAGTCGCTTCGACGGCGCGACTTCAATGACCTCTGGATAGCTTGGATGAAGAGGTACGTCACTACCTCCTCCTACTCAATTCTGGTGAATGGTAAACCTAAAGGTGGTTTTTTCAGTCACAAAGGAATGTAAGACATGGATGCCTGTTAGCATCAATGCTTTTTGTCCTGGTGGCGGACGATTTGGCAGTGATGTTCAGGAGCGCGATTGATGACGGGTGGTGTGAAGGGTTCCGTATGGGGTTCATCTCTGTTCCTCTTCTACAATATGCAGATGACACGGTGATTTTCCTGGGTGGTACAGAAGAAATGCACAGAAGGATGAGGCAACTGGTAGAAATATTTAGCAGCATTTTGGGTCTCAAGATCAATAGAGAGAAGTCTGTAGTGATCCAGTTCAGGTTAGATGAGGAGAAGAGTAGAACAAGGGCTGAACTTTTGGGGTACCCTCTTGGTGAGCTACCCATTCCCTATCTAGGGCTACCTTTAGTGGCATGCAAGCTCAGGAAAGTAGAGTGGGACATGGTCCTCAAGTGATTTGAAGAGAGACTGGCAGGATGGAAGGCAGTCAAAGACCAGGCATACATCTGGTAGGATGGGAGGATCTCACGAGACAGAAGCGAAGGAGGCCTTGGAATTTGGGATGTGTCTTGTATGAATAAAGTTTTTGGCTAAATGGATGGTACAGATTTGGGGCAAGATAGATATATTGGTTATCTATCTCGTACGAAATATTTACGGCGTCAACGACTCCCTAGAAGCTGGTAAAGTGCATTTCGGGTCTTCTCTTTGGAGTGGGGTCTGTGATATTTTACCACAGCTGAGGTCGAGAATGATGCCAAGGTTGGGGATCGGGGAGATCTTTCATTTTTGGCAGGACAACTGGATGGGTGAAGGAGTTCTATGCAATAGATTCCCAAGACTCTTTCCTTTGGCAGCAAACAGAAGGTGTTCCGTGGTTGAAGTTGGTGTTTCTGGTTTGTGGGTTCCTCAATGCATGACCTTTCTGGACGAAGAAGGGAGGAGTTAGGCAGAATGCTATCTGAGCTGCCCCCTGATTGCATCCCATAGGGTAAGGATCATTTTGTTTGGGAGGGGGAGAGATTCTCGATGAAAAAGGAAAGTAAGGTGTTCAGAGAGAGAAGTGAGGAATTGGAACCCAGCCTGAAGCAGGATATGACGATCATCTTGGCAAGCAAGATCCTTTGCAGAGTGAAGATTGTTCTGCGGTGCCTCAGAAGGGGAAGGATTTGGGACAAAGCAAGAAGGGGCATGCTGTTTGGCATTCCGGATACCTAGTGCGATAGATGTGGTACATAGACGGAGGATGCAGAGCATTTATTTTTTTACATGTCCTTCGTCAGAGTAGGTATGGAAGGAGATAGGTGCGGCTTGGTTATTGCATGGTGGCACCACTGATTTCTGGAGATCGATTACGTTGGTGGGGATGAACTCGACGGACGACTGTTCTTTGCCATTTGCGGCTCGTTGGGCCATCTGGGGAGGAAGAAATGATCTGATTTTTAAGAACCAGAGGTTCTATTATGAAAATGTAATCGCTTTATGTCTTTCCCTTTATCAATTCTGACCCACAAGGTAATGTATATCTTTATCTTTCTATAAATTGAAAAATTTTGGCGGTGAGTCCCAACTCAGGATTTCACCCTTTTTCCTCTAAAAAAATATTCTTAAACTATGTCAAGTTGGATACCAAGACCTGCTATGAGTATAACAAAAATATTCAATCAAATTAAGATTCGTCATCTTCATTTAATGATACCTATAAGAGTTTATCACTTATCATGCACATGGATGGAACAAGTTTCAACACACCATGGATAAACTTGTATGCGAGAGATCTCATATATGATATACCTTTTTATGTTCACTAGCTTATCATTATATAGACCTGTTAGGCCACCAACTTTATAAGTTTCCAAATGCACAATATGTGTGTGCACGTATAAGATGATTGCCCGTCTCCTGGCAGTCTATGATACGAGACTTCATCTCTCTCAATCTCGTCATGTTAGCAAATCCAACAACTTTGAATCTCTATTCTTATGATGAGGATTTGCAACAAGAATACCAGTCGAACATCATTCTATAGAGAAGATTTCCATCTCTCATGAGACTAGAGATTACATTATTGGATAACATTATATGATGTTACTTGTATCCTCTATTAGACTCTTTAAATCATTGATTAAACATCAATTATTTTAATCTAAATCTATCCAAGGTACATGCCCCTAATCATACAGAGGGACCTGATCACTATGGATACTCAAATCGGTTTTGTTTCATATATGAAGTCATATAAGTTCAATAACATTTATTAAATGGCTCGCTAGAGCTTCATGTTCAACAATCTCCCACTAACCATTAGAGCAATTCTAGAACCTCTTCCAGTCCATGCACCCATGTGCTGATCATTTGACATTTTAGCCAAACAACTTTGTGAGCCGGTCAATCACATTACTATATGAAGGCTAAGCTAAATTATATCATAACTTGTACATCTTATGGAAATAGTCGTTTCATCTTATGCAAATAATTTTCAACTTTGTTGAAACAACCATAATATCATGCCTCTTACTATACTTAGATCAAAATACTATCGTCCAATAAAAAAATGTAACAAAGAGTGGATTTCTATCATATACGTTGGATTTTTAATCCCAATAAGAATACCTTTAAACATGGATATCCTTATCTCCATAGGTTAAACAATAGTTTTAAATCCTTGTTAAGTACTTGAATATGCGTTGCACTTCTATCCATTGTTACTCTCCATAGTAGGATCTTACTACTTCCACTGTATGGTAGATGTCTGATCTAGTCTACATCATTGCATATACCATGATCTCCACAACTGATGTATATGATGTCCAACCATAGTCTTCTTATCATCAATACTTTTGAGGTGTCACCCATTTAAATAAGTTACTACCATGTCTTAAGGGAAGAAATCTTTTTTCTTTTTGTAATTTTCCATATAGAACCTCTCCATGATTCTCTTGATGTATCCTTATTATGATATTCCTAATATCATCACTTTTGGATCCGAGATGTAGGAGGCATCACTGAGATCTTTTATTTCAAATGTATGGGACATTATGATTTTCACATTGGTAATCATCCTTGCATCATTCATAATAGTTGGATGCCATCTACATAAAGTATGAGGAATATAGTGACAATCCCACTAAGATTCTTGTGTATACATACATGGATCATCAGATTTTTGAATGGAATTATAAATCTTTATGGTGTATCAAATCTATGTTCCATCTACAAAAACTTTGTTTCAAGCCATATATACATGGATTTCTTAACCCTACATACCTTGTCTTCTTATCTTATGCAGCGTTGGGGCTACTCCATATAGATATCCTCCTAGTGGAATACCTTGAGGAATACAGTCTTGACATCTACTTGCCATATGTCATAGTCAAGATGCGCAACTATATCTAATAATTTCCCAATGGATTTAAGCATGGTCACAGAAGAGAATATCTCATCATATTCGATGATTTCTCTCTATGTGTAGCTTTTGTCTACATCTCATGCTTTTGAAGTTTTCTACCTTCTCATATTATCCCCTCGTTCTTTTGAAGATTCATTTACATCTAATACGTTTCATCCATTTTAGTAGATCCTCAAGAGTTCATATACTATTCTTATGTTTTTAAAGTTCATTGCTAACATCCATCCTTTAGGGTGCGTTTGGTTGGCGGGTTAAGGCGGGTTAAACTGGTAGAGGGTAACCCATTTTTGTGTTTTGGTGTTTGGATAGAGGGTTAAACTCGGAGTGGGTTGGAAGTGGGTTTGGGGTGATATGATTGTATTGAAGTTTGAAAAAGTGAGTAGTTATTGTGATGTGATTCTATTGAAGTTTGGAAAAGTGAGTAGAAGTGGAGTAGTTTATAATTTTTATATGATATGATGGTATAATATATTATTTTTTGATAGGATTGATGATGTAAAATTGATTTATTTATTTTTTTTTAAAAGAAATAAAGTAGCGCACACGAGGAGAGAGGGGGATGTGGGTTAAGGGGGGTAAACTCCCCTAACCCGCAGGTAACCCGTCATCCAAACGGTACTTTAGTGTCATGCTCATTAAGGGCTTCATTAAATGAAGAGGGATCATGTTTAGACTATTCTAATACATGGTTGATGAATCCACGTTTCATCATCTTTATTCTATCATTTTGGCCTTAAAAACCCTAGTAAATGCGTGTAAATAGGCTTAATATAGGCATTTTAGCATTCATGCATATGTGTATAAATATTGTATAAAATGCGGTTTTTAAAGCCAAAATAATAGAATAAAGAAAAGAAAAGAAAAAGAATAAAATATTGTAAATATTTTATGACCCGAAACCCCGAGACCTAGGCATCTTGATGAATAGGTCGACAAGGAATAATGTAGGGGGAGATAAGGTCAGAAATACAGATAAAATACCTACAATCTTTATTCATTCTTTATTCATTTTGGGACCTATTTTTGGTTCCACTTTTTATACTTCAAATAAAGAAACTTTGTAAATGAAAGTTGTAGATAAATTAATAAAGAAAAATACAAAATTGATTTCACAGAAAAATAATGTACAGATAAAAAGTTATGGCCTGAATAAAAATCCAGAATCCCAACTTCCCAGACCTGTATCTCACAAACGACAACTCCAAATGCATCAAACTCACCTTTAATTGTATATAGAAGAAAATAATCTAATTAATGGCGGGGTTTCGCATTTGGCGGAGCTACGGTTTGAAAGTTGACTTTTGGACCCTTATTGTACCTTGTACATATTAAAATATTCAATTTATTATTCATTCATTATTTTTATATTTTTATATTTTTATAATGTTGTAAATAATACTTATAATAATTATGTATATTAAAATAAGAATAAAAACCTAAATAAAAACAAAAATAAAATACTTAAAAATAAAAGTCATAGATACATTACCTACACATATACCTATACAACACATACTTGTATTTTATTAAATATACAAAACATATCAGAAAAATAAAATAAAAATATATATTTGTAAACATAAAAGTATTTTATAATTTTATAAAATCCTAAATAAAAATAATGAAAATAAAATAAATAAATAAAAATAAAATACTTAAATATATAGATATATATACCTATATAGGGGTATAAAAGCAATTGGTACAAATATAAATCATAAAAATAAATAAAAATCATAATAAAATAATTTATAAAATTTCAAACATTTTTTATTTTATAACTATTAATTAATTCGACCTAATTCTATTTTTTATTGATTTTATAAATGAATTTTTCGGGGTTTTTCCTGGTTGGTCCACGTGGACCAACCAGGAGGGGTCAGCAGTTGACCTCGGTCAACTGTACACCCTACCCCCTGCGCCTGTCAGGAATTGGTTTTTGAGCCAACTTCTTGGCTTTTTCCCGGCCATTCCTTGCAACATCTCGTGATGAATCCTCTTGCGAATCCATGCCTCGATCCTTGGACATGCCCGCCCTCGCGTTATCTTGGACGAAGGGCCACTGTAGCCACCGCTGGACCCTCGTCTTCCACGCCGTTCGTCAACCATACAAAAAGGGCCTCCCGACTTCGATTTCAAATTGATCCCTCTTCCTCCATCCTTTACCGAACCCTAGGGAGTCCTTCGAGTCCTTGGTGACAGCAGTGACTCAAGGAGCCCGTTTGCGTGAAGATCGGCGTTGAATCGAGGTTGATCCATTCACTCGCCGGAGCTCCGCCTCAAGGTCTGACCCTCGTCTCCGGTGAGCCTCCCTCCTTTCTCTTTGCATTTTCTTGTAGCTTAGACTTAGATTAGTCTAGTATCATAGCAGTTTTTAGCGCGGTTGTGTATTTTGCCGAGAATCCTTCCTTGATTTCACAGCGGAGCTCCGCTCCGCCTCCGCTTTCCAGCCATTCCACTACACCGCATCCGCCCCGATCACCGTCATCTCGTTCCTCCTCGCTCCCTCTCGCTCTGCCGCACCTTCATTCAAGCTGATCTCGCTCAGATCAGCATATCTACGAGTCCTTCTCCACTGCTCGCCGGACTCATCTCGCCCCGACGCATTAGCCATCCATCTCACCCCAAAACTACCCCAGTTGTGTCGCATTTGTTTTCCGCGTCTAACCCTGCAGAGAGGAGCCAAGGAGAAGGCTCAATCGAGCCTCATCGTTCCAGGGAAGACGTCCCCAGGCCACCTTCGTCGTCCAAGCACATCAGAGCTTCCCAAGTCCATCAGACCCATCCCATCGACGCGGAGGACCCCCAGGACCATTTTGCCCTAGGTCCTGGGCTGGAGGAGGTCGTGTGTCGGCCGGAATCACCGATCGAAGCCACCTGCGGCCGGTGTTCTTGGAGATCCTCCAGGCGCCGTCGGATCTGGCTTGTTCTTGGCGCGCTTCAGCTGCCGTTGGATCACGTTCACCTTCAGCCGTCCGATCGTCAAGCAGCATCTAATCGTGGCCATCCACGAGCGAACCGTCATCGGCTATTCTGGAGCGGCCACGTGGCTTAAGTGAGGCACCATCCACCGTCTATCAGCGCCGCTGCGAGGGTATTTTGCACCTTAGCCCTCGCACATTTTGTCTTTTTATTTTAATGCTAAAACTTTCATCTGCATTGAAGTATGTTTTGTAATAATTAGTAGCGGACCCCTGAACTTTTTAGAATTGCATCCATACCCCCGCCAGGCGCGTGTGTGACGCACGTGCGCCTTGGAGATTTTGTGAGTGAGCCCTTGCGACTTTCTGGTTTGTTATTTGGCCCAAAAGTATTTATTTTAGTAGTAATTTTGTGAGAAAATTGCAGTCAGGCCCCTGGATATTTTGCATATTGCGTATGTGCCCCTGCCAGTTCCTTTAATTTGTGCTTGTTTTGTCAATTTGTTTGAGGCATCATTTCTACTCCGAAAATTCTAAAATTTTGGACTTAGGCTCCTGTGCACCTGTGCTTCCACGCCATTCATTTAGATTTTGATTTTATTTTATTTTTATATTTATTAAAAATCAAAAACATCCCTTTTTAGCACTGTTAGCATTAGAAAACCACTAAAAAATATAAAAACATCCCAGAAAAATCCCAAAAAAATATATTTTGTGTCTTTTAGTTTGTTTTAACTTCCAGCCAAAAATCATTAAAAAATATAAAACCAAACTCCAAAAAATTGCAAAACTCTAAAAACCTTCATAAAAATTTATAAAATTCATTAAAAATCCAAAAATAGTGTTTTCTTTTCCTAAATTTTCTTTGTTCTGTTATCTTTAAGTGAAAAGTAATTTGGAGAATTTTTGTTACTGTTTGCTATTTTATTTCTCCATTTTAACTTCAGCCTTGTATTTTTGCCACTGTTTGCTTTATTTTGATAATTAAAAATATAAAAACATCCCAAAAATCACAAAAACAGTAAAAAAGTATAAAAAGACCAAAAAGACTTTATTTCCTGATTTTTGAATATTTTTCTCTATTTTTATAAATACCTCTTTGCCTCTTTTATTACATTGTCCTTATTTTCCAATATTGAAAAAGACAAAAAAAATATAAAATATAAAATATAAAAATCAGAAAATTAAAAAAAACCAAAATACAAAAATATAAAATTAAAAAAAATTAAATAAAAAATATAAAAATCAAAAACCCACAAAAATTTTAGATTGGCTAAGTAGCTTGTTAGACCTAGGGTTGGATTTTTATCCGTGCTTTACACCTTTGCTTCTTGTGTTCGACCCCTACTTACTTGCCATTGTACATCTTTAGTAGGGTATAATAAATTTTAATCCTTGCTGTTCATTCTCTGATTGATTGTGTGGGTTAATTGTTGAAGACCGAGGAAGTTTGAGCAGTCGCATCAGCGACAGTGAGTCTGACTTGTCAGACCGCTATTTAGCGGCTCTCGCTTTCTCGCTTTTCAATGGTATCCATACCTTTTATATGGTCTTACGATCCTAGAACTCTTTCTTAGAGGTATAGGAGTGTCTCTTATATCGACTTTTCACTTACTAGTTCTAGAACATTATAAATCTCACTAAATGCAATAATTTCTTTTTATTTATTGTTGTCTTAGTTTTTAAACAGCTCATCCTCTATGAATGTTACATCTTTAAATATAAATACATTTTGAGCTTCATGACCATGAAGTAGGTACCCAATATCTTTCTTTAAATATTGAATGAATTAGCACTCTCTAGTACGAGATTCCATCTTATTAGCATCCATGGTCTTTGCGTGGACCAAACATAACCAAATCCTTAAATGTTTGACACTTGGCTTAGTTCCAAACCAAAGTATGAGAGGCTTTTGATAATAACATTCTTGAAATCTTTTTTAGTACTATTATGCGGTGGCTACTACATGTCTCTAAATGAACTTAGTTAATATAACATGGTTCAATTGTATTTCTCTTAAACTCCATTGAGTTGAGAAGTTCCTGGAGAAGTGAGATTTGAATATTTCCTCTTTTTAAAGTATTCTTTGACTTCACCATAGAGGTATTCACCCCTTAATCGAATTGAATGATCTTTATCCTTTTTTTTGCTTATTTGGTTCTCAACCAAAGCTATGATTTTTTCAATGTTTTCAAAGGTGTTTGACTTGTGATGTAATACAAAGACAAAAACATACCATGAGTGACCATCAATAATACATAAATTTTAGTGATTTTTCTATTTTGGTATTTTTGTGATTTTATAAGTTAAATAAAATATCTCTCCAAGCTTTTTGAATATGTTGCACTATTCAACGAAGGTAACCTACCCTAATGTTTTAGTATTTTTTTGGGATAAAATTGAAATAAAAAATGCTACAAGATAGAAAACTGATTTACAATATCTGATTTTTTAGATATCCAAGCATTCCTAAAAATCTCAAAAAATGACAGATGTAGATCAACAAGAGCACAACAACAAATTTTTGATTTCCAACTTGATGCAACATATCAAACAATAAATCAAAGACTCTTAATATTGCAAAAATTCTAGAGACTTACAATCACGATATTTAAAAAAAACCACGGATTAATTAGAAGTATAATGGAGGTACACGATACTAATGATGAGGCAAAAATATTTCATCCATGATTTTCTAAGATTTAAGCACTCCACATAGAAGATATTTGTTCAAAAATCCATAAGTACTTTTTTCAAGTTCAAATAAAACTCAAATTTTGATACAATGTAAATCATTACCTTGGGAATCTTCCAAAATTGAAAACACCAAAAATTATCAAGGACCAATGAGATATATTTAACTTAATACTATGGTCAAATTTGTAGTTTGTCAAAGTCAATAAAGCATAAAAGGAATCACATGAAAGCTCTCCTACGACTCTTGAAACCCGGTTGAACATAGTGCAAAAAGCCCAAGGCGGGCCACGTGTCGCTTCAAGCTGGTGCCGGAGTTTGGGGACTCTTGTGTAAAATGGAGAACGTTCAAGATTTGTCACGTAAAATCCCCAGATACATGACCAAATTACATGCTTCTTTTTCTGCTACCAACGACTATATTGGGTGCTATTCCTCTTGGATCTAGTGGTCACGACTCACGATACACCACAAATCAACGTTCATGATTGTCCCAAAGTGGGTCAATCAATGAATGCCGATCGATTAACATGGAAAGGTCAAGATCACCTTCGAATGGTCGACGATGAGCTTCTCTTTTAGATCATGATCCTGCAAAGTGATGTTTTGAGCTTGGGAGGCTTGGACCAATGCTTACACATAAAGAGTTCGGTGAAGGGTGTCATTTCCTCCAATCAGGTGAGATAAGGAGGAGCAACCTTTGACCACTATATGTGGTCAGATGTGGGGATTAGTTATGTAGGAGGGAGGGGAGAAGTGGGAGAAATCGAGTAGGAGTTAGTGTTGAATGGGTTCTTCTCCTTGTGAGAACCTATTCCATATTTATAGGACATTGGTAGTCCTAGTTGGAAAAGGAAAATTAATTATTGATTGGAGAAGGAGATCAATTACCTTTTATGATTATGAGTTATCTTTTCCTAATCTTATTGGAAGTAGGAGTACATGTTTCCTTATTTGCTCATCTCCATGAAGTATAAATAGGGGGTATGGGGTGCATACCATGATCATCCCAACACAAGCTATCCTAGCACAAGAAAGAAACAAGAGAGAGAGAGAGGAAAAAGAAAGAGAGTCTGTGGTTGCCACGGAGTCTGTAGGAAGTAACCTTTGGAGCAGTTCTTCTCCAGCATTCTTCCCTACAGTTTGGCGGTGGGTTTATCATTAGGTGGTATTTCTCCTCTCTATTATTCTCTATTGTTTGGTTATTTCTAGCACAATATTGAGGGACGGCCTTTTGTAAGCCTCTCACAGGAGATTACTTCGATTATAGTGTTTTGTTTTAGGTTGCGATCAACCCCGTGGTTTTTCCCATCACATTGAGGGTTTTTCACGTTAAAAATTCTCCGTGCATTTGTGATTGATTTTTTTGGTCGAGATACTTTCTCGTAGTTGATATATCGTGCAGGAAATGCCTATCAACTTTGGTTATTTTTTTCGCAATTCAATTGATATGAAGAGAGTCAAATGTCTCATTCCTGAAGCTAAGTTGCCTAATTCTTTTTGGTGTGAAGCACTTTATACTGTTGTTCATGTTATTAATCTATCTCTACATATACTCTTAGATGGTGATGTTTCTGATAGGGTTTGGCATGAAAAGAATGTCTCATACAACCATTTACAGGACATTGGATGCGGCGTATTTGTGTATGTTTCCAAGGATGAAAGGTCCAAGTTGGACGTAAAGACAAAGCAATGCATCTTCTTGGGATACAAACAAGATGAGCTTGGCTACAAGTTGTATGACCCAGTTGATAAGAAGCTGCTGAGGAGCAGGGATGTGATCTTCTCTGAAGATCAAACCATTGAAGACATAAAGAAGTCTGTTAAGGACTCTCCTTCGAGCAGCTATCAGTCAGATGATATGGATCCAGTACCTTTACAGAGGGCTCCACATATGGTGTCAGATGATGCATATGAGCAGGTACCAGATGCATGATATGAGGAGGATGTACCACAGATCATCACTCCTGATGATGATGATGCAGATGATGGTAATGATCATGGTGGGCAGGATGATGAGAGTTCTTCTTCTTCTGAGGCTCTTTCACCATAGAGACCTATGAGGGAGAGGCGACCCTCCATCATGTATTCTGCACATGAGTACATTTTATTGATAGACAACGGCGAGCTTGAACACTATGAAGAAGCCTTGCAAGATGCAAAAAAGAGAAATGAGTAGAAGTTATGAAAGAGGAAATGAAGTCCCTTCATGACAATCATACCATTGAGCTATCAAGTTACCCAAAGGCAAGCGGTCTTTGACAAATAAGTGGGTTTATAGAGTAAAACATGATGAATACTCTACAAACCCAAGGTACAAAGCTGGGTTGGTTGTGAAAGATTTTAACCAAAGGAAGGGAGTTGACTTTGAGGAGATCTTTTCTGTTGTGGTTAAGATGTCTTCTACCAGGGTAGTTCTCAGCTTGGCAGCTAGTCTTGATGTGGAGGTTGAACAGATGGATGTGAAGACAACTTTCCTCAATGGTAACCTTGAGGAGGAAATCTTGTTGCAACTAGAGAGCTTTACGGTCCAAGGCAAGGAAGACTATGTTTGCAGATTAAATAAGAGTCTATATGGCTTGAAGCAAGCACCCAGGCAGTGGTATAAGAAGTTAGACTCGTTCATGGGGGAGCATGGTTACTCCAAGACTACTTCAGACCATTGTGTGTTCGTGAAGAAATTCTCAGGTGATGATTTCATTATATTGTTGCTTTATGTTGACGACATGTTGATTGTAGGAAACAATGGAAAGAGAATCACTGACTTGAAGAAAGAGTTGACCAAGTCCTTTGCTATGAAGGACTTGGGGCATGCAAGTTAGATACTGGGCATGAAGATCACTCGAGACAGGGGAATAAGAAAACTTCAACTTTCACAAGAAAAGTACATTGAGAAGGTATTTCTAAGATTTCATATGGAGAAAGCAAAGTCAGCTAGCACTCCTCTTGGAGTGTATTTCAAGTTAAGTTCCAAAGATAGACCACAAACCAATGCGAAGAAGAAAAATATGGAAAGAGTTCCCTATGCATCAGCCACATGTAGTCTCATGTATGTCATAGTTTGTACGAGGCTAGATATTGCTCATGCAGTTGGAGTTGTTAGTAGGCTCATCTCAAATCCAGGAAAACAACATTGGGAAGCAGTTAAATGGATCTTGATATCTCCGAGGTACTAGCAGTTACGCTCTTTGCTTTGGAGCAGAGAAGTCTATTCTTCTTGGATACACAAATTCAGATATGGTGGGTGATATTGATGAGAGAAGTTCCATATTTGGCTACATGATGTCCTTTGCAGGTGGTGTAGTTTTTTGGTAGTCTCGTTTCCAGAAATGTGTTGCTTTATCTACTACAGAGACAGAGTTCATTGCAGCTACAAAGGCGTGCAAGGAGTTGTTGTGGATGAAGAATTTCATGCAGGAACTTGATTTTCATTAGTACAAGTATGTGCTTTATTGTGACAGTTAGAGTGCTATTCACCGTGGCAAGAACTCTATATTCCATGCAAGATCGAAGCACATAGATGTCAGATATCACTGGATACATGATGCGTTAGAATCGAAGCAACTTGTACTTGATAAGATCCACATATATGACAATAGTGTCGATATGATGACAAAGGCTTTGCCCCTTGGAAAGTTCGAGAGATGCTGCTCCCTCGCAGGTTTGGAGCAGTTCCTACATCGTCGGTGAGGGGGAGATATATTGGATGGGTTCCCCTCCTTGT
Organism: Ottelia alismoides; assembly: GCA_037367405.1. Taxonomy (NCBI): domain Eukaryota; kingdom Viridiplantae; phylum Streptophyta; class Magnoliopsida; order Alismatales; family Hydrocharitaceae; genus Ottelia; species Ottelia alismoides. Next base: position 451,841 of record JAZKJV010011541.1, read on the forward strand.
GAGAACCTATTCCATATTTATAGGACATTTGTAGTCCTATTTGGAAAAGGAAAATCTATTATTGATTGGAAAAGGAGATCAATTACCTTTTAGGATTAGGAGTTATCTTTTCCTAATCCTATTGGAAGTAGGAGTTCAGGTTTCCTTATTTGCTCATCTCCATGGAGTATAAATAGGGGATATGAGGTACATATCAGGATCATCCCAACACAAGCTCTCCTAGAATAAGAAAGAAACAAGAGAGAGAGGAAAAAGAAAGAGAGTCCGTGGTTGCCACGGAGTCTGAAGGGAGTAACCTTTGGAGCAGTTCTTCTCCAGCATTCTTCCCTACAGTTTGACGACGGATTTACCATTGGGTAATATTTCTCCTCTTTATTATTCTCCATTGTTTGATGATTTCTAGCACCGTATTGAGGGCCGACCTTTTGTAAGCCCCTCACGGGAGATTACTTCGACTATAGTGCTTGGTTTTGGATTGCGATCAACCCCATGATTTTTCCCCCTCACATTTAAAATTCTTCGTGCATTGGTGGTTAATTTTTGTTTGGTTGATATACTTTCTCGTAGTTGATATATCGTGCAGGATCCAACTTTCAACTTTGGTTATTTTTCTGCAATTCAATTTATACGTGGAATCTGTTCCCAACAGTTAGGGTGTTCACGGGGCGGGTATCTGTCTTATTTGATAGTGGTTCATCCCGACCTATTATTACCGAGTCATGGGTCGACCCAACCTATTTCAACATGTGTCCGATTTAATTCTATAGGTAGCGATTACCTGTAGGTACCCATGGAAATTTTACTTCTATAAGAAGAAAAAATATTATTAAATAAATATCAAATAAATGCGTTAAATTGATAATTATAAACTTTTTATTAAAATTATCTTATCAAATATATTGTATCCAATAACGTATCTGGTTATTTATATTATATATGGGTTAAATGAGGCTACTCCTTGGGTGTAGCCAATTGGCTACTCCCACCCCTATTTTCCCTCTATTTTTACTTTTTTTGGAAATAAAAAATATGTATATTCATCGCTATATTCCCTTAACATGCCATTCCAATTTCGTCAGAAACATAGACTCCTATGCCCTCCATCTGAAGGGGGTCAATTTCAGCAATTTTGAGATCTTTAAAATTTGACAGTCTTGATGGAGGAGATAGAAGTCTCGAATTAAGTTGAATTTTGAATGACACCATGGTGACATATTGTGATCTAAATTCCAATAGGTTTCATTTCAGAAAAATAAAAAAATACAGGGGAAAAGGGGTGGGAGCATGTAAGTTGGCTACAACCAGGGAGCATACTCCCTTTTCCTATATATATATATATATGTTCAATGAGGCTGATGCCTTGGGACAACAACATGGCTATCTCCACCTGATTTTCGATGTTTTGTTTCAAAAATATCTTCATGTATATTCATCTATAGATCCCTCCTATATGTCATTCGAATTTAGTCAGAAACAAAGACTCATATGCACTCCATCTAGAACATATCAGTTACAACAATGTTTAGACTATTTAAATTATCTGTTCTAGATGGATGGCATATGAGTATCTGTTTTTGACGAAATTTGAATGACATATTGGAGGGATATATAGACGAATATGCATGATGACATTTTTCAAAAAAAAATAAAAAAAATACGGAAAAATAGGAGGGGGTTGGCAACCATGTTGGCTGCCCCTAAGAGATAGCCATATTTTTTCCATATATATAGGGTTAAATGAGGCTACACTCTGGGTGTAGCCAATTGGCTACTCCCATCCCTATTTTCTCCCTATTTTTTATTTTTTGGAAAGTGAAAATATGTATATTCATCACTATATCCCCCTAATATGTCATTCCGATTTCATAAGAAACAGAGACTCCTATGCCCTCCATCTGAAGGGGGTCAATTTCAGCAATTCTAAGACCGTTAAAATTTGGCAGTCCTGATAGAGGGGTTAGAAGTCTCGAATTAAGTCGAATTTTTAATGAGACCATAATAACATATTGTGATCTAAATTGCAGTAGATTTCATTTCAGAAAAATAAAAAAATATAAGAGAAAAGGGGTGGGATCATGTAAGTTAGCTACACCCAGGAGCATACTCCTTTCTCTCTCTCTCTCTCTCTATATATATATATAAAGAGAGAGAGAGAGAGGATTGATCCTGTGAGATGGGATTTTGTGAGTTGGTGAGATGAGAAATTATGGACCACTAGTTTCAACCAGGAGAGAGAAGACATGATCTAGTGGTCCAGGATTTTCTATCTCACCATCTCACAAAATCCCATCTCACAGGATCGCCCCCCTTCTCTCTCTCTGTGTGTGTATATGTGTGTGAAAATCGATATAGTGACGGATACAAATATTTGTGTTTAAGCATGGCGGAGCATTTGGCTCGACCTACCCAATTCGAAAAAGCCTGATCCGAACCCAACAAGCTTCCTCAGGGCAAGGGCCGAATCGTGACCCCAATTTTTGGACGAATGGAGGGTCTGGACCCGGCCCAAAGTCTGCGGGGTCAAACCGATTCGACTCCATTTTGCTTATACAAAGGTTGCTCCTTCAATTGAATATGTATAAACGTGATGTTTGATATATATAAATAAATAGGAGGTTACTTTCTCAATGTGAACATTGGAATATGAGGTTACATTATGTATATTTATGTACATACACTTAAGATGCGTATATTTAGATGTATATAAATAAAAGGATGTGAGGTCACGTTATGGGATGATAACATGATGTTTGCATAAATAGTAATATGTGAACTGTGTATGGATATGTATGCAAATCTTATGCCTATATTTATGAGAGTGGGACGGGGTCAATGTCCCAACACGTTGCATGCAAATCTCATGCAAAAAAATTCGCACATGAATATATAGCGCCTTGGGTCGGGTTTTATGGACCACTTCGGGTTCGTGTTAGGCCCAACTCGTGTTTGAGAATTGGACAGTATTAAGATCGGGACCGGTCACATATATTCCAGGCTCAGGCTGAGTCTGACTTTTGGGGGTCGGTTCAACGTCAGTTCTGGCCGACTCGGCCTAATGCTCCAAGCTATGTTTAAGCCGTCCAATATATGTAAATATAAGGTAATTTGCATATTCCTATTATTATCCATATACAAGCATTATCAATTTCATATTTGTAGATGCTTTCACGGACTTGGTAATAAAATTTTCATACTTAATAATCTATGTATCATGATCTATATCCATACTGCCAGATTTGAGAATTGAACTTAATTACCGGTCCGTATCTAATCGTCGGTTTGCAAACTCATTCGACAAATTTAATTGTCGAATTCCAAACCAATAGTTCATCATATCTAAAAGTATCAAATTATTTTATATGACTACAAATTACTGGCTCTTTTGGTATTTTTAAATCACATAAATGGGAGTGCTTTACCATCATTTCACATATGCGATATAGAATAATATATTGTAAAATTGAATCCGAATTGACTACTTATATCATGGTAATTTAATTGTCGATCATGGATTAATGCTAAAGTTTAAAATCTATTTAATTTGGCTCGTTTAGATATGATGTGATCCGATTGATGGCACAAAGATTTCAACGAGCATGATAGGACTGAATAACACATGAATCTATTGTGCACTTGGGTGCGAGCCAAGCTCGGTCCGAACCGTAGGCCTCAGACCAGGTTAGGGTCATCAATTGATCAAAAAAATGCAAGGCACAACCTGGCCTATGGTTCGATAACAATTGACAGGCATGATCGAGTCTATCTCGAATTGGGCCGGTTTAACCATGATGATACACACTAGGAGTGAGAGTTTTCAACTGGGTACCCGTTGGGTACCCATTTTTCCAAATAGATTTTTGAATGGGTCATGATATACTGGGTACCCGACCAGGTCTTTTTTCAACGGGTACCCATGAGTTTTACGGTCAAAATGCACGGGTCAAGCTAGGTACTCCCGAATATTTTGAACATCCCTAGTAGGAGTGATGCCATCAAGAATCAAAGAGGAATAGGAAGCGTGATCATGGAAAAAAGATCGTGGGAAATGAATAGAGGAACTATACAACTAGAAAAGAATCAAAGAAGAAAATATGAAGAAGAAGAACAAGGGATTGAGTACCTAGGATGAAGAACGAGGTGTTGGACATTGACGCTTGGGAGGTGGAGCTTTAGCTCTAGTCTTGGGTGCTACTCTTCAGGCTACAAGAAGAGAGAGATATAGTAGGCAGCATGTCTTAGGTCTACATCAGAGCTTTGTGGATTCTCCAAGGTATCTCGCAAAGCTAGGTCGAATTTGGGAGTTAGCGGATGAAGGGAATGCTTGCATGTAGATGTGTTCTTGTGTGCGATAAGGTTCGAGGAGACACAAGGATGGGAGAAAGGTGCTTTATTTGAAGATTAGTTGGTGGCTGATGCACAAATAGAGTACGAGAAGGGACCGATGGAGGAGGATGAACGAGATGGTGGTCGTTAGGATAGGTGTGCTTATCATGGAGGAGATTTTGTAACTGGACTTCATTGGAGTCGCTTCCCAAGTTGGAAGATGATACACTAAAGGAGTTCCAATGAGTCATAATAGAGAAGAGAGAGAGGGAGTTGATTAGGGAGAGACGGAAGGGAGATCCACAAGGACCAATAGCAAAATTGAAAAAAAAATAAAAAGAAAGAAAAATATAAAAGAATACTAAATGACATAAAACAATAAATAAATAAATAAATAAATATGAAACTTCATAAAAATAATGTGATCTATATTTTGTAGAAGAAAGTTTTTACCAAGAGCACTTAGAACAAGATATATGAATTTAAACATGTTTCTCCATGTAATTTTTACTTCATTGTCAAATTTTGTATTTGTTTTGTTTTTTTGTGAATATGATCATTATATTTCATTTTATAATAATAGTATAACAATACTAAAATTTTTTGTGGATTTTTAGTTCTGTGAGATTATATATGTAAACTATGATAAATACATCATAGGTCAAGAATATATGTAGTGAGGAACACAATTTTTTATTCTTTTTCACATTGCACTTTTTTTAGAAAAAGGTAGAATATAGAAGAGAATAGTAAATTAAAACAAAATAAAAATAAGGTGAAATGCACTTTACAGAAAATATTCAGAGTAAATATACATTTGCATAGTTGGTCTAAAAATGAATTTCCATAAATGGATGTCTCAACTTCAAAGTATTTTTAATATTGGAAGAATTTTAGCTAGCAATTTTGAAGGTTAGTAGATTCAAATTAGAGTTCATATTCATGAGGAAAGTAATGTTTAAGATTCAGTGGTAGTTGTGTCGAGAGCATATTTGTGATATTTTACAATTTTTTATATGTTGTTATTGAATTAATGCAAAATAAATCAACTCAATTGGAGTTGTACAAAAATATTTATATACAAATGTTTGAATTTATACAGGTGCTATATATGTACAAGTTTGAATCATTATTTTCTATCTTTTATGTTTGTCTTCTTCAAAGATTCCTTATTTTTCCTACTCTTTTATTTAGTCGACCAAGGCTTATGGCCGTGGCGCTCTAGGTGAGGGTCATAAACATTTCCTATGGACCTCTTCACTCCTGATTTCTTGGACAATCTGCAATCACATGCATGCCCGCATATTATCATTCTTTTATTTATTTTCAAAATTTTATTTGGTTATTTTTAATGACTTTTTAGGGCAATTTTTCTACTAAATGGGAGTGTTTATAAAAATGTCAAGTAAATGTATGGATGTAGATAATTGTCAAGGAATTTATCTCAACTTTCATGCAACAAGTCACCAGGCCATTGGTTAGCCCATTGTATGTCACCCTTTGATTTCATCCATTGTTAAGTACCATTTGAGCCCATCGCATGTCATTTTAACACCCATGGTTTGACACCAATTGAACTCATGACAAGTCACACCAATACATATAGTTTGGCACCAATTGGGCACATGGAAGGCCACTCCGTAACCCATGGTTTGGCACCATTTTCAGCCCGTGGTAGCTCACTCTTTAAACCATGGTTTGGCACCATTTGATCCCATGACATGTCACTCTTAAACTCATGGTGTGGCACATTTTGAGACCATGGAAGATGATACTTGCTTTTTGTGATTCTTTAATATATATAAGTTGTAGCACCTGGAAGAAGCAAATAACAAACTAATATATTTTAAAACACTTTAAAGTAATTAGGTAACCTTGATTCGATCACAAGAAGGCATGCCACTCACTAGGTTAAGAATATGTACACTCGATCCTACGTCCAATTGCTTTGATTGCTTATGTATTTTTAATGTACTTTTATTTTATTTTAGATATTTACTATTATCTTTTAATTTTACTAATTTTATGCTTTTAATTATAAAAAACAAAATAAAATAAAATAAAAATGATTTAATAGGAATACATATAAAATAGAAGGAAACATGTAATCTGAAATAAAAATAAAGGAACTAAAATATAGTAAAAATATATAAATATTTTTAAGGTTTTTATTTTTTGCAAATATTTTTGGGTGTTGTCAAGCAAACAAAAATAGAAAATAAAATCAAATAAAAAGGAAAACAAAGTAAACGGCCTCAACTTTGAAAATACATTTTTTGCTTCAAGAATATTTCATTAGAATTTCTACTAATAGTTACTAAGGAAAATTCAACGGATGCCATTGTGATATGTTTTGTTCCTAGTAACATAGCAACAAATATGATATTTGTTGTGAATTCTAAAAATAAAACAATAAATAAAATTCACTATTATAAATTTAGCAACGAAAGATGTGTCAACAAATATTAAAGTATTCATTCTTGTAGGCTAATTTTATTGTGGTATGTCTTGCAACACAGGGATTGAAAAGATGTGTGACTAATGATGTTGGAGGGCAGAGTGAATTAAAGAAGGAGAGGAGAGGTGAGATGGAGGAGTGATGAAGTTTTAAGGTCATGGATTTTGTTACTTCAAGAGATGCTAATAGTTGGAGATGGAGAGCGAAGGGTGGGTCGAGGTGCGCAGGCGACCACACCTCAAGGGAGGCACTCCTAGTGGAGATTCTCGCATGGGTCTACGTTGCCCGAGGATGTATCCATCGGTCGGTGTTTTCGCTGCGGCTCTTTGGGACACCGGGCGAGGCAATGCAGAGAGCCAATCCAGTGTTAGAGGTGCTTGGGATTCTCGCATTGAAGAAGAAACTACGGATCAGGAGGCCAGCCAGGGTAGGGGGAGATCAGTTCTACAATGACAACACACATCTTGGTAGGGGAGGGCGGAGTCAAGGGAGCCCTGTTCAGAGGGACGTTCGATGTGGCTGTAGCAACGGGTGTTTCGCTGGGAGAGGGGGTGGACCTGCTGATATGGGTTCGTCAAATTCACCCATGGGTGCTGGGTTGGTGGACAATGTAGAAGGTGGGACAACGACTACACCTGGAGAGTTCCTCGGCAGTTATATGCGCAGGGGTGGAGCTTGGTCTGCTTCAGCTGAGCGGAGCTGTAGAGGCGAGGCATGATGCGCTAGCTGGGCCTCCAAAGGTCACGATGGCCGTTGAGATGAATCCCATGGTTCATGTGCCCCAGAACAATGCGTTGTCAATCACGAAGGTTGAGCTAACTCCCTTGATTCCTGCGATGATTTGTCTCCCGAAATCGTTGGCAGTTGTAACGAAAAATCAACGTGATGCTACGATCGCCTTTGGGACAGTAAATCAGAGCTGGATTCTACTGATTGCGACGGTTCATGAAACTGGAAGGACATCAATCGTGGCACAAATTCTCTCGAAGGTGGGAACCACCTCTTGCGAGAAGGCGGTAATAGGTTTGGGTCGGGTAGCGTTAACATCTGTTGTACCAGAGTCGAGGAGGGGCCAGACTCATTTGAGGGAGGAAGTCGGGTCGGTTCCTCTGTCAGAGGACCTCGGAGCGTTTGGAGAGGCAGACCCGGAACGGGGAACTACTGGCGCTTCAGTGTAGGAAACTCGCATCAACCTGGTGGTTGACCTGATGAGCCGAAAAACCCAAGAGACTAAGAAAGATAAATATCACGGGTCGTTGCGACCTCAATCCCTCGAATCGGACTCAACAAGAAGATAAGACCACCAAATGAAATAAAACAATCAAAAATCCGAATAGCGGTCTTCGCTATTTATTTAACCTAGTATAGCGACCAGGGTTGAACTCAAGGAGCACGGGTTGGCCGAATCGGCCTATGAAGTAGTCAAAAATAAAATGAAATAAAGAAAATGATTTTGGGTGGATTTTATATATTTTTACTTTTTTTGTATTTTTAATTATGAAGAAAAGATAAAAAAGAAGGCAAAAATCACAAAAACTATAATTTATTAAACACTTCAAAACAACTCAAAAAATTCAAATAAAAGTATTTTTGTGTTTTATTTATTTTTAAGTGTTTTTGGTAATTTTTCAGAATTTTATAATTTTTAGTTGATTTTTAAAAATAGAAAAAGGTAAAAACAAGGAACTAATGTGCAACCAGATTTGAAAGGCTAATTAAAAATATAAATTAGCTCTAAAAATCTGAAGGCAATTTTTATAAAAAAATAGAAATAAAAACTAAGCTATAGAAACCAAAATTGCATTTTTTTGATTTTTTTAGAATTTTAAATAATTTTTATAAGGTTTTTAGGATTTTATAATTTTTATGAGTTTTATAAATCCAAATTCAACAAAATTGGACTGAATCTAAAAGAGACTAAAACAAACAATCCCTAATTTTTTTATAATTTTTAGAGGATTTTTTATATTTTTGCTTGATTTTCTAATTCAAACAACAGAAAAAATAAGGGTTTTTTATTTTTTAAAAAGAGCAAACAGTAATAAAAATGTCCCAAAAAATTTGTGAACTTTTTACACACTGGCAGGAGCCACGTATCTAAATTTCACAAGGTTTGAATTTTATTTGATATTTTATTCAACCAGCTACAACACATAGGGGCTGAAACGTAAGAAAAGTAACTTTCAGGGGCTAAACTGGAACACATGTAGAAAGTATAGGGGTTCAAGTGTAAAATGCACACAAAATCGACACATGCTCAAATTCATCCACGCACAGGGGTATATATGTAAATATCTGAAACTAAATTTGCATTCCATAACAGTCAGAAAACACAAGCCATGATCATGCAATTAACCCAAACCTCACGTGACGAAGTACGTGAATCCACACAGTAATGACTAAAGTGTAATATCTTAAAACTATAGGTCCTACTATGCAACTCATCCAAGTGTACTAATTTATTTAATAGACTAAACAAAAACTAAAAAAATGTAGGGGGTCAGGCGCAAATTACCCAGCCACAGCGCGTGCAGGTCGCGTGAAGGTGACGTATCGGGCGGTGAGTGGCTGGCGTGTGCACGGTCTTGATGACGCCTCCTGGAAGATTCAACGGTCCTGGCACAAGGGTGAACGTGGGGCGTACGTGGCCGTCAGATCATGGATCTAACGGCCTGACAGTGGCAGGCGACGGTCGGCTCGGATGATAACTGGTGGTGAGGCGTGATCCAACGGTGGAGAAGGTGCCTGGAAGAACACCTCCTGGATGAACTTCACCGGCGAGCTGGAGCGGCTATGCACGTCTGACTGATGATCAGCAATGGGGCTTCGACGAGCCTTGCCACTCTGTGTCTAATGGTGGTGGCCGATGAAGATTCCCACGGTCAGATCCTCCGACGAGGGAGGAGGGACCTGGGCGACTCCGGCGAAGGATGGAGGATGCTACTGAGGGGGAGCACACGTTTATTCACCTGCAGATAAAAGCTCGTGCTCGGAGGAAGACTCTGGCATGGGTTATTGGAGAAAAAGCAAAGAGAAGCGAGGTGGGTAGGCGAAGGGGGGTTCCGGCGGAGGTAGCGGAAGGAACCAGACCCGATCTTGGCTCGGATAGTCAAGATCGAGGTGATCAGATCATGGAGGAAGGGTGACGATGGGTCGAGGCATCGATCGATACGGTGAGGATGAGGTGTCGGGGCTCCGACCACTGGGGCGGAGCTGGCGGAGCGAGAGATGAAAGATTAAAGCTACTCAACGAACTAGAAGCTAAGGAAGCTACATGATGGTCGGACGCGTCTGGGCTGGAGCTGCTGGTTCTCCTAAGGTCTTCGCCTTGATGAAGCGACGCCTCCAGAGGCTCGGGCTACGCCGACGGCGGAGCTCGACGACAAGGGTCGTCGGACCTGGGACAAACACCTCCAATCGCTATCTACAACACCCTCCGCACTCGTTGTCACTCGAGGAAGAAGATGGAGGTCACGGGGATCGAAGATGGGGGCTGAAGGTGCGTGAAATGGCTGGAAGGAGGCAAAGCTTTATACTGCAGGGGTCCGAGAAAGAAGGAGATCGGGTGCGCAATCCAAAGCTCGGATCCCTAAGATGATTCCCGGGCGTGAATCTCGGATGTGAGAGCTGCAAATAGAGCTCGGGGTTTACGTCAATGGTTGGCGGATCAAGTCTGCATAAATGGGAGAAGTTGGGTCAGGACACGGATCCGCAAGGGGTGTGGTCCTGGGGGGAGAGTTGATCAGGGGTCAACATCCCCCGTGGACCAATCAGAGCGTGCCACTGGAAAAAGATTTGAAAAATCAAAATAAAACAGAAAGTGACTTTATTTAAAAAGACTTACAAAATAAAAAATGTTTATTTATTTTCAAAGTATTTTTTAGTGATATTTATTTATTTTTTTGAAAAATAAATTATGTATTTACAATATATTATATTATATACAGGTATATATACCTATGTATTTTTTATTTTTAATTTTATTATTTTATTTATGTATAATTATTCCAATTTTATATTTTATTTATTTACATCATAAAGTTTGGAATTTAAAAAGATTTTTATTTGATTTTTAGTAATTATTTACAAGGGTGAAATAAATATGTCTTTTATTTTATGTACATGATATATATACACTTAAGAGAGAGATAAATTATTTATTTTTATTTTTATTTTATTTTTCCATTTTTATTTTATTTTTATAAATATCTACAAAATATGGAGAACGCATAAATATTTTTATTTTTAGAAAAAAATATTTACACTAAGAGGGGGTTTATGTACAAGGTTGAGTTACCCTATCTCTCTCTACTTATTTTATTTTGCGGTCATGCCCATATTGAGCCCTCCCTTGGGTTCAGGTCACTCAATATTTATTCTAAATATTTTCCTCTTTTTCTTTATTTCTTTATTCTTTTATTTTTGTACAAAATACATGCTAATTATTAATATTTACACAATGCATGCTATTTGATAAATTATTATATTTACAAACATATACATGGTGTTTTGCAAAGGTTTTTAGCTAAAATAAAAGAATAAAGAGTGGTGAATGAGGATTCATCACCCCCTTATACTTAACTTTGCTAGTCCCTTAGCAAACACTTATTTGAAAAAGAAGTGAAAAAGGAAAGAAAAAGAAAAAGAGGGGAACATGAATCACTGTTGATTATTAAACTTGCCTTCATTAAATTGAAGTATGGAGCTCAGTCAGATCTTTGGATTATTAATGTGTCGAAACCTTATTTGGATTTAGGTTTAAAACTTAACATCCTCTAAGTTGCACTAATCTATAGTCAAGACTCCTCAACAATCCAGATCAGAACAAGTCTACATACACAAACCCTGAAGACCATGAATCTTTTCTTGTACTGTATAAGTGAGGTATAGCTCTCCACCTCAGAAGTAGAAAATGACAACCCTCCCCAACAAGGTAACTCTAATGTCCTAGTCTGGCCACTCTTTCCTCGAGGAGCAGGGTATTCCCTTCTAAGTTCAAGTTCAACCGGCTCAAGAAGAGGGGGAAGAAGCGAATGGACCTGGCCAGTGTAGCCATATATCCTTGGGAGCTCAACCAGTGTAGCTAAGTCTCCCTGCTGCAAGCTTCATAAGATGGAACATGGATACCAAGCTTTGCTTCTTGCATTATATACACTCCGGTGGGATTTTCATTTTCTATCAGACCCACCACCTTTTTTGGAGTTATTCTTTTCATTTTGCATATTTTTTGATGTGCATATATACAACATATCTACAAAGTGCAGCATATATACATAAGGAGTTTTTCCTCTGGAGCCAGTAGAATATCCCTCTTTTGAAGCATTATTACAACCCACAACTCCTGTTGTTAGACCTCATGGCGACCAGACCAAGTTGAGACGCACTTCCTTCACTATAAGAAGAGAGAGGTTCTGCCTAGAAGTACTACCCTCATATGCTACCCCAAGTCAAGGAAGACTGCCTCCTCACCACCTCATCCGTAGAGAGCTCAGTGTAAAGTGCTGGTCCAAGTAAAGCCATTATCTATAAGAGTCATGTGTGTGTTGTTAAGTGCTCTACTTAGGCTCATCGAGATGACATATGATCAAAGCCTAGTGGACTCAAAGAATTAAGTCACCATGGACCTGAAAAGTCTCAATCCTAAGCCCTATAAGGTTCCTCTTAGAATTAGGTGGATTAAAATCTTAACCAAGCTCCATTTTTCAATGTAATTCCAGGCTAGTTTAAATGTCAACTATGATTCAGGAAAAACTATACAATATTTACAAAGATGCTATTTACAAAATATTTACAAATGTGCAAAATTTTTGAAAAATGTTTTGAAAACATAGATGTATGCATGAATGCAAGTTTTGTAAAATATTTACGCAAACTTACACAAGGTTTTTGCAAACTTTTGTTTTTCAAAATATTTTACAAAAAATTTTGTACTATATACATAATCAAAATATTTACAAACTATTTACACAAAAGATTTTACAAACATTTTTACAAAAATAATTTTGTACACTAGCTATGTATATGCAATAAAAGAATTTTATTTACAAGGAATTTTTTTAATTTTTATGGAATTTTGGGTTTTAGCCATTTTTATTTATTGACACACTCACACAAAGTACGAGTTATGGCTAAAGTATATATGGAATATATACGACACCCCCTATACTTAGCTCAAACGATGTCCTTAAAGTGAATCAAGAGCGATAAAGAAGACATAACTCGTGCTTAGTATAGGGAAGTGAAAAGGAAGGCTATGTACAAAGACGAATGAAAGAAAAGAAATGAAAAGAGGATCTCGGGGTTTTCCACCTATACTTAGGATCAAGTAATCCTAACTATAGCAGGCTGTACACAAAGGGAATTCCGAGTGGAGAATGTACAGGGTCTACCTCTCCTATGCTTAGGGTGAAATATCCCTAAGTATAGGTAGCAAAACAGAGTTAGAAATGAATCAAAAGAAGCTCAAAAGTCTCACAGCCCCCCTATACTTAGGGTAAAGTGCACTAAGTATAGCAACGTAGAAGATGCAAATGGGGTGTTGGACTGAAGCATGGTGTGATATGGACAACTGGATCTATATAAGTCAGAAGAATGGTGATAATCAGGCGTGAGATGCAATAGATGTGAGTCAAGAGACCACATCTCACGCAAAATGAATCGGGGCAATGTCAACGACTAGCGGCTCATGATCTAGATATGGTTTGAGTCGCTGCCCGTTAACACGAAAGGTACTCTTAGAAGACAACTCAGATATATCAATATTCCCATTGTCATGTACCTTTCTAACCAGATAGGGTCCCTTCCATTTGCTCTATAGCTTCCCTGGAAATAATCTCAACCTGGCATCGAACAACCATACTCGCTGTCCTGGCTCAAACTGCTTGTGGTTGATATGAGAATCATGCCACTCCTTCACTCTCTCCTTGTACTGTAGGCTGCTCGAAAAGGTTGCATCATGAAGCTCCTCCAATGCTGCTAACTCTGCCCTCCTCTGATCTCCTACACTCACTGGATCCATAATAATGTCTGTGACTGCCCAGAGTGACCTATGTCTAAGCTCAACTGGTAAATGGCAGGGCTTGCCATAAACGAGGCGAAAGGGAGATGTACCCAAAGGCATCTTGAAGGACGTCCGATATGCCTACAAGACCGAATACAAAAGCTGTAACCAATCCTTTCAGTCAGGGCGGACGACCTTCTACAATATAGTCTTGATCTCCCTGTTCGACACTTCAGCAAGACCATTGGTCTGAGGATGATATGGTGTGGCTACTCGATGGTCTATGCTGAACTCGCTAGCAAGGGTCTTTACCTTGTCGTTGACGAAATGAGACCCCTGTCAGATATCAAAACTCTAGGCACCCCAAACTGTGAAATGATATTCTTCCTCAAAAATCTACAAACAGTCCTAGCATCTGCGGTGGATGGCCTCAACCCAACGACTCACATAATCCACGACCAACAGAATGTACTCGAATCCCTGACTCTTAGGGAATGGACCCATGAAATCGATGTCCCATACGTCAAAAACCTCACATAAGTGAATGGGCTGCATCGGCATCATATCACGCTATCCACAAGTTCCCATCCTCTAACAGTCAGTACACCTCTTCACGAACTCATCAGAGTCCTTGAAGAGAGTAGGCCACCATAGACTGTATTGGAGCACTTTTTATGCCGTTCTCCTCCCAGAGTGATGTCCTCCTGCCTCAAGCTTGTGGAAGTAAGTGAGGACACTGTGGTGCTCCTCCTGAGGAATGCACCTACACCAGACGCTATCCCCTCCTTCATGATAAAGGACAGGATCCTCCCAATGGTAGAACCTGGCCTTCGCGAAGAAGGTCTCAAGTCTCTACCTGGGCCAATATTGTGGGACTTTCCTGGCAACAAGAAAGTTCACAATATCAGTGTACCATGGGAGAGAGGCGATAGCAAGGATCGCCTCATCTCGGAAGGTCTCACAAATAGGCTCGATCTGCTCAGAATGCTCAAGATACTCCAATCGAGAGAGATGATCTGCCACCACATTCTTGACTCCAGGCTTGTCCTTAATCTCTATATCAAACTCCTGAAGTAGAAGGACCCATCTGATCAATCTGGCTTTGGCATCCTTCTTTGTCATGAGGTACCTGATGGCAGTATGATCAGTAAAATGATCACTCTAGATCCAATGATGTAAGATCTGAACTTATCTAGGGTGAACAATACAGCTAGCATTTCCTCCTCAGTGACGGTGTAGTTCCGCTGTGCGGCATCCAAAGTCTGGCTAGCGTAGTGTATAGCAAAGGTGACTCCATTCCTCCTCTATCCCAGCACGGCCCCTATGGCAAAATCGGAGGCGTCCGTCATGATCTCGAATGGGAGATACCAATCAGGCGGCTGGAGGACAGGAGCCTCTACAACTAGACTCTTGAGAGTCTCAAATGACGCTAGACACTTATCATCCACAATGAACTCAGTGTCTTTTATCAGCAGATCAGTCAACGGTCGGGCAATCCGACTGAAATCATGAATGAATCGTCGGTAGAAACCGACGTGCCCCAGAAAAGACCGTAACTGCAGCAAGTTGGACGGTCGACTGAGTTTCCTAATGATATCCACCTTGGCCGGATCAACATCCATGCCCCTGTTGGAGAAGATATGGCCAAGCACTGTCCCTTGAGTCACCATGAAGTGACTCTTCTCCCAAGAAAGCACCAGGTGCACCTCAATACATCGCTTCAGGACGCAGTCTAAGCAGTCAAGACAAGAATCGTATCCGTCGCCGTAGACCGAAAAGTCGTCCATGAAGACCTCCAAGCACTCCCCCACCATGTCCGAGAAGATGGACAACATACACCTCTGGAATGTCGCAAGGAGCATTGCACAATCCAAAGGGCACCCGTCTGAAAGCATATGTCCCAAAGGGACAGGTGAAGGTAGTCTTGTCCTGGTCATCTAGCGCAATGGCCACCTGATTGTATCTGGAGTACCCGTCCAAAAAGCAGTAATGGCTCTTCCCTGTCAGTCTCTCTATAATCTGATCAATAAAAGGCAGCGGGAAATGATCCTTCTTGGTGGCCTGGTTCAATCGTCTGTAGTCTACACAGACCAGCCAAGAAGTGGGTACCCGGGTAGAGATCTCCTCTCCGGACTTACTTACAACTGTGGTGATGCCCGTCTTCTTGGGCACCACATGCAATGGACTAACCCACTTGGAGTCGGAGATGGGGTAGATAAAATCGGCGCTCCACCATTTTGAGATCTCCTTCATGACAACATCTCGAAGGTTCGGGTTCAGCCGCCGCTGGAACTCACGCGACGGCTTCGCGTCCTCTTCGAGATAGATATGGTGGGAGCACAGGGCCGGACTTATCCCCTGGAGATCGGCTACGCTCTATCCTATCACCTTGTGGTTCTTTCAAGAACCCCCATCAAACGGGATTCCTGCTCTCCAGTCAAATCCGTTGAGATAATGACTGGGTACATCTCATGCTCACCCGCAAGGAACCTATACTTCAGCGATGATGGAAGCGGCTTCAGCTCTGGACAACACGGTGCTGGTGGATCTGGCCTCTGAAAGGTCTGAGTGAATGCGGCCAAATCTGCATGGGAGAATGAGAACTCTCGCTCGCAATCTGAATCTGGCAAAGGCTTTGTTGCTGGTGTGTCTCTGCTCTGTGTGAAATCAACCTCCTCCCTAGTTGTAGGCTCTGTGGAAGTCAGAAACGGTATCAAATCATCAAACTCAACCCAGTTGAAATCTGACTCTGAGGGATCTGTATCAGAATCATAATCAAAATCTGCCTCACGATCGGGAACTGGCTCTGCTGCCTGAGATGTATCATGGATCAGGGATGCGCTCTCCAAGCTCTCCTCTACTGTCATTTGTGCATCAGCAAACTCTGAAGGTGAGAGGATGGCTTGTGTTGTTGGGTCTGCCCAAACTGCCTCGTCATCTGTAATCACAAAGTCGCAGTCCTGGTGGATGTCTCGCCCTGCCTCTGTCATCTGCTTTGAATATGATGTCAGCTCGGAGCAAGCTGAATCTCTGTCTCTAGTTTCCTCGATCGTCTCTATTTGTATACTTTCATCTTCGATGCGAAAGTATACCTTCCGGCTATCATGGTCGGACACTGCCTTGGCTGTGGCCAAGAATGGGCATCCCTAAATGATGGGGGTATCGGTCACGGACTCAGGGATCTCCATGTCCAACACAACAAAGTCCACAGGGAATTTCAGGCCCTGAATCATGACAACAACATCCTTCAACAACCCCTTCGGCCTCTTGACAGATCGATCAGCAAACTGAAGGACCGTCCTGCTCTGTCATAGAGGGCCCAACTCGAAGCGGTCGAGTAGGGCTGCTAAAAGTAGGTTAATCGAAGACCTGCTGTCTAATAGAGTACGATCGAACCTCTGCTCCTGAATATGGCATCTGACATACGGGGATCCTGCATCTGGCCTCTTGGCTGGTAGACAGTTCTGGATCGCAAAGCATGTGGCGCGAGTGAGCACATGGATCTCTGACTGATGGTTCCTCCTCTTCCTCCGAACTATGGTCCTGTCTCTGAGTGATCTCTGGAAGAGAGGTATGTGCTCCAAGGCCTCCTGTAGAGTCAGTTGTATCTGAAAACGATCCATCATGTGCTGGTTGAACTCTAGCTGGTGGGACTTTTTTGGGTCTTTTTTGGTCCCCTTAGCCAAGCAGAGTGCTTGGGGGTAGGGAACTGCTGGGTCCTTCTCAGATGAAGGACTAGGAGAGGTCTGGGCTGCTCAAGCATGGCATAATCCACACATACATCATCATGCTACACAGGTGGATCGGAATTAATCAAACCCTTTCCTTTATTCACAGAAATGTCCTGAGGTACATGCACAGAAGGGAAAACAACATGACTAGCAGTAGTACTTATGGTGGCCTCAGCACCACCCTCGGCATCTAGATCCGCGGCATCAGTACCGCGCTCTGGCTCGGCAACAAGTCTGGTGGCATCAGTACCACCTCCTCCATCAGGTGAAACGACGACCTCAATACCGTCGGCTGGATCATCATCCTTGGTGGCGTCAGCACGACCGTCATCATCTCTGGCGGCATCAGCACCGCTCTCTGACGATTCCGGAATAACGCTTGCTAAGGAGTTGTTTTTATCTTCGTGTGTGAAAGTAAAAATGTGTCGTTCGTTGTAGGCGGCGATCGGAAACGGTCAAGAAATAACCACAAATTTGTAATCAATTTTAATCAAGTGGTTTTTTGTTTATTTTACTTGGACAAGTCCCAAGGTCGATCACGAGGAGGTAAAGGAACAACCTAGAAATATGTCTATTCAATTTTGTGTTTGGTTTTCGAGGCGGTCTAATTTTTTGGAATTTTTAATGCAAATAAGGGATGCAAAATGCAAATTCGGCCTATTTTAGGGACCAAAATGTAAACTTCGATCAAACAATGTCCAAAAATACGAAACTTGGCCGAGATGATAATTATGACAAAATTAATGCACTGTAATTTTTTTGGAATTTTTGGATGCAATATAATTTTTTTATGGATTTTTAAATGCAAACAAAATGATTTTCGATATTTAATTTTAATAAATATTAAACCTATTTATTTTCAAGAAATAAAATTATCTAAGATCTATCACTAGATGATGGATCTTAGAAAAATTCTAAACCTCGAAAATATGGGGTTTAATACCTATTAAAAATTAAATACTAAGATATGCAAAAAAAATTTTACAGAGCAATTTATGCATGCAAATGCAAATCTCTTTGGAAACAATGTCAAGCACAATAATCTCTACAATATGTGATTTTTTTGGATATTTTTAGAGCAATGGTTAATCATATAAAAATTGAAGAGCAAGAAATGAGCAAAGTTTGCAAATTTCCACAAAATAATTAATTCTTAATTATAAATCACAAAAATATCCTCAATATGCCAGAATGCAGAGAGTTAACTGAAAAACATCATGCTATTTTTCTGATGATAAAATAATGTAGATAAGAGATTTAAAACAGAGGAAGAACACAGGGATATGACTGCAAATATAATAAATAAAATAAATAAAGAAATGTGCAGTAGGGGGACCTATATGAAATTACCAAGAACTGGAGGGCAGATTTGCAATTTTTCCAGAGGGTCACGTGCGAAGCACGTGACTTCTAGATGGCGGGGGTATCTGCGCAACAAAAAGAATCTTCAAGGGCTCCTGTGCAATATGCCCAGAGGGCACGTGCAAGGCACATGAGCCCTGGGGTTGCTGGAGTTCCTTCCGGCCGCACGTGCCTCGCACGTGCGTGGAGGGCCTCGGGCTCTGGGACCTGGCTCCCGGTGGCAGTTGGCGGTGAGGATTGGCGAAGGCCGGCGAAGGGCGTCTGGATGGCGATGGAGACAGCTCCTGCTGGAGCCTGGTGGTGCGGGGAGGAGCTGGCCGAAGTGAGGCATCATTGGGCGATCAGGGGTAGCTGAAGCAGAGGAGTCGTTGGTGGTGCGTCATTGAGGAAGCTCGAAGCGTCTGAGAGGAGCTGGGTCGACGACGGAGGCACTAACTTGAGTCGAAAGACGACGATGGTAGCTCGGTGAAGAGGAGCACAAGGCGGAGCAGGCGTAGTCGTTTGGGGAGAAGAGACGTTGGTGGCGAAGCGTCATGGAAGATAAAGTCGATGACTGATGAACGTCGTTACGTTGGCGACGGCATTATCGTGGGCGACCGGCGAAGGTGCGGTGGAGGCGCGACGGAGTGGCTCGGAGGAGTAGTGGTGGATAGGCGGAGACGTTAGGTACGAGGTGGAGAAGAAAGCGGAGCTCTGAGCGGAGAGAAGCTCGGAGGAAGAGTTTGCATGACGGTGAAGGGAGAGAGAGATAGAGAGAGAGAGGACCTAGAGAAGAATTGGCTCGACGGCGACTGGTGGCCGGAGCGAGGGCAGGCTCGGAGCAGCGCTGCGACAAGCTCGAGGAGCTTGGATCTCGCCGGAGGAGCGGAGTCGAGGGCTATCACCACCTCGAAGGATCCCTAGGGCGGAAGTCGGTGGATGCTCGTCGTCGTCGTGGCGAGAGTCTTTAAATAGGAGAGGGAGGTGGAGCGACCTGCAGGAGATGCGGAGGTCGTTAGGGTTGCGCGGGCGGAGCGGGCGGTGGTTGCGAGGGAGCGGGGTCAACAGCAGAGGACTCGGGGGGTGCGATTGGAGACGACGACCCATGGCCGTCCGATCGGCCGAGATCGGGCGATTGGATTGGTGCCAAGTGGCGGGGCATGAGAGAGAGAGAGAGGTGAGGGCGCGGGGCACGTGCGGAGCACGTGCCTGGGAGGCACGTGCGCTGCACGTGCGCCCGGTAATTTAATTTTATTATTTTTTTATAAAAAACGAATATAAAAAACACCCAAAAAAGGCTGACACATGGCGGCCTCTGGGACTGCCACGTGTCAGCACCAGAAAAATTCAAAATAAGATCTTTGGTAAAATAAAAAAGAAATAGTAAATGACCTCAGATTGAAAATGTTCCTTCACAAAAAATGCTCATCTCGATGTGATCTACAACTTTCATGAAGACATCAAAACCAAAATCGGTCAAATGTAAAAAGTGAATTTTTGGGGTATCCCATGTACATAGAATACCTAGATTTTTGGGTTTTCTATTTTTTTGTCATTTTTTTAAACCCGATAAAAATCAGAAAAATATGGAGAAATCAAAGATAAATAGAAAACATTTAAATCTAATTTTTAGATTTTTATTAATTAAGAAAATATGTGCATAAAATACGGGTCGAAAACCGCTAAAATATACAATGTACAAAAGAGGCCCAAAACCCAACTTTCTACGAGCTCCGATTCACTTGAACTTTTCTTGTTTTGAAGGTAATTGAATGTGCATTAGTTCAAAAGTTCCAATCGGACAATGGATGGGGAAGATATGGGGTTTTTAGTCCGAAAATCCTGAAACTAGGGTTTGGGTTTTTGGTCCACTTAACAGGGTTAGTGACTTTTTTGTATTTTTCATTTATTCTTGTTAGTGATATGTACACAGTGGAGGTGGTTTTGTATCATTCGGAGTTAGCATGAAGGAGTTAAAAATCTGGGAAATTAGGCTATTTACAGGTCAACTGTGGCTTGGATGTTTGGCTTCTTATTTTTTTGCTAAAATGATGGATAAAATGCAATTCTTATGAAAACGTGCATGGATGCTAATTATGCAGAATAAATGCAGAAATGCTGTTGATTTTGAGGGATTTGAGCTTAATAAATAAGACTTAGAGTGATGAATCTGAGATTCATCACTCTCCTCCTCGCCTGGCGCTCCTGAAGTAGCATCGAGTCGTCGCTCAAACGAGGCACCGCATGCTGGCATCCTACTGCTCTTAAGTGTAACAAAATCAACATCAAACATGTATGCAGACATATCACCAAGTGAAGCACTAGGAGTGGTAATCTCAGTGAACTCTATCTGCTCAGACTTCTTCTTCAGGCTGTTCGGATTCGGCTCGATCTGGGCAGGGATGGCGGCCTTCCCCTTCACAATCTCCCTCAACTCCTGGAGAAACTCGTCCATCTCCCGTCAGAATGTACCCTGCTGCTCGGACATGAGGCGGGCTAAATCATCCAAGGCGGGGTTCTCATAGGTCGGCCCATGAGAACTTGACGGGTGGCCTCTCTGGTAATGAGGCTGTTGCGGCTGCTGGTGAGGGTGAGAGGGGTACTGCTGATGATACTGCTGCTGATGCTGCTCTTGCGTCCAAGGTTGTCCCTGCTGGTAGGGACGAGGACCATAATGCTGGTAGTGGGATGACTGCTGTTGAATTGGGGACTGGGGCTGTAGGTGTTGCTCACGCTGCTGGTCGTACTGGCCACCCTGAATTGAAGGCTGCTACTGGGAACTGGTGCCTCCGGCCGACCAACGGAATCCGGGATGGTCTCGTCGGATACCGGGCTGGGGTCGGTCGTACCAAATCTCGTTGACATCCATCAATGGATCCTGCTCGTAAGAGGGCGGGGAAGTACTGCCAGTGGCTGATCCGGCTGGTACACCACCATCTGAGTGTCCTTGGATGGTGATGGCTGGTAAAGCTGCGGTGGCTGCTGGTACGACTCCACCTGTACAAGGTGAACCTGTCTAGACTGACTAGAGTGCTGGGACGAGCTACCACTGCTGCTCGGATCTCCTCGTGACCTGAGACGGGGCTGAGAAGCCGTCTGTGCCTCCTGGAGACACATGATATGTGTCTTCATGTCACTCAGCGTCTGTGCCATCTGGTCGATCTGCGTCATGCCCTAGCACTGCTTCTTCTCTATCAGCTTGATCCGGTCCAGCTTCCCGCTGATGATGCCCATGTCCGCGGCTGTAGAATTGGATTGTGCTTCTTCCGCCGATGAAGTGGATGGACTGGCATCGACCCGTGCTATCCTCTGAAACTGCACGGCCTGTGGCTGGGGGCGTCCCTGAGTGTAAAGTCGGGTGTCGGACATCACGGTGTAGTTCTCGGCCATCTCCTCATAGATGGCCCAGACCTGATCCTCATCCTTGGTGAAGTAGGAACCGCCACAAGAAGCATTCACCAAGCCCTGCAGCTCTGGTGTCATCCCGTAAAAGAAGCTCTGAACTAGGTTCAGCTTCGAGATGTCGTGGTGGGGGCATCTGTCTGTGAGCTCTCTAAACCTCTCCCATGCCTCATGGAACTGCTCGTTGGGGAGCATGGAGAAGTTGCTGATCAGGGCCCTCACTGCATTGGTCCGCCCGAGTGGATAGTACTTGTTCAAGTATTCGATGCGGAGCTGCTCCCAGGTAGTCACGAATCTCCCCAAATGCTTCAGCCAGTTGGCTGCTCTGTCGACCAGGGAGAAGGGCAAGGCAATCATCCGAATGGTATCCTCGTCCACCTTCCAATCGTGGACGGTGCTGCAGATCATCTCGAACTCCTGGAGATGCAGATGGGGCTCCTCAGTCGCGAGCCCATGGAAATGGGGAAGAAGCTGAATAATCTGCGGGGGGAACTTGAAGTCCCCACGATCGCCGGAAGTACGATCCACCGGTGTGTAAGCATCGATCCGGGGTTGTGTAACTCCCGCGTCGGTCTGGCTGTTGCTGCTGCTGCCGGCTGTACTGGCTCGTCTGGCTGGTCTGGAATCTCAGGTCCGTCTCCTCCACCAGGTCTGCATGGCTCGCGCTGATCTTTGTCTGCTCTCATCCTCTCCATCTCCCTACGTATCTCCACCATGAAAGCTCCCTGGTCTCTAATCTACTGTTGTATCGTCTCAAGGGAGGCTATCAAGGTGTTTTTGATCGCACCCTGGTCCAGTACATATGTCTGCTCTGATCTAGGGCCTCCGGTGTAGTCATCATTGTAGCCTGCCATGGTCTCTGCAAAGGAAAAGACCCAAACTCAGGTACCAAAATGTAATCTTTCTACTGCTTTATCTGATCGGGCACCTCAAGACTGTCAGAAGAAAGGTGATCGGGGGGGGGGGGGGGCGGACAGGATGGAAGCGAACTCGGGTTCGGAGAGTGGGTCTCGTCTCTCACGAACCTAACTAGATGAACGGGCAGGAGTGCTCGTAAGCGGTGCAGCCAGAGGCTGCCTAAGGGACCTCCGACCCATCATCGTGATCTGGAGAGTCGGGCGGATGGGATCTGGAAAGCAAATAGGATGAAACAGTCAAACCCCCAATTCACCAACGCGACACGAGCTGATGACCGTAAGAGTTCGGTCTTTTATCTTATCTTTTTTAATTTGGTGATAATACAGTCTAACAAAGCGATTAAGCAAGCTGTTGGGAATCCAACACCCTCAGGAGACTGTCCCGATCCCGAACTATATCTTTCTCAGCCAGTACAAGCCGCGGACCGTTTACCGGCTACCCGATCGGCTCGCTCTGTTAAGGATATTGCGGCCTGCTTTACCAGAAACCAGAGTGATCCTCACTGGAGAACGACTAGCCCAGAAGCAGTAGTCTGAAGAAGGGCGGATGTGGCTCTACCTAGGGTGCGGCTCACTTTCTCGCCCAATCAAACCATACAAGGTGGTGGTTGCTGTCCCAATGCAATTTTTTGGTGAAGTGATTTTTAGGTCCAATTTGCTTTAGCAGTCCCAAATTTTATGATTTTTATTTTTTAAGTATTTTTCAAGCAAACAAATGCCTAACGAATTTTTCGGGTTCTCCTGATTATTTAAGTCTAGAAAAAGGGGCGAGAAGACGAAAAAGCCGATGCGCGAAGAAATCAATGATGCATGCAGAGTACGAAATGCGTACCTGACTCCAACACTCTACATGCAGGGTGATCTACGCATAAAAATAAAGACAGAAAGTAAAATACCTATATGATGCACGAGGAAAACTGCTTGAGACGAAGCAATTTCTACACAGGGAGAACAGTAGCTAACGGGTCAACGAGAGGGGTCGGGGTCCAATCTCTGATGTTGATCGGTGCCCGCCACAACGTATCCTACCAGTGCTGTATACGGCCTCTAGCGGCACGTGACCCTTCCAGTGACTAGGTTAGCTTTTTCTTTATTAGTTAATTAATCAGGTCTAATTAGACGGTCTATAGGAGCAGGCAATCTAATTAGACTGGGGTCCTAATTAATTACGTCGCAAGTAAGGAAAATCCTACGGCTAAGGCCAAATCCTCGGAAATCAGATAAGCAGTAATAAAAGGCGAAATATCAAAACTGACGAAAATGCGGTGAGGTCCCCCGAGCACATTGGTGCTCAACGAAACAGACCCCGCAATCACAAGTCCAAGAGAGTCTCTGAGAGTTTGTCCCTGTATTATTACAATAAAATGGTCTGCTGAAAATAAAATTAACTACCCTAAGCTAATCCTCTCCCCTCTCCTGCTCAACTCCTCACGCTCTCCTGCAGCTCCGTACAAAAGGGAGCCACCTCCAGCTTCCGTGGTTGCTTCGGCTTTTCGAAGAAAGTCGCCTCGGTCCTCGGGCCCTCGCAAGAAATCAAACAAGAGTGTCAGGCACAATTATTATAATAATGCAAAGGAAAATAAAATAAAATAAAATATATGCAAAAATGGAAATAAACAGATAAAATAAAAACAAATAAAAACAAAATAAAAGAAAATAAAAAGGAAACAAAAGAAGACAAAAAACCGCGAAAAGCCACGAAAGAAAGAAAAACCGCGGAAAAAGCCGCGAAACTCAAAACCGAACAAAAACGACTACTAAGCTGTGCTCCCCGGCAACGACACCATTCTGATGAGCCAAAAAACCCGAGAGACTAAGGGAGATAAATATCACGGGTCGTTGCGACCTCAATCCCTCGAATCGGACTCAACAAAAAGATAATACCACCAAATGAAATAAAACAATCAAAAATCCGAATAGCGGTCTTTGCTATTTATTTAGCCTGGTATAGCGACCAGGGTCAAACTCAAGGAGCACAGGTTGGCCGAATTAGCCTGTGTAGTAGTCAAAAATAAAATGTAATAAAGAAAATGATTTTTGATGGATATTTTTATTTTTTTGTACTTTTAATTATGAAGAAAAGATAAAAAAGAAGGCAAAAATCACAAAAACTACAATTTATTAAACACTTCAAAATAACTCAGAAAATTCAAATAAAATTATTTTTGTGTTTTATATATTTTTAAGTATTTTTGGTAATTTTTTTAGAATTTTACAATTTTTAGTTGATTTTATAAAAAATAGAAAAAGGTAAAAACAAAGAACTAATGTGCAACCAGATTTGAAAGGCTAATTAAAAATATATAATTAGCCTCTAAAAATCTGAAGGAAATTTTTATGAAAAATAGAAAAAAAACTAAGCTACAAAAACCTAAATTGCATTTTTTTTTGAATTTTTTAGATTTTTTAATAATTTTTACATGGTTTGTAGGGTTTTATATTTTTTATGAGTTTTATAAATCCAAATTTAACAAAAATTGGACTGAAGCTAAAAGAGACTAAAACAAACAATCCCTATTTTTTATATTTTTAGAGGATTTTTTTATATTTTTACTTGATTTTCTAATTCAAATAGCAGCAAAAATAAGGGTTTTTTTTTAAAAAATAGCAAACAGTAATAAAAATGTCCCAAAAAATTTGTGAAATTTTTACAGAGTGGCATGAGCCACGACTCCAAATTGCACAAGGTTTGGATTTTATTTGATATTTTATTCAACCAATATAAGAGCTACAACAAAAAGGGCTGAAACGTAAAAAAAAGTAACTTTCAGGGGCTAAACTGAAACACATGCAGAAAGTATAGGGGCTCAAGTGTAAAATACACACAAAATCAACACATGCTCAAATTCATCAACGCACAAGGGTTTATATGTAAATATCTGAAACTAAATTTGCATTCCATAATAGTCAGAAAACCCAAGCCCTGATCATGCAATTAACCCAAACCTCATGTGACGAAGCACGTGAATCCACATAGTAAGGACTAAAGTTTAATATCTGAAAACTACAGGTCCTACTATTCAATTCATCCAAGTGTACTAATTTATTTAATAGACTAAAAAAAACTAAAAGAAAATGTAGGGGGTCGGGCGCAAATTACCCAGCCACATCGCGTGCGGGGCGCGTGAGGGTGACGTGTCGGGCGATGAGTGGCTGGCGTATGTACGGTCCTGATGAAGCCTCCTGGAAGATCCAAAGGTCCTAGCACGAGGGTGAATGTGGGGTGCACATAGCCGTCAGATCAAGGATCTAATGGCCTGACAGTGGCAAGCGACGGTCGGCTCGGATGATAACTGATGGTGAGGCGTGATCAAACGATGGAGAAGGTGCCTGGAAGAACACCTCGTGGATGAACTTCACCGGCGAGCTGGAGCGGCTATGCACGTCTGATGGATGATCGGCAAGGGGGCTTCGACGTGCCTCGTCATTCCGCGTCTAATGGTGGTGATCGATGAAGCTTCCCACGGTCAGATCCTCCGGCGAGGGAGGAGGGACCTGGGCGACTCCAGCAAAGGATGGAGGATGCGACTGAGGGGGGAGCGTTGCTTATTCACCTGCAGATAAAAGCTTGTGCTCGGAGGAAGACTCCGGCATGGGTTATTAGAGAAAAAGCAAAGAGAAGCGAGGTGGGTAGGCGAAGGGCGGTTCCAGCGGAGGTGGCGGAAGGAACCAGACCTGATCTTGGCTCGAATAACCAAGATTGAGGTGATCAGATCATGGAGGAAGGGTGATGATGGGTCGAGGCATCGGTCGATACAGTGAGGATGATGTGTCGGGGTTCCGACCACTGGGGCGGAGCTGGCGGAGCGAGAGATGAAAGATTAAAGCTACTCAACAAACTAGAAGCTAAGGAAGCTACCTGATGGTCAGACGTGTCTGGGCTGGAGCTGCTAGTTCTCCTAAGGTCTTCGCCTCGATGGAGCGACGCCTCCAGAGGCTCGGGCTACGCCGGCGGCGGAGCTCGATGACAAGGGTCGTCGGACCTGGGGCAAACACCTCCAATCACTCTCTACAACACCCTCCGCACTCGCTGTCACTCGAGGAAGAAGATGGAGGTCACGAGGATCGAAGATGGGGGCCGAAGGTGCGTGAAATGGTGGAAGGAGGCGAAGCTTTATACTGCAGGGGTCCGAGAAAGAAGGAGATCGACGCGCAATCCAAAGCTCGGATCCCTAAGATGATTCCTGGGCGTGAATCTCGGATGTGAGAGCTGCAAATGGAGCCCAGGGTTTAGGTAAATGGTTGGCAGATCAAGTCTGCATAAATGGGAGAAGTCGGGTCAGGACACGGATCCGCAAGGGGTGTGGTCCTGGGGGGAGAGTTGACTGGGGGTGAACATCCTTCGTGGACCAATCAGAGCGCGGCACTGGAAAAAGATTTGAAAAATCAAAATAAAATAGAAAACAACTTTATTTAAAAAGATTTACAAAATAAAAAATGTTTATTTTTTTTCAAAGTATTTTTAGTGATTTTTATTTTTTTGAAAAATAAATTATGTATTTACAATATATTATATTATATACAGGTATATATGCCTATGTATTTTTTATTTTTGATTTTATTATTTTATTTATGTATTATTATTCCAATTTTATATTTTATTTATTTACATCATAAAATTTGGAATTTAAAAAGATTTTTATTTGATTTTTATTAATGATTTACAAGGGTGAAATAAATATGTCTTTTATTTTTAGTACATGATATATATACACTTAGGAGAGAGATAAATTATTTATTTTTATTTTTCTTTTATTTTTCCCATTTTTATTTTATTTTTATAAATATATACAAAATATGGGGAACACATAAATATTTTTATTTTTGGAAAATAAAATATTTACACTAAGAGGGGGTTTATGTACAAGGTTGAGTTACCCTATCTCTCTCTACTTATTTTATTTTGCAGTCAGGCCCATATTGAGCCCTCCCTTGGGTTCAGGTCACTCAATATTTATTCTAAATATTTCCCTCTTTAACTTTATTTCTTTATTCTTTTATTTTTGCACAAAATACATGCTAATTATTAATATTTACACAATGCATGCTATTTGATAAATTATTATATTTACAAACATATACATGGTGTTTTACAAAGGTTTTTAGCTAAAATAAAAGAATAAAGAGTGATGAATGAGGATTCATCATGACCTTCGACCTGTTTCGGGTTTAATGGAGAACATGGCTCAAGATCCACATTTCTGGAAGAGAGAGCTATGAGGAGGGGAGCAAGGGGCCCTCGGGGTCTTTTGACGCGGGGGAGCCGGTCGTGGGGTCTGGCAGTAGGTGCCTTGTTGAGAGGTTTGAGGCCAACGTGGAGACTTGCTTTTGGGAGGAGAGTGGTGGATCTTTTGAGAGAGGGGGGTGCGCCTCGTGAAGAGGGATAAGGTCAATTTTTCCAAGTAGTTGTAGCGGCTTGAAGGGGTGGTTGAGGAGGGGGTGGGGGATGGAGTGGGAGGCGAAGGGAGAGAGTTAAAGGAATTGGAGGGGCGACAGCAGGGGGTGGAGGGAGTTGTGTAGGGCGGGGGCAGCGTTTTGGATGGTGCTTAGAGTGGAAGCCGTGGGTGTGGAAGAAGAAAGGGAAGAGAAGGTCTTTGACAGTGGCAGACCGGAGACTGGAGCGAGCTGAAGGAGTGTGTTCTGTGGGCTTGGAGGAAGAGCCATGGTCTCCTATTGGGAGACCTATCTTTTTTGTCTGCTATACAGGAGTTTCGCACAAAGCTTGGGCGTCGTACCGCCTCGTGGGACAGACTAAATTTGTTTCCCTATGAAGGTTCTCTCATGGAATGCAAGAGGGTTGGACCGTCCCGAAAAATAGTTAGGGGTCAAGAATTTGATTGGCAAAGCTTATGTAGATATAATGCTTTTGCAAGAAACAAAGATTTCAAGGTCTGGGGTGGAGGTGTGGCGATGCCTGGGTGGTGGCACTTCTTTTGATTTCGTAGAAGTTGAGGCTAAGGAAGCGACTGGAGGGCTCCTGACTGGGTGGAGGAGAGGTGGCTTTGAGAAGCTAGCTGAAAAGAGTTCTTCGTTCTCACTGTATGTGCGACCAAAGCAGAAGATGGATGGGGTCTTGTTTACTTTTACCAATGTATATGGTCCTACGGGTTCGACGCCAGGTTGTTTGGCTATGGATCTCTCAGAGGTGGGGGCTGACAGAGATGAAGGTATTTGGCTAGTTGGAGGAGACCTAAATGTTACATTATTACCAGAGAAGGCCATTGAGAGGGGGTGGAAGGGACTCATGGTCAGAAGCTTTCAGGAACCAGATGCATGCCTTGGGGCTCACGATCAACGATGCATCATGTTGTGCATATACTTGGCGGAATGCTAGGTCCATATCACGACTGGATAGATTTCTTATCTCCACAGAGGGAGTGGATTTTTTCCCTCTATCCCAGGTGTGGGCACTACCTTGGGCGCATTCGAACCACACACCAATCATCTGGTCTTCTGAAGAACGGAAGCGGCCCAAATCCTTTTTAAGATTTGAGCAGGCATGGCTATTGGAATAGGGGTTCAAAGAAGATGTGGTTATGCGCTGGAGGGGGTGGCGAGTGGAGGGTCCGGTTGTGGCTCGGTTGGAAGCCAAGATGATGTTGTTGAAGAACTTCTTAATTGACTTCGATCGTGGAGTGAAGGCACGACGGAGGGAGCGGAGAAATGAGTAGAAGTAGGGAATAGTTAGACTGGATGGCCTAGAGGATCTGAGGGGGTTGGATCCTGATGAGGTGCAAGAATGGGCAGGGCTGCTGGAAGTGGTTCTTCTGGAGGACAGGAAGGAGAAAGTGTAATGGAGGTAGAGATCCAAGCAAAATTGGTTGCGGGAGGGGGGCGTGAACATAAGGTACTTCCATTAAATGGCTTTCGACAAGAGGAGGAGGAACTTTATACAGTGCATGGAAGTAAGGGGGAAAGGGTGGTATGGGACGTAATGCTTGGGCAAGTGCTCAAGGAACATTTTGAGGAAATGTCGAGGAGAAAGCAAGGTGAGGGACGGGGGTGGCGTGGAGCAGGAGTGAGGTTGGTGTCAGAAGAACAGGCACTTACACTAGAAGTGCACTTTATAGAGGAGGAGCTCAAAAGTGCAGTTTAGGGCTTGAATGAAGATGGGGCACCGGGACCAGACGGCTTTCTGGTGAGGTTCTATAGAGAATTTTGGGACCTACTGAAGGAAGAGGTACTATATGTATTCAATGAATGCAGAGATGGAAACATGGGCTTCGAGAAGGTTAATCGGGCGTTGCTTGTTCTTCTTCCCAACAAGGAGAATCCGATTTGGATGGAAGATTATAAGACGACCGCATTGTCGAATGCAGTATATTTGATTATTGCAAAAGTGCTGGCAAATAGACTGAGGCAGGTTCTAGATGGTGTCATTATGCAGAATCAGTCTACTATCATCCCTGGACAACATATGACAGATGGGCTAGTGATGATGTCTGAGATCTGCCTCCAATGGCTGCAAGAAAACAAGAAGGGGTTGATGTTGAAGATCGACTTTGAAAAATCTTATGACTATGTTGACTGGAATTTCTTGTGAGCATTGCTTCGTCGGTGCGGCTTCACGGATCTTTGGATAGCCTGGATGAAGAGGTGCGTAATGACCTCGTCCTATTTTGTTCTGGTGAATGGGAGGCCGGAAGGGGATTTTTCCAGCCTCTGAGAGGTGTGAGGCAGGGATGCCCATTAGCGCCAATGCTCTTTGTGTTGGCGGCAGACGCCTTGGTAGTGTTCAAGAGAGCAGTCGATGAGGGGTGGTACGAAGGTTTCCGTGTGGGATATATCTCGGTTCCACTACTACAATATGCATACGACAAAGTGATTTTTCTGGGCGGCACTGAAGAAATAGACATAAGGGTGAGGCAACTGGTGGAGATCTTCAACAACATCTCAGGTCTCAGGATCAACAGTAGTAAGTCAGTTTGGGATGGATGAGGAGGAGAGTAGAAGAAGGTCTGTGATTTTAGGGTACCCTTTGGGTGAACTCCCAATTTCCTATATGGGGTGGCCTCTTGTGGCAGGCAGACTCAAAAACAAAGAGTGGGACATGGTCCTGAGGAGATTCGAGTAGAGACTCGCATGATGGAAGGCAGTTACCCTATCTAAGGGTGGGAAGTTGATTCTCCTAAAGCACGCACTTTCGACAATTCCTATCTTATTCTTCTCAACACGAATAATGCCGGAAGGGTTCAGAAAGAAGATAGAGTTAATGATGAGATTTTTTTTGGTCTGATGGGAAACAACAAAGATCGGGCATACATCTGATTCGATGGGAGGAGCTAACAAGATAGAAAAGCGAAGGAGGCATAGGAATTCGGGATGTGAGCTGCATGAATAAAGCACTTTTGGCAAAATGGATGGTGCAGATTTGGAGTAACACAGATAGAATGGCTATCAAGCTTCTGCATACCATCTATGACGTCAAAGGTTCCCTAGAGACAAGAAAAATGCGGTTCGAATCTTCCCTTAGGAGTTGGGTTCGTGACATCTTACCACAACTCAGGCCGGCAATGACACCGAATGTGGGTACTGAGGTCATCTTTCTTTTTTGGATGGACAACTGGATGGGAGATGGGTTACTCTGTGATAGGCTCCCAAGATTATTTGTGTTAGCAACAAGCAAGGAGTGTACCGTAGCGGATGCTTGTGGTTCTGGTTCGTGGGTCCCGTATTTTTCGTCCGACCTTACAAATTGAAGATTGGAGGAATTGGCTAGATTGCAGTCAGAATTATCGTCTCCTAGTTGTATATCTATGGGGAGGGATCATTTTGTTTGGGTGGAGGGGAGATTTTCCGTAAAGAAGGCATACAAGTTATTCAAAGGGAGAGCAGATGGTCTGGACCAAGACATGAAGATAGACATGAAGATAATTTGGGCGAGCAAGATCCCATATAGAGTGGATGTCTTCCTATGGTGCCTCAGAAGGTGCAGGATTTGTGACAAAGCTAGAAGGGGCATACTTTTTGGCATTCCAGACATCCGATGTGACAGATGCGGTGCATAGACATAAGATGCGGAACATTTATTTTTTACATGTCCTTTGTCGGAGCAGGTTTGGAAGGAAGTAGGAGCATCATGGGACACACACGTTGGCTCAGTTAATTTGGAGATCTCTGAGGTCTGTTGGTAGTAACTCGACTGATGACTGCGCTCTGCCATTTGCAGTTCTTTGGTCCATATGAGGCGGCAGAAATGACTTAATTTTTAAAGAGCAAAGGTTTTTTTTCTGAAAATGTTGTAGCTTCCTGTCTTCCCTTTATCAACTCTGATCCACAAGGTAATGTATCTCTATATTTTTTATAATATATAAAGCTGATGTACGGTGAGTCCCAGCTCAGGATGTCACCGTTTTTCCTCTCAATAAAAAAAGAGCTGCTAATAGTTGCATACAGATTCAGAGATAGTTCTCATATCTTTATCTATTTAAAATATAAATGTGGATGCGGATATACACATTGATGGATACTAAACTTAGTTATCATAGGGATGATATCTATATCTGCCCATTTTTCTAAAAATAAATATGAATACAGATATCAATATCGGTCTAGTGGACTTCACTACTGGTTTACATCTTACTTGTCGACGTGTATCATATCTATATATCACACACAGCTTCGATAATCAATTAACAAAACGTTAAGATTTTTTTTCAAAAGATAAGAGGCCGGATAAAACCAGAGATCATCACTATGCTAACTGTCAGGTGTCAGCATATTGAAAAGACGGAAATATGCCCTGGCTCCTCCACTCCATAGTGATGAGGTTTTCAAAATCCAGCAAACATTTCCTCATTCTCTATCATTCCTCGAATCAAATCTTTGATGGCCACTTTATTTATCCACATAGACAGATAGCAGATCTCGCATCCATGTGCCAAAGCTCGTTAGGCACACTACACATCAGACAGCTCCAATAATCGATTCCATATGCAGTGATGTCTCCATCTCGTATCCCTTCCTACGTACTGCCTATCCCATTAGAGCATTCCTCACATGTACTGCATGCAAACACAGGTGAGATATCGTGGATATCTTCACAGATTGTAATCGATTCCATATGCGGTGATATCTCCATCTCGTATCCCTTCCTACGTACTGCCTATCCTATTAGAACATTCCTCACATGTACTGCATGCAAACACAGGTGAGATATCGTGGATATCTTCACAGATCAAACCTGTGGAGATCATTCACTTGTCCCCGACAGGTTCTCACACATCGCATCACTTTCCTATGTATTTCTTATCCCATCAGAACTTTCCTCACATGTACTGCAAAGGCAAAGCGAGATATCATACTTTTCCTACTTATTCGTGGATATCTCCACTGATTGGCATGTGGAGATGATCCAATATCCATATCTTCCATTAAATCTTCTTCGCTCGACGAAGGTCCGCTAGGTGTCAGCCTGCAGCATACATGGATATATCCTCGTATTATTTTAGTTACACTAACATTCTTGGTAGGGTTCTTTTTGTATCTGATGGAATACAGACAATGGTATTTGTTTTCCATTCGTCCTGCTAATATTATCAAATAGGGATTAATATATTTTTCGTCATTTTTTCACCTTCAACTAGGTTTTTCTGTAACAACTGCTTGGAAATGAAGAAATTTACGTCAATATACCCGAGCCTTTATATAATAGAAGTAATAAAAGAGGGGTGACTCCAACTTTTAGTAAATTGGAAAATCGTTATTTCATGCTTTGCAATGTTGCAGATTGTTTGGGAGGAAGACGTTCATCGTAAGCGATTATGGGACTCCTCATGACCTAATGTGAATATCTAAACATGAACACAATGATCATCTATATACATAAAGTACACATGTATCTTTCCTATAATTGATTTTATCCAAACCCTACGATTGCAATAAAATAAAGATGAAGCATATGTACATGTAACATGCAGAACCAATTGTTACAAATGGACATCCCTAAGAAGTAAGAACACTTCTCTGTTGCTGATGCTGATGAACCTCTAATTCACTACGTCGACAACCCTATCGAGTGAACTCCATCCTTATTAATTAATTGAGATGCAATTAGCCATATCTGAATCTTAGTGCATGTACATCTTCGTAAGACGGTTTACTAAAAAATAAGAAAAAAAGGACTAACAAAGAAAATTTATGAGGAACAGAGCAAGAAACCTAACCACCTTGAAACATTCCAACCCTCTGATAGTAATCCCAGCTTTCCTGATCTTCATTCCGGACCCTTAAGTCTTAATCTGGATCCAAAACCTAAATCCTTTAATCTTCGCTTTGATCCTGCTGGTTTCAGATCGGGGTTGGAAAGAGGTGCAAAAATTCGGTGGCATTCTCAAAGCGGAATGATAACAAGGCTGAGCATGGGTCCCTAACGCCCGGTCTTGGAGGGCATGCGGTGCCAGACAAGTCGGGTCCAACAATCGCTGTATCGGCTGCTC
Organism: Ottelia alismoides; assembly: GCA_037367405.1. Lineage (NCBI taxonomy): Eukaryota > Viridiplantae > Streptophyta > Magnoliopsida > Alismatales > Hydrocharitaceae > Ottelia > Ottelia alismoides. The sequence continues at coordinate 486,451 of JAZKJV010011541.1, forward strand.
TCGCGGTACTCAGAACGTGAACAACCAAGTGGATCGACAATCAACCCACAATAGATGATAATTCAATAAAAAATGCGTGAGTCAAAATTTATTTTTATTTTAACCTTAAAAAATATGTGTATATTGAATAAGTGTAGAGTATCGAATGAAAAACCCTCCCAATCTACTGTTCTAAAAGAAGAACAATGTCGCTGAATCGATCGAGTGAAATTTTTGCAGAAAAAGATAATGTTTAGTTATCTTTTTATTATTTTTATTTATACTCCTAAACAAGATGTGTATAGTGTCAAGTACGGGGGTGTCGAACTCATGGAGGCAAACTGTTGAAAATTATAGAAAATCAAAGGTTTATTAGGTTTCCTAAGTTTTTTTATTTTTAGGAATTTTTTTTCTAAATTTTTTATTTGATTTTTATGAATTGTATATTGTTTTTATGATTTTAAGTATTTTGTATTTTTTTATTATTTTAGAAAATGGTTTGTAACTTTTATTTTGTTCTTTTTATGTTTTAATTTTATTTTGCTGTTTTTTATTAATTTTTAAGAGGTTTTTAGTATTTTTATAGCTTATGCTTTATTTTTGATATTGAAAACAATGTTTTTATTCAAAACTATGAAGTATTTTTATTTTTGAATATTAGACAGGACGCAAATATTTTTATTAGAAAGTAGATGAAATTATCTTTAAAGTGATACGCTATGCGTTTTTATGTGACTTTTCTTGAACTAGTTATGAAATTTAAAGTTCTTATGTATTTTATTTTTTTGTTGATTTTATTATTTAATTTTTATTTTGTTTTTAATTTATTATGTAAAATATAGCAAAATATACTAAGGGTGATTTTTGTGGGATTTTTAAGAGTATTTTTATATTTTTTATGAATGTAAAGTTTGTTATATTTTATATATTTTTAAATGATTTATTAAAATTTATAAAATCTTTTTTAAAAAAACTTATTTAATACTGTATATAGAATAGAAATACGTATTTTTATGTGTTTTTATGGTATTTTTATATTTTGTATTTTACTTTATTATGTAAACATCATGTATAGTAATATATACAGTAGTTACGGGGGGTTTGCGTAATATACTAGAAAGAATAAGATTGCGTGCGATAATGTACGAAATGGAGGGCTTGCATGCAAAATCACATTGATACATGTGGTAAGCACGTGAATCAACAGCCGTTGGACCCATATTCAATTTGCATAAGTGATGAATCCTCATTCATCACTCTTTACTCTTTTAGCTAAAAACCTTTGCAAAATACCATGTATATGTTTGTAAATAGAATAAATTATCAAAAAGCATGCATTGTGTAAATACTAATAATTAGCATGTTTTTGTGCAAAAATAAAAGAATAAAGATATAAAGAAAAAGAGAGAAATATTTAGAATAAATATTGAGTGACCTGAACCCAATGGAGGGCCCAATATGGGCCTGACCGTAAAATAAAATAAGTAGAGAGAGATAGGGTAGCTCAACCTTGCACAAAATCTTTCACTTACACCTCGTGTCTTTGGTACAGTTTCCTTTGTTCACCGCTTATCTCCAGGACTTGACAAGCTCTCTCCTAGAGCTGTTAAGTGTGTCTTTGTAGGTTACTCTCGGACACAGAAGGGCTATCGATGCTATGATCCTATCAATGACAAGTACTAAGTTAGTGCAGACGATACATTTTTTTGAACTTGTTATGTACTTCTCCCCAGCAGGTGATAGATTGGTTTCTTTCTTCCACGTCTCCAGATAATTATTTCTATGTTCCTCCACCTCCAAGTCTGGGTCAACCTGAATACACTCCACCACCACCACCACCACCTCAATATCACCCCATTCCACTGTTTCCTAAGTTCTACACACGACGGTCTGGGCCTACTCAAGCTACAAGTCAACCATCCACCGCCTCAGGTATGCTCCGATACGGCTACTAATGATGGGTTAGATAATGTACCGGTGCAGGAATCTTTGCTGCAAGAGGTGGATCCTCCAGTCAATGCCGTGGATAATGATATTGATATTCCTATTGCACTTCGAAGGCCGAAGAGGAAATGTGTGTCCTATCCTCTTGCGTCTCAGGTATCCTTTCATCATCTTACTGGTGATTTCCAGAGGTTTGCAGCAGTTGTGTCTTCAGTAGAGATACCACGGACCTATCAGGAGGCAATGAAGAATGAGTACTGGAAGTTGGCTATATAAAAACCCTAAAAACCTTATAAAAATTATTAAAAATTCTATAAAATTAAAAAAAATGCAATTTTTGTTCCTGTAGTTTAGTTTTTATTTCTAGTTTTCATAAAAATTGTCTCCAGATTTTTAGAGGCTAATTATATATTTTAATTAACCTTTCAAGTCTGGCTGCACATTGAGTTCCTGTTTTTGCCTTTTTCCATTTTTATAAAATCAACAAAAAAATCACTAAATTCTGAGAAAATTACCAAAACACTTAAAAACTTATAAACCACAAAAATAATTTTATTTTAATTTTCTGGTTTGTTTTTATGTGTTGAATAAATTGTTGAAGTTGCTCTTTTTAGCCTTTTTCCTTATTCTCTCCATAATTAAAAATACAAAAAAATTTAAAAATCCATAAAATCCACCAAAAAATCAGTTTTTCTTTATTTTATTTTCTGACTACTTCCTAGCCTATTCAACCAACCTGTGCTCCTAGAGTTGGACCCTGGTCGCTATACCAGGTTAAATAAATAGTGAGACCACTTTTCGACGTTTGATTGATTATTCACTTTGGTGGTCTTATATTTTCTTGATTAATCGATTTCCGTTATTCGGGTCGCAACGACCCTTGATTATTTTCAACCTTAGCCCGATAGTGAATTTATGGCTCATCAAAATGGCGCCATTGCCATGAAGTACAACTTAGTAGTCTTTTTATTTTTTTTTGTTTTTTATTTTTGTTTGGTTTTTAGTTTTACGACTTTTTCCGTGGTCTTTCATTTCTTTCGCAGTTTTCGCAGCTTTTGATTTCTTTTTACTTTGTTTTCTTTTTGTTTTATTTTTGCATATATCTATCATTTTATTTCATTTTATTTTCTTTACATTTTTTATAATAATTGTGACTGACATTCTCTTGTTTGATTTCTTTGCGAGGACCCGAGGATCGAGGCAGCTTTCTTCAGAAAGCCGAAGCAACCGCGGTAGCCAGAGGTGGCTCCCTTCTATACGGAGCTGCAGGAGAGCGCAAGGAGTTGAGAAGGAGAGAGGAGAGGATTAGCTTAGGGTAGTTAGTTTATTTTCAGTCAGACCATTTGATTATTATAATAATACAAGGACAGAGACTCAGAGACTTTGGTGATATCGGGGTCTATTTCGCCGAGCCGTGGTGTGCTCGGAGGACCTCACCGTGTTTTTATCGGTTTTTTTTACGGCTTTTATTTTATTTTGTTTTCTCGAGATTTGGCCTTAGCATAGGAATTTCTGTGCTTGCGACGTAATTAATTAGGATCCCAGCCTAATTAGATTGCCTGCTCCTATAGACCGTCTAATTGGAACTAATTAATAATTAATAAAGAAAAAGCTAACCTGGTCACTCTAGGGGTCATGTGCCGCTAGAGGTCATATACATCGCTGGCAGGATCCGTTGTTGCAGACACCGATCGGCATCAGAGATCGGACCCCGACCCCTCCCGTTGACTCGTTAACTGTTGTTCTCCCCGTGTAGAAATTGCTTCGCCTAAGGTCGATTTTCTCGCTGCATCATATAGATTAGTTTACTTTCATTCTTTACTTTTATGCATCGATCACTCTGCATGTAGACTGCTGGAGTCAGGTACGCATCTCTTACTCTGCATGCATCATCGTGTTTGACCGCGCATCAGCTTTTTCGTCTTCTCCCCCCGATTTCTAGACTTAATAAAATCAGGAGAACCCGAAAAATTTGTTAGGCGTTTGTTTGCTTGAAAAATACCTAAAAAAGAAAAATCATAAAATTTGGGACTGCTAAAGTAAATTGGACTTAAAATTCACATCACCAAAAAAAATCTTGTATTGGGACAACAACCCCACATTGTATGGTTTGATTGGGAGAGAGAGTGACCTGCACCCTAGGTAGAGCCATATCCGACCCTTCTTCAGACTACTGCTTCTGGGCTAGTCGTTCTCCAGTGAGGATCGCTCCGGTTTTCGGTAAAGCGGGCCGCGATATCCTTAATAGAGCGAGCTGATCGGGTATCCGGTAAACGGTCCGCGGCTTGTATTGGCTGGGAAAGATCTAGTTCGGGATCAGGACAGTCTACTGAGCGCGTTGGATTCCCAATAGCTCGCTTAATCGCTTTGTTAGACTGTATTATCACAAAAAAAAGACAAGATAAAAGACTGAACTCTTACGGTCATCAGCTCGTGTTGCGTTGGTTAGTTTGGGGTTTGCTTGTTTCATCCTGTTTGCTTACCAGATCCCATCTTCCCGACTTGCCAAATCAAGATGATGGGTCGGAGGTCCCTTAGGCGGCCTCTAGCTGCACCGCTTACGAGCACTCCGGCTCGTTCATCTAGGTTGGCCCGCGAGAGCCGAGACCCACTCTCCCAGTCCGAGTTTGCTTCCATCCTGTCCCCCCACCCCGACCGCCTTTCTTCTGATAGTCTAGAGGTGCCTGAGTAGAGAGAGCAGCAGACAGATAACATTTCGGCACCTGAGCTTTGGTCTTTTGCCTTTGCAGAGACCATGGCCGACAACAGCGAGGATCACACCGGTGGCCTGAGAGCCGAGCAGACATATGTATTGGACCAGGGTGCGATCAACAACACCTTGATAGCCTCCCTCGAGACGATGCATCATCAGATCAGAGATCAGGGAGCATTCATGGTGGAGATGCGCAAGGAGATGGAGAGGATGACAGCAGATAGAGATCAGCGCGAGCCACGCAGGACCCGATGGAGGAGACAGACCTGAAATTCCAGACCAGCCTGAGGAGCCAGTCCATCCGGCAGCAGCAGCCAGACCGATGCGGGAGTTGCACAACCCCGGATCGACACTTACGCACCGGTGGATCGTACTTCTAGCCATTATTGGGGACTTCAAGTTCCCCCCTCAGACAATCCGGCTTCTCCCCTATTCCATGGGCTCGCGACTGAGGAGCCACACCTTCATCTCCAGGAGTTCGAGATGATCTGCAGCACCGTCCACGATCGTCAAGTGGACGAGGACATTATTCAGATGATTGCCTTCCCGTTCTCCCTGGTAGACAGAGCAACCAACTGGTTGAAGCATTTGGGGAGATTCGTGACCACTA